>VZTH01014102.1:59876-118887 GCA_013397815.1 Aleadryas rufinucha
CGCAGCGGCACCCGGCGGGCACGGCCTGCCCTGCTCCGGCAGGGTCACCCCCCTCCCGCACTGGATAGCCCCGAACTTAATTCCCATCGAAATCAAGTCCTTGGCAAATAACTTCAACCCTTTCCTTGGTTATAAAGCTGACTCCCCTTTAAACGCCAGCAGCAGCGTTTGAGACCGCAACTTCTTACAGCGGTGAATTTCCCAGGCCGGGCTGCACGGGAGGCAAAGGATTTCCCTTCATTGTTCTGAAATTCCCCTTCATAATTTCATGCTCCTGGTTCTGGGAGAGAGCACGCCGCGGAGCAGTGGGTTGGGCTTTGCCGGAGCTGCCGGCATCCCGATGCGCCAGGTTTGGGGTCCCCGCTGAGCTCTCCCTCCCCAGGGAACAAACCCGTCCTGGCCAACCCGTCCCCTCGAGTCGCTCCTGGGCCCTATGGTTTTCTCTCGAGCTGGTTCAGAATCAGACCTGATTTCCACAAGCCGAGCAGGATCCGACCTTCCAAAGGGGAGGGTGACAGGTGACAACTCACCACGTCCAGACGGCTGCAGCCTCTGACAAACCCGGGGTTTGGTCCACAGCCCCCCGCTGCCCGTTTCGCCCTTCACCAAAAGCAGAAGTCGGTGGCTGATGTACACAAACCCTCCTGAAAGCCTCTTTCCACCCAAGAGGTGGCACTGATGAGCCCACACCAGCATGTTAATGGCCTTGGCTTTACCCCGGACAGGGCTTGCTCTCCACTGCTCCTGCGCTTTTCTCTCCACGTGCAAGTTCTTTCCTGCACCTTCCCACACCACTTCGCCGTGAAGCACACTCAGAAATCCTCATTATGCTACTTGAATAATTATGGATGAAAGGCCACCTCTGAGGCATTCCTCTATCATTCCATGCTCTAGTCTACTCCCCATAGCTTTTGCCGTTTTCTTGCTTCAAATTTGCCGAAACCCAAGGAACAAGTCAAGCCATTTCAGTCTGGGACATGAAGCATAAAGCAATCATGATTATGCTTTAGTCATACAAGTAAGCACCCCAGTCCTGGCAAATGGGATGACTTGAGTGACCCAGAAACCACAAGCAGTCACCACCAAGGTGCCTGATCTACAGAGGATTTCTTTAGACTCCTTCTTTCTGTGTGCAGGTATTTACACATTCTGTATGGAATAGTTGTGCAAAACAAAGCTTCCTTCTTGATAAGACAGAGAGACCAATATGCAACTAAAGCTCAGGGGAAGAGCTGTGAAGTATTTTGAAACTTTGGGAGATGGCACAGGGAGTGCAATGCAGCCGCTCAAACACTTGGGGATATCTTTATACATGAAATGCAGGACTCCACGCCACCAATTCCTAAGATAATAAGTAATGTCCTTAATAAATATGGTTCTTTAGAAAGTTTTATTAATCCCTGGAAAGAAAGCCTTGCCAACCAGCAAATGTGACACTTTTAACTGGGCAATACAGGTAAGGCAGCAGGGGCACAGAAACCTCTCTGAGGCCAGTGATGCACCCTCAGGGCTGCAGGGGGCAAATTAAAGCCAAACTTCACCCCAGCATGAAATGAGTGCTCTCCTGTCCACTCACTCTCAAGCCTGAGGGCCCTAATACCGAGTCTAGAGCTCACACCCTTTCCCCCGCCTTTTCCAAGAGACTTCCCCAACATCTAAGCCCCACAGCAGCTCCCCACTCTTACTGCATCCTTCCAAGCTGTAAATCCAACAAGCAGGAAGCACAGTATCAAATGCTTTTCCAAAAAGGTCTCAATAAATTCCTCCTACTGTTTCACTCAACAGGCCCACTGAGAGCAGTAGCAGACACAGGCAAATGCAGAACAAACGGTGCTGCAAGAACAACCCGTGTCCATATCGAATGGCTCCGTCTCACCGTTCCCCCGTGGTGCCCCCACAGCACGACCCACCTTGCAGTGCCACTAGCTAGGAAAGCAGGGAAGGCTGAATTAACCCCCTCTGGGAGTCGGGGGAAGGGGGTAGCTGATGTCCTCCCCAAAAGTGCCATTAAACCTTCCTGACCTGCTGCATTTCTGAACCAGACGGGGCACTTGTGACTGTGACAGGGGTGACCACGAGGACTGTATGCCCGAGTGCAGAGCCAGCAGCAGGAAACGCTGGCCAAAGGATCCCGTGCTGCCCTTGGATGAGCCACATCTTGGCAGGGCTTCATGTTGGTGGGACGGGAATGCCACTGCAGCCTCTGAAGCCCATGGCAGTGGTGAGGCTGCCCCCTCCACCAGCCCCAGCAAAAGCCCCACAGGTGTGAACCCGTGAGCCTAAGGCAGTGCTCACCATCAGAAAATAATCTCTCTCCTCTCACCATCATGGTTCCAGTCACGAGCAGCACATTGTTTACAAGCACCTGGGAAGGAAACACCAATATTCAGGCAGCTTCAGACTTCCCAAATGCAGTCCCTTCCCCTGCAGGTGCCTGATTTGCCAAGGTCTAGTGCTTGTAAATTTAAAGCTACTGTGTTTTCCTGCCATCTTATTTTTTATTCCTACCTTCAGGGCTTCGTAAGGAATATTGCTGCATCAAAGGAGTCAATTTATGACTGATATTTTTGAGCTCCAGTTTCAACAGCCACATGAAAAGAACAGAGAAAAAATCTCACTTAGTTGGTTTTTATTCAAAAAATACTGTTTTGCCCATTGGAGCTGCAGAGGGTAGTGTGGAGGGGATACCAACCCTGCCACCCATGTGATGAGTTTGACACCCTCCTGGGAGGCTGGGAAAGAAGCTTCAGTGGTGGGAGAAGGAAGCACTGCAACAGGATGAAGGTGGCTGTGTGGAGCACAAGCACTCAGTGAAGGGCACAGGCACTTGGTCTTTCCCCATGTGGTGCTGGAGTTGTTTATCCCCATGGCACAACTGCGTGCTCCGCTGCCACATCCTGCTGATGCTGCTTCCAGGGCAGCTCCAGGCCGAGGGCTGCTCCCCTCCCTCCTTGGGAGCACAAAATAACAGGAGATTTAAATGCATGAAATCATGTCTGAGGAGCCAGATGGGCCAGGCAAAGCCTGATGTCGAGTAATGCCACAGCATCCTCCTGAAAGAGGCTGCGACCTCAAACACCTCCCCAGATTACGTACAAAACACATTTAACACTTCCATCTGAAAGCAGCCAGCACATTCCACACACAGCAAAGGAAACAAACAAACAACTTCATCAACACAGGAAGCCTCTAACAAAGCTATATATAAAACATGATTGATATTGATTAATTGAAACCTGCCCATCACCTTGTTTTGGGGGAGGAAAAACACAATGTGTTTTTATTTCACCTTGATTTACACTTTCCAGATTGAGGGGCTAGAGACCAGAGGGTCTAGGACCTCTACCAAAGGTCACATATGTGACCAAATGTGCTGGGTTCTACATTTTTTTGGTCTGAAATCACTAAAAACCACAGGATTCTGTACAGAAGAGGCATCTCTGTAGCACTTTGTGAGGATTACAGTGACCAGTCCCTTCTCTCTGGTTCCATAGGAGCCTTTCGCAGCACAGCCAATGTCATGAAACTCCTGCAGCTCCCTTGAAACTCATCCCAGATCTGTCCAAAACTTGGATCAGGCTCATAAACCTCAGACAAGTTTTAAGCTGATGATGAATTAAGGTACAAAGTGAATATTTTCTCCTCCTGGAATTTGTTATTAAAAGCCCTGAGTTTCCAAAGTGGAGAAATAGTTCCTAACTGAGTAATTAATTACCTTCCCATCTCCTCTTGATGCCGCAAGCCATCCATTAACAGATACCAATCATCCAAAAGGCACTTAATGCCTGACCATTTTTCTTGAAATTTTGGGGGTGGTGGTATTTTATTGATTTATTTTAACAAGAACTGCTTGCCTTGTACCTCCGTTGGAAGGAGCTTGTTCCAGATATTTGACATTTGGAGGTCAGGATGGATACAGGTCTTGTGATCTCTCTTCATCCCTCACAGAAAAATGCACAACTTGAAATGACGTTGCATTTTGAATCCTGTCACTGGAAAAAAATCCTTTATTTTCTGGGGGGAAAATAAATAAATCAGCCATCCAAATCTATCTGGGAAGAAGCAATTCTAAATTTCTTATTTATTTCTTTTAGGACCTTTTTCAGCCAGCTCTGGTTTAGAGTGCACCCAGACATTTTGGAGCTGAGCTAAACACTCCAGAGCAGTGCCCTTAAATCTGGAAAGAAGCCCCCAGTGGAATTTAGAAGTGACACTTGGATCCAATAAAGTTACAGGTGTGCTCCTTGACCACTAAGTTTCTGGGAGCACCCATGCCTCCGTTTGCTCTTGCACAAGGAGGGCAAATCCCAGGTACTGGGGGATATGAGCATAAAAATCATGTGAAAAAAGCCACGAGGAGCAGAAGGCAGAAAGGAAAGGAGCCTCTCCTGTGCTGTATGGGCTTTAAAGTGATTTATTTTTAGCCTGCAGTTTGCTGCTAGAGCCTCTCATCCGTAGCTTTTAAGGCTGTTACTGCTGAGGTCTCACCTTGTCTTAGGTTTAAGGGATGCTATGCCAAATCTGGGTTGCAGTGAGACACCGCTGTGGAACATAACAAGTGCATTATATTCCACTTTCATACAGAGCTAACAAATTTATAGGTTGTCTACAAAATCTTCTCTCTTTTATCCCTGTAATTACCTTCTCTAAAATTCACCAGGCAAGGGTAATAATTCAAACAACCTCCATTTCCCACTAACCTAAATGTTAATCCTAGGCTGGCTCCTGTGCTTCAGCAAATCTCTTCTGACCTTGCAGGTGTGTGATGCTGTTTAAGAAACTTTGCCTGTCTGAATCTAAATCAGAGGCACATGGGTGAGAGCAAACCACCTCATAAGGTACAGAGAGCCCCCTGAGCCTAAATTCAGCCATGCACACGGGCATCATTTCATATTCTGTCACCCTTCTTTCCTGCTTCAACGCTGTGGTCACAACTATCTGCTTTGAATAAGTGACCGTGGCAGGTGTGTGATATTTTGGCCACCATACACAACAAACATCCCAGGAAACTCAAAGCTGATCAAAGCTTCAAAGAGAAGCCAAGAGGAGAGAGACAAAAAGGACAAGTTTGAGTTAAGATATGGATTTAATGAGCTTGATCCTCCCTGTGCAGACTCCTAATGGGACACAGATCCAGGTGGATGACAATTCATACCAACTGAGAAACTGTCTCTTAATGTATATATCACAACAAAACATCACTTTTCTTCTGCCCATTCTTAGTCCTGACTATTTGTGCTGCAAGTTTTTTGAGGCAGAAAATTCCAATTTCTGGACCTACTTAGTGCTAAGGGATCACAAATGCAGCATGAGCTTCCAGGCAGTACTGCAAGGCAAATAATAAAATATTTATCCTCAGCCTCCTTCTGTGCTTGTATGCTCTGCAAAGGAAACCATCAAAAGCAGAGCCACAAATTTACAGCTGGAGTCTTCAAAAGGAACAAAACCATGTGCCATATCCACATCTTTCTCTAAAACAAATGTTTTCATACCTTGACCCATTGAAGAACATTTTGATTTCTTATGTCACAATAATAATAATAATCAACTAAAAATCAAATTTCAGACCAAAAGGAAAATAATTATAGATGATAAAAAAAGCTTACATGGCTTAAAAAACAGTAAGGCCTTTCCATAATTACATTAGCCAAGCTGCAACCTTGAACAACAGGGCATATGATGCGCAGACCTGAGTCCCAAACTCACCTTCATGGAAAGTGAAGCTTCATGAAAGCCCCAGCNCCTGCTTCAACGCTGTGGTCACAACTATCTGCTTTGAATAAGTGACCATGGCAGGTGTGTGATATTTTGGCCACCATACACAACAAACATCCCAGGAAACTCAAAGCTGATCAAAGCTTCAAAGAGAAGCCAAGAGGAGAGAGACAAAAAGGACAAGTTTGAGTTAAGATATGGATTTAATGAGCTTGATCCTCCCTGTGCAGACTCCTAATGGGACACAGATCCAGGTGGATGACAATTCATACCAACTGAGAAACTGTCTCTTAATGCATATATCACAACAAAACATCACTTTTCTTCTGCCCATTCTTAGTCCTGACTATTTGTGCTGCAAGTTTTTTGAGGCAGAAAATTCCAATTTCTGCCAAACTTAGTGCTAAGGGATCACAAATGCAGCATGAGCTTCCAGGCAGTACTGCAAGGCAAGTAATAAAATATTTATCCTCAGCCTCCTTCTGTGCTTGTATGCTCTGCAAAGGAAACCATCAAAAGCAGAGCCACAAATTTACAGCTGGAGTCTTCAAAAGGAACAAAACCATGTGCCATATCCACATCTTTCTCTAAAACAAATGTTTTCATACCTTGACCCATTGAAGAACATTTTGATTTCTTATGTCACAATAATAATAATAATCAACTAAAAATCAAATTTCAGACCAAAAGGAAAATAATTATAGATGATAAAAAAAGCTTACATGGCTTAAAAAACAGTAAGGCCTTTCCATAATTACATTAGCCAAGCTGCAACCTTGAACAACAGGGCATATGATGCGCAGACCTGAGTCCCAAACTCACCTTCATGGAAAGTGAAGCTTCATGAAAGCCCCAGCATGTGGAGGCACAGCTTGGCTCTCAGGGGATGAAAGCAGCACATTACCACTCACAGGAGCAATCCCCACCCACATTTCTTCCCTTCAGCCACTAAATCTGAAGCCGATAAATTCCTGCCCCCCTAATTTCACTGATTTTTTTTAGAGTGCTACCAAAGCTACAGCCATTTTTGACGTGACACCGTGATCTTCAGCTGTACAACTGCTTTCTTTCTTTACTGCTGGAAAAGTTGCCTTGATGTGCAAAGCCCTGCGTACCCATAGGGCCTGGATTTGTGGAGTCTCCAATGTTACCCAGACTGCAGGACTACTGGAGCTAAAACAAGGCTTCCTGCCACTCTTACTGCTGACTACACCAGAGCTAATGCTCCAGGGAAGACCAGCATGTCCCTTTCCAAGCATTACCCAGGAAGGTTGCTGTACTCATAACCCGTAAAGCAGCAAGGAAATCAGCCTTGTGCGATGCATTTCTCCCTGTGGATACGAGCGAAGGACAAGGTGCCTGTGCTTACCAGGTGGTGAAGGGAGCTGCTGCTTCCTGTGTGGTGGTGGAGGTGCCAGTGAAGAAGGTGGCAGAGGTTCTCCAGCAGCAGCACGTGGAGCCCAAAGACCAGAAACCCCTGGGACAGTGTGCTCTGCAGAGCATTTCCTCCGCTGCCAGGTCTCAAGAGCAGCAATCCAGCACTGATGCCACAACTGCTGGTTTTTCCAGGTATACCAAGGCACAACCCATCCCTGCACCCCAGAGCTCTCCAGATGTCCACTCACCAGGCCCCTACATGGCACAGCATGGTGCCTTTCCCTGGCAGCCAGCAAAGGCTTCACCAGCACACAAACACGACAGGAATGTTTCCAGAGGATGCTCAGGTGCAAAGGGCTGCTGGACGGTGGTGGCAGGAGAAGGGCGCAGCTGCTGCACACTTAGCTGGAAGCAAAGCTGTGGGACCTCCTCCCAATACTGCTAGACCAAGGGGGCCTAAGGGGCCCATCACATCCCAGTTGTGGGGACGAGCAAGGGTCAGAGTGTTGAAGAGGCAAACACTCTCCACCAAATTGTCTGGTTTCAACCAGTGCAACTCCTCAGCGAGTAAGGTACGCAGCCAAGGACCTTCCCCACCCTCCCTCTCTGGATCTCCTAATTCATGTCTTATTTTGAGAAGGGAATTTAATTGTTTAGTAGCTAAAAAAGAAGCTACATAGGAATTTCTGCCTATTAATCTCTTCATGCCATGCTCTGGGGTTTTCTTTTGTTCAAGCTACAGAGAAATGCCAGGCTGAGCAATCCTCGACTTGGGAGGAAAGGGACCACGCATGTGACCGGACTTTATGAAATACAAGGTTTTACAGCAATGGCATTATGGTTGGGTATGAAACTGTAACACAGCACCAAGCATCTTGCCAGCAGTGGGGCAGCACCAAGGAGTGTTTGAAGTCTCCACGACAGGGGCACCTGCCAAGGTTAAGGATGCTACAAGCACAGGGCGGGCTCTCGGGAGCCACTGGCCCCAGGGAACCAAGGGGTAGCTTCAACATTGGACCCACAATCCACATAACAGATCCAGACTCTTTGGAAACCAACAGCAAGAGGCAGGCAAGGAGGAATTCTGGAAGGGTGTTTCCAACACTGAATGACCGATTTGAGGTGGCTCAGAGCTAGTCACACAAACACAACTTCCCTCTTGCCTTTATCAAGATAATTAAGGTTAAAAGCACTTAGTCAAAGACCTGCAACCTTGAAAAATGAATACACTTTCTGCAGTGTGCCAAGGTGGCTCTTTTCTCCATGTCAGCAGAAAGCCTCCTGTGCCTCCCTCTGTAAGAAAACTGAAAAAGCCAAAGCTGCAGCTGGCCAGACCTTGGCATGGGACCCACCCCACCCGGTATCACCAGGGCACCAAGCACAGGCAAGTGGAATGGTGCTCAAAGGCATTGAGGGTGCCCACAGAAAGGATGGAGAGGAGTTCCTTGTGTCTCAGGTTTTTATTGCACAGAAGAAGAAATAAATAATCTAAAGGCTGAAATTATCAGAGATGAACAAAAGTTAAAGGCAGTGATTTCCCCCTCCTTGTAATGTCAGAACTGATGTGTAGTTCTGGGACTGAACTTATTTTGCTAAAGCAATTCTGAAGCATTTGTCCCTTCAGCCAGGAGATGCTCTAAGTGGGCCCAGCTATTTCCTCAGGTCTCAGGTCTCACATCAGAAAGGATGTGGGAAATAACTATGAACAGCTTCTAAGACATAATTTCACAGTTTTACAGAAGAGGTCATTATTCTGCATTACTGCACTTAAATGTGCGATTTCAGTTGTGAATATACTTCATAATCTTCTCATACTTGCCACTGATTCTGGCCTATTGTCTAACGCCTTAAAGTACTTTCTAAGACCTTGGTAATTGAAATGCTGAGGTAGAAAATTACTGTATTACAAGCAGGGAAATTCATGCCAAGAGGAGAAGTGAATTGACCTGGAAGGTCACATCCATCCATGGCACAGCTGGGAGTGGGGCACTGGCTCCTGCTGTCAACGTCACTGTTCCCAGGCAGAGCGTCCCCAGTCACCCAGAGGACATCTGAAATGGGGTGTTGCAAGCTTTTAGAGCAGCAACCTCTTTTAGAACTCAATAGGGCTTATAATTGAATTCTTTAAGAGGGTTATACTGTCCTCAGTAACTCATCACTTCCCTGGACTGGCCCGTTCATTTCCATTTCTTCCCCTCAGTCTGGGTAAGGTTTGAAGCCTAGCAATGTTGTAGTTTGCATAAACAAACAAGCCTCAAATACATAAATAGTTATTCACATCCTTTGTGCGTACATTCAAGTATTTCACAAGGCACCCATGGCAGCCGTTAGCACTTCTAAATGCTTTTTGAAGTAACGGATTGATTTTTTGTCTGTGTGTGTGTCCTTCACTGGAACTGGCTCCCAAACTCCTCTCTGCTGATGAGCGAGGACTGGTGATAGCGGTCCCGTGAGGCGAAGTCTGCATTCTCCTCGGTGAGCTGCCTGGTCTCCATGCCAACTGTTGCAAAGGACGGTGTCACCACGATCTGCTCCTTGGGAGATGGCCTTCTCCTGCAAACAGAGAAGCAGAGGTGCCTGCATCACCCCTTGCTTTTTATCCATTACCAGCCATGCTCCCGGCTGTGCAAACAAGGTAGGGCGATTCCAGGAGAGGCAAAAAATCCTTCTCGGTGCCCTTTGGAGGCACAGAGTTAACCTGAAAGCATTTTTCTTAGAAGGCACACAAAAAAATGTGCTCCCTTTCCCCAAATAGACACTGCAAAACATACATTTTCTTAACAAATGGGTTTCCTCTTTGGATATTGACTATGGCAAACACCTTCCACACTGTGCAGGAGAAGAAGGAGCACAAACCATTTCTAATGAAAAATATCCTTTTTATAGTTTCCTAAGCAATAAAAAAATTACAATAGTTTTTGTAGTTTTTAAATAAAACGGGAGATTTTCCTGCAATCTCTTCATCCCAGAAGCTGATTTTAAGAAAACCTTATTGGCATTTTTAAATCAAAACTGTAAGACAAATATAGCACTGACTAAGACCTCATCAAGCACCTAAGAGCCTTAGAGGTGTCAAGAACCCTTGGCTGCCTCCAACTCCCTTGTAGTCTAATGGGATTTATTCTTTTTCTCCAATTCGTTATAATATCTTGACTGGATTTCAGGGCTTAGGAAGAAACTCTAAATTACTTCAATGCAACTTCTTGCAGCACAACATAGATGGGCTTCAAAATGACCCACCCGACTCCCAAGCAGAACCCAAGCTGGCTTTGTGCCATTGTGAGCAGGAGCCCTGGCACTGGGATAAGGTGACCAAGCTGGCTGTCTGACCCAGAGATTGCACTCTTTGAGGAGAGAAACAGGATCAGTTTCTACCTTGGGCACCTGCCAGAGCTCCCCTCAGCCCTCCTTGGCAGAGTCCTTGCTCATCAATTGCACTGACCAAAGCACCAAGAACTCTGTTGGTCTGGTAACCCAAAGATAGAATCCCCCTGTGACAACAGCACCTCTCCACATAAGAGGCAGGGATAGCTTCTCCTTTCCACACATGGTAATTCTCCATGAAGCCTCACACCTCAGAGAGACTCCCATGGGGATTTCTGACAACAAGCAGGAGACACAACTGAGATGCACTAAAGGACAACTGGGAGGAAAATGCTGTTCTATCATCACAGAGGCACCAAGCTAAAATGACCAGCCACAAATCTGGGGTGGAAACAGACAGAACTGCCCGGGATATGAAGCAGCAGGGTCTGGCTCGCTGTGCCATGAGTAATTCTGGCAGCATTTCAGCATGGCCCCATGCACCCTGTTCCCAGTCTCAACTCCTCACCCTTGGCTTGGGCTCATGTCACCAGCCCAGCAGATGTTGTAGAAAGGGACAGGGAACAATCCCTCGCTCCAAATGAGATAAGCAGAAAACATGTATGGTGGTGCATTCCACTCCCCCTGCCCCTCGGGCTGCACTATGATCTGAGAAATGTTAGGTCTCAGCCTTGACAAACACCGGGGCTCAGCTCCTCTTGAGCTTATCAGAAACATTGTCTGCTCCAGGGAACTTATGCCATCTAACAGCTCCTGTTTTTTAATGAAAATCCTTGGAAACTTATTTTTCTTGCATGAGTAACAACCCAAGTGGAACAACATTTTTGTTACAGAACGTTCAAAGAAAGTTACTGACCCAAACTGTGGCCAGGGTGGAAAATTACTATGACCAAGGCCAACTCTCTTGCTACACTGTAAGCAGCAGTCCAGAATGAGACCCTTTGAGCTCTCCTGGCCCACAGTGGGCTGAGACCAACTGAGTGGGGTCTCTCAGAGCAGTGAACTCTCAAGTTTTCTGTACTTGGAGGACCATCGATAAACACTGATGATGGAGCCTGGGCTGATCTCCCCACTCCTTGAGGCTCAGCCCTTCACCTGTTGAGAAGATGCAAAGGCATCCAACATGAGTACTGCACAGAACTCAAGGGGAATTTCTCACAGGTTCATACCTTGTACCGACTCTTTAGGTCTATGTGCGTGCGAGTGTGAATATGCTGTAGCAAATGTACTCTGAGTGCTGCTCTCCTAGATTCTTAAGTACTTTAGATCTGTAAGTTAGGCTTATAAGTGAGTTACTGCCATGCTATAATAAATTCCACAACAATATTTTGTTAAATGGTTTAAATTAAGCTATAAATTAAGTGCTGTTACGTCTAAGACCTGCCATGGGGACCTCAGAGAGATCCCTCACCCCTGGCTTCTCTCCCCAACCAACTCTGCTACCAAAAGCACATGGTCATGTTATAGGAACTGTGGGCAGAGATAGGACCTAGCAAGACAGACCAATGTGCTTAATTGCCTGGACTTTCATTTATTATAAAGGAGCCACCAGGATGGCACATACAATGCATGGCAGCTTGTGTTGCACAGTCCTCACTACAGCATTCCCTCACCCCAACAAAAAAGAAACCCAGCAGACTGGGAGACTCAAAGCCCACTGCTCAGAGGCAGAGGTGCTCATAAGCTGCTATAGGAAACCCAACATGATGGAATTAATAATTAATAGCATCAAATAAGATTAACAAAACTAGTTAATAACCAACCAAACAAAACCCTCAAGGTCTTCTGGGAATCAAAACCCCAAGACAATGCTACTGTAGTCCCATGCAAACTCCATACTGAATGGTTCCTTCACCAAAGACCCTGTTTATCATATTTGCCCCGAAGTTATTGCAGCTCCCTGCCCCCAGATTTCCTCTCTGAAACTTGAACACAGCTGCCATGTGTGCCTGTTCCACACCACCAGAGGAATTCTCTTTCAGTGAATGGTGGGTGGAAGAGAAGGAGTCTCCAATTTCTCATTTCCTTTCAGATTTTCCAGTTCAACCTGAGCCATAAAGGTTGAGCACAGACCTTTGGGGTAAGATAAAGCTTCAGGCACCAAGATACAGTTATCAGCTGACATTCCCACACACAAAGCAGAGGAGACTCCTGCTTCCCCACATGCACAGCCAGTCATATGCCAGGCTAATGGGAGCAAACAGCTCTTTTTACCATTAAGTGAGGATAACCCTGAGTATGCAAGAAGGTGCAGAAAGACTGCTTAAGGTAATAAGCAAGTCAATTCTTCCAGCCCTCTCTATGCACATTAGTGGGTCACGGGAACAACAAGGGTGTTGGTCACTGCCAAGTGACTGGTACCAACCTGCATGAAGTGATCAAAACTGACTTAATCCAGCCAAAGAAACTGAAATTTGCTGCTGCTCCTACAGAGAAAAGGCACAAAAAGTCAGTATGCTGCTAATTCTCTCATAATAGCATTACACCACTGAATTTTTGCATAAAATCTCAAACCAGCATGCTTGTTATTAGCCTGCAGTACCCAAAGATTTTGTGATAGTGAGAACATTCCTGCAGTCTTCCTACATGCTGTGGCTTTTAAACAACTGTCTAGAAATGAACCCAAATTTCCTATGGAGAACAGCTATCCGTTCCCAGCCCGACAGCTTGTTAAACCCCAGTAAAGCATGAGCAAAGCACAGACACCCACCACGGTACCTTTCACTCCCTGGACTGCAAAAACCATTCCCACTGCAGGGATGGGGAGATGGGAGGAGCCATTCAGCCAACCTCAGCCAGGGTGGCTGCGGTCTCACCATCCATTCCCTCTTGTCTGACCCCACAGAGAGCTGGCTGAACTTATTGCACCAACACTGATTTCTCTTCTGATTTCTCAGTAGAGTTAGTTTCCTGCACTGGTTCCCTGCAGGGGCATGGAAGTGCCAGAGCTGGAAGCAAAAGCAGCAGGAGAAGTTTATGGTGAGGAACAGGGAGAACTGAGACTTGTCAGCACCTGCTGCATTTAGCTTGGGCTGCTGGAGAGGAAGAGAGAGAAGGGATGTGTAAATCACAGGGCATTTCTCCTCCCAAGGTCTTCATCTAGGCCCTAATCCAGAGCATCTCTCAGGCCACTGTCTCCCAACCTTTCTAGACAGAATGGCTGTTTGATCCTTTGAAGAACAAACTCACAGATCAGTGGGAGCCTTGTGACCACAAAATAACATTCCCTCACAGCCAAGTAAAAATCAGGCTGAATTTTGAGCATTCACTTCTAACATTTTCAATGCCATGCATTGTTTTACAGTATGCATGAGAATGCACGTGCAAAAGAAACCAAGAAAAGAATGTCTAATCATGCTGCTATTTCTCAGATCAGCTTCCAAAATCCTCTACACACTGACAGAGAAATTCTTATTAAAAAGTTTGGTAAATATTTCCAAAGCAGATTACAGAGATATAATACAGTGAGTATACAAAGGCAAAAAAGACTCCAACACCTGAAAACATTATTTGTGTTTTGTTTAATATATGGAGGCCATAAATAACTTTGTTAAAATATATCTATATATTTCAAAAGATACAAATTAGCAAATACTATCCACAATCTCAGCTCTTTTCTACTATCCCCTACAGCTACATAGAAAGGAAGTCACTCAAGAGTAGAAAAAGAACAGTTGAGCAATATTTGGATGGTGGTGATTAGTTTTTGGTTTCTCATCATCTGCATTTCTGAAATCTAGTACTTGCTTACCTACAGTCTAAGGATCTTTCACCTAAATAAACCCAGGTAGCTATTTCTGCACATACTGCACATGAACTCAGGCTCTTGATTTTTCTCATCCTGGAGAACAAACTGCACTTCCAGGCATGCACTCAGCTATGCATGCACACAGGTACCTGTGGATGGATGGATGGATGGATGGATGGATGGATGGATGGATGGATGGATGGATGGGTACCCTCATGAGCAGGTGAGGATGCCCACACCATGTCCCTTCAGAGACACAGAGCACTGCAAACCCCCGCAATGGCCTTGCCAAGCAGCTGTGGGCTCTCACGAGCTGCTTTCTGAATGTGCTTCACTGTTTAATTTTGAACTTGTTTAAGCCGATCACATGCACAGATCTTTCTAATGCCCTCTGCCTAAAAGTATTTTCCCAGATTATGTTCCCAACATATTCAACGTGTTTAGCTCTGGAATCAAAAGGCTCTCTTGTTCCACAGTTATGAATGCTGAGATTTGATGCGACACTCATCATAATTGCCATTTTCCTTCAAGTTCTCTCAGGTGGGTTTAGATTGATTAGTTTTATTAAAACTTATTTACGGCAGATTTTTCTCATTGCTGGGATACATTTACAAACTGCCATCCCTATCAAGCCTTAGTATCTGGTTTTGCCATTTAAAGCACAATATAATAAAGCAATAAGCACTATGTTCAAACTATCCAACCAATGCTAGTTACAGTTAGAATCCAACAGAAAATTAAAGACTCAGAGAGAAAATGCATTAAAACTAGCAATGAAACAAATCCTCATCTTTCACTGTGTCACCTGCATATTAAACACAGGAGTCTCAATTCCTAATTAAGTTAAATTAAAGTTTAATGAATTTTTAAGCAGGTTTAATAATACAGGAAAAAAAAAACTCACCAAGAGGGAGTCCTGGGCTCACTTGGCCTATGTAGAAATACAGAATAACTGCTGCTCCCAGGCTGACAAGGGTGTAGATCCACTGAATGACAAACATTATGATGAGGGACACAATTGCCTGTTGGAAAGACACAGTTTGGGGTTACCCCAGAGTCTGGGAGGCAAGACCACACTGACAGCCTGGCAGTGATTTTTCTGCAAAGCCCAGTTTTCCATGTTACAGGGAGCCTCATTTGTTCTCACTCTTAAAAGGAGGGACAGCACGGGTTTACAGTGTTGCCTTCAGCAGCATGGAGGTAGCTCCAGTGAGCTACCCTGAGTCCCAGAGGCAGCGTGGGTCTCTGCTTGGGCTTCTCCAAGAGAAGTATCCAGAGGCTCAGCAGCTCAGGAGATTTGGCTCAAGTTGTATAAAAACAGGGGCAGAGGTAGCATCTCCATGGGAGAGGTTGGGAACAGCAAGGGGCAGCATACAAAAAAAGAGCTAAAATGGTCCCAATTGACACAATCAGTGAAGCTCAGAGAGAGAGGGCAGAGGGGAGAGGAGTCAGGATGAATAAACACATCTGATTTTTGCTTCTGTGATTTTGTTTTGCATCATCAATCCCATCCCAGCTCTGTTGCAACCTCCTCCCAAGCCTGATTATTGACAGGAAACCAAATCTGCTTTAATGAGCAGGTCAGTCACCTCCATAAGCAAATTCCCCTGCGAAGGCAGAGAGCTGATGGCTCTGCCATGATGTGCACTTGGGAGCCACGTTAGATACAAGCCCAGAGATGGCATCAGCACACAATCTCCTAAAGATAGCATCCTAAAGAGGAGCCACCACTCCCAGCCCACCCCTGGCACTGCAGCCCAGGAGAACCCCTCACCAGGAGCTGGCTGCTGGCAGCAGCAGTGGTGAATTTGAAAAGCAGGTGTCAAACTCCATCTAAGGAGTAAAATAACGGGGTTTTGTGGGTTGTTTGAGTGGGTTTGTTACATTTTATGCACAGCTATTAAATCCTCATCCATGCAGCAAAGCCATATGGCTCATTCATTATGCATATCTGACCCTTTCCCTGTCATCTGCCCAATAATCCATCTTCCCAAGATGAGTTTAAGTGTCTTAAACTTCTCAGCAGCTTGAGGCAGAAGCTATTTAAAAGTTATTTAAAGTAACATGCTGTAGGAATGCTCTCCTTTCCTCCCTCGAAAGATGGAATTTCACAGCCAGGCTGCTGGTATCAGGAGGTCAGCACTAATGAAACCCCATCCCAAGCTCACAGAAATTGGCCCATGAATAAAAGCAACACAGCTTTGAAGATGATGTCTCAGTCCACCCCACAGCAAGAAAAAGCAGACTGGCACATGGTGAAAAGAGGGACACTGATTTTTTTCCCCATTCGGCCATGCATCTTTAAAGCCCTAAGACTCCAGACTCTGAATTTGTACTTTTGAGTTGGGTTGGGGCTTTTTTGTTGGTTTGTTTGTTTGTTTGGGTTTTTCCCTGTTGTTATTTAATTTAATATGCTGTCAGGCTTTCCCTGAATTTGAACTGCTAGATGCATGGTACCTTGAGTGTTTAGTTCAGGTGACCTGGAATATGAGAATCAAAAGCCATTATTTAAGGTTCTGGAGTATTTACACTGCAGTATGTGATGAATTTCCTTCTGTTTTCTACAATCACAAACCACTACTCAAAATAAAAGAAAATTACTTACACCAGCAAAGGAAATCCAGTGACTGAAAAATCTGGAGTAGAAGGATTCTGGTATTTGCTGAATTCCCAGTTCTGGATTTTGTTGCTTTATAGATGTTTCTAAAGAAAATGAAAAAAATATATTAGAAAGGAACTATAATGTGGGGATTTTTCCTCTACTTTACATTACCAGATTCCAGGAACCAAAGCAAAAATTCTAGCTGACCGCTGGGTATGACAGAGTTAAACCAAAACCCCTAAAATGAAAACTGAAAAAAAGTGCAGAAAAAACCCAATAAGTTTCCAGCTCTGGTACTGAGTCCATTTGAAGGCTGCATCTGTCTATCTCTGCCACAGTTTCACAATTTGTGAAATAAGAGAAACAATAATTTTCTCCCTCAGAGGGGTTTAGAAAGCTTAACTGACTAATGTTGATGAAACATTACAGCACTAGGAATGACAAACTCCATGCACATACACTGTACCAAATACCCACATCACCAGCAGAACAAATTCAGACCTTCACCTATGGATGCTGAGTTACAGACCCCATTTGTGTTGTGGGGACCACTGCATTTTGATAGCCTGAGTTTTAGACTCACACAGCTCCAACCATCCATCCTACCCCACACCAGGATGAAGTAAATCCCAAGATACACCCAAACCCTTTTTAATGAACAGCATTCAGCATGCCTGTGAAGAATTATGAGTATAGCGTAAACAACCCAACACTAAATTTAGTCCTGCCTGCTTTCCTGTGATTAATCTTCTGTAGGAAATTGCATTGGAACTTCTCCTGTGATGCATTGCAATGAACTCTACCCTCACCTGGAATAAATGATATTATTGCCATGAATCACTGAATGACAGCCCCATACAAAGCTCGTTTCACGCCTGCCTTCAGGAAAGCGCTGGGAGGACCAAGGTTATAAACAATTTCCTCTGAGCATGGAGATGTCCATCTCCTGCAGCCCTCACCTTCTCCCCTCGGGCCAGGGAGCATCATCACTTCACTGCAGAGCTGCTCCCTCTGCTCCAGTGTGCTGGGTATGTGCTGGGCATCAGCAGTGGGTGATGAGCATGGACCTGCATCCCGCTGCCCGCCCTGCTCATCCACATCCTGCTGGCTCTCGTGGGGCTCCGGGGCCTCATCCCGGCCATACTGAGCCAGGGGAGTATCGTGATGGAGATCCAGGAGAAAGCTGTCTTGTAATGTCTGCTTAGCTGGCTTCTTTGCCTTCTTTCTTTTGACCTTTTGGGTTAAATTCTCAGCTCCTTCTCTTTTGCAAGTACTTGGCTCGCTAAAAAATGGTTTAAAAAGCTGGTCCATGTCTCTTTTGAATTCCAGCAAGGTGCCATTTGATCTGCTTTGAATTACCCCATCTGCTGCACGGCTGGGGGGCTTGTTGAAAATTAAAGGCTGGGAAGAGTGAGCAGGTCTAGCAGTTCCCATCTGGGTCTCGTCGGGTTTCTGCTGAATGTTGTAGCTCAAGGATAGTGAGAAATAGGAGTAGTCCACAGCAATATATGTCAGCATGAAGTTGATGGTGACTATGGGAGCAAGAACGTTCACTTGCCCAATGAAGACAAAAGCCATGGTGATGAGACTTGTTAAGCAAATCGCAGCCACTGGAGTCTTGTTGGGGCCTTTCTAGTTCATAAATAAAACAAAATTACATTTGAATTAATAACCATGAACCTTGCCATGAGGATTCCCCACTTGCTCAGCTGCCATATGTGGTTACCTGGGTTGTCTGCAGTACCCCCCTAGCCATGAAATACATGCATCCATGTGCAAACAGAGGATCGCAGGCTTAATAAATTAAAGAACAGGCTGGAAGCCAAAAGCTGTTGAGCTCCCACCTCACCCCTAAGCCTTACTCAAGCTTTGCCTTTGGTAAATTCATCCACTCTCACTCATATCTCCATGGTAAAACAATGTCATTAAAGCAGCAATAAACCTTCAGAGAGATTTGTGGGGCTTGTGGGAAGTCTGGCAATAAAACGTGTTAATTAGAGTTAACTGTTCATCTCTAATTATTCTACAGGACTCTGCATCACTGCCTACCCAAAAGGCTCCCTCATGCTGCCCTTGGAAAAGCTCTGCATGGAGCAGTGCCACCTTCACATCAGCAGCTTCTGGCCCTGCCCTGACAGGCAGCCAAGCTGAACCCATGGTCTGCCAAGCCTCTGCACACAGGGCTCCCCTCCTTCAATCCACCCCAGCAGCAGAGGGAAAGCAGCAGTGAGGTTGGTCAGGTGAGGAGACTGGGGGTGGGAGTCAGCCCCAGCAATGCCAGGCATGTGTCAGGAGGGCAGGCAGCCAGGAGAAACATTGCCTGCTCCTTTCCTTTGGGGCTGGGTGAAGGCAGGGAAAGGAGAAGGAAAAGAGGGACAAAACAAAGAGCATCGGGAGCGGAAATACCTGAGCCTTCAGCTCATGAACTTTAATCCCAGGTCTAACATACCCTTCCTTGGACCAGGCACCATCTTGCCATTTTGCCATCTGACAAGCCTGTGCAAGCTGTGTAAAGACTTTGCTGAAAAATATCTTACAAGACATCTTACAAAATATCTTAGGCTTTCACTTGACTGCATTTACTTCTTTAACAAACACACAGCTCAAATGGAAACTATTTCTGTTTCCTCCACTCTTATTTATTAATAGAAAAGGGGACCAGTTCTGGACCATTACATCTTTTCAGAATGAACAAAAATACATCTCAGGGACAAAGGAACGCAGATCTCAGAAAGCATCTTCAGTGTCAGAAAGATGTACTGAGATGGGGAACAGATGGGATGATCTCAGGATGCATCTGGCTTGGGTTTAACTCTACAGAGAACACTCATGTCCTTCCCATCAGCTGGGGTTATGGTGACCACACCACCTTCTTCACCCATGGAAAAGAAGAACTGATGTGGAGTAGATTGGTAAGGACAAATTAAATGTATTTACTCTCCATAAACCAAATCCAAACAATTCCCAAGGTGTCAGAGAGAAGGAAGGGAGGAAAAGTGATCTGCCTTTGATTTCTCACCTCTTTTTGAGCCCTTTCTGTCATGGAACTCTGCCTGGAGTTCAGAGCAGAAAATTTGACAGAAAGACAGAAACTATCAGAGAAGAGAGGGAATCAACTTTGCTAAACCACTGAGAATTTCACAAGGGTTGCCAAGAGGAACCTGTTCTGGGATCACCTGAAAACTGCCTTCAGGAGCTGGAAGTTTTTGCAGTCATTATTGTTCCTGTTTTCCCTACAATTATTACTATTATTTTTGCTATTATTATAACTTTAAATTTAGAAAATTACTCTGAGAAACATAAAACAATGGAGAGAACATTATTATACTTATAAAACATTTAAATATTTTAAAACATTCATAAATACCAATATTGAAAAATGTATTTCTGTATTTTCAAGCTGCTCTGAAGGAGCAAAGCATCATAAGGTTTTTCCAGACACTCTGTTCAGACAGTTAGATACTGCAGGTTACTGAGAGTGATGGAATTATTTTTTCTCTATTCAGAAAAAGGGAAAATCATGTATAGATGAATAGCCCAAGACTAGAGAGTCCTTGGTGACTGATACCTTGACTGGTATCAGTAGAATGACTCATGCATAAAGATCATTCACAAAGCAAGGAAAAAGCTTCTTGTTATATTCCAAGCAAGACTTTGTTTCAAGGCATATCTAATGATTAGAAGCCCCCTAACCTAACCTTTCAAATCTATTCTTTGTTTTTATTTAATAGTGTCCAAAAAGGCACCTTATCTTACAAATGAGTGTCCTCTTCTCCACTGCACACGGACTGAATCCACAGCACCACAACTGGTCACGTACTCAGCTATGAGGTTACCACAGAGGATAGGAATAGACCAAAGAAAATGTGCAGGAAAGAAGAAGAAGAAAGAAAACAGATAAAAGGTAAAGAGACAGTTACCATCCATTTCATCAAGTACTGGAGCAAAAGCTTCAGGCTTCTGCCCTGGACAGGAGGGCAGAGGAGAGGCAGGTACTTCCTTCAGTCATGGTCAGGATCAGCAACAGCATGGATAAGGTGTTTGCAAAAAAACCCCACAGACAAAGCTATATCATAAGTGCTTGTTTCAGTGGGAACATCTCGAAGAAGTGGGTCAGAGGGAGGGAGGGGACTGAAGACAGCCCAGGAAGGGCTGTGTGTGCATGGGGGCAGGACAGAGAGCCCCAGGACGGGGTGCAGAGGTGGGTGAGAGAGGCCAGGATGGTGAAGCAGGGCTGCTCCTGCACTGTGCCAAACCCCGTGGGAGGGCTCGGAGCAGAGGCAGTGCACACAGTGGACAGTCAGGAGAAGGACCACAGGCAGTTGGATGCTTGTTTTGTTTTCAAAAAACCACCCATTTCCTGGCTCTTTTGCCTATGCATAGGATACCAGATCCTGAGCCTTCCTCTCCTTGCATTTCATACATCCCCCATCTCACTCTACAGACACATAGAAATTCTGGCTTCTTAAGTTCAGGTGAAGGTTTGACAGCAATCCCAGAGAAAGGATGACTAACCCCATGTCCAAGGAAGGCGAGCATGGGGATCACGTTCTCCTGGGCGATGCACTGCAGGATCCTGGGTGCTCCATACAGCCCTCCCATGCAGGAGGCCAGGGATGAGATGTACAGCCCAAGCAAAAACAAAAAACCCACCAAAGATACCTGGAGGAAGCGAAGAGAATGCAAAGTTCATTATATTGTGCCTTAAACACACCCAAGCAGTCTTAAATACATGTATTTTAAGAGATCACATCTTTTGTAACATTGTTAAATGAACAGAGTGAGCCCTGGGAAAGCAGCAATTTAATTGGTCTGTGGTATCAAGTACAACCAATTAATACAGGAAAATTATCCCATAAAAGTAATTTAATACTGAACATCCTGTACCGACAGAACCATTTTACAAGCTCATATCCAAGAAATTCGTTGTCACTTGGAGCAATTGCAGCAAAGCAGCAGCTATTAGATTCCCCTTAAGTAACTGGAAGTGAGTTTATTTCAGGCGAGATCACTTATATACAGAGCACATCATACAGGAAAAGCTGCCCAGGCTTTCCACCATCCAAAACAGGAAGACAAACCCTTGTGTCTCAGAGGGGAAAACCAATCCTGAAAGAACAGCCACAGTAAAACCAAATCAAAATTGCCACTTAAGTAAATGGCATCTCAAAAAACATGCTCCAAAGGATATAATACAATGACCTTATTTTCCTGTCTTCAATGAGAAAAGAATTTCCTTTGGCCAACATGAAACTTAAAAAAAAAAAATTTAAAGCTGTAGTGCTAACAAGGCTGGTTTTAGAACTGGTTTCTGAAGCACCCTTTCAAACTGGGAGCATCTCCTGCAGGTGTGGAGGGAAAGGAAGGACAGCTCCTGGTCTGTCACACAGAAGTGAGGATGGGGGTCCCCCTAAGCAGGTCCCCACTGTCAAGAGCTGCAGGCTCAGACCGCATATCTAAAAAACCCCACCCAAATACACAAAATCCCAAAATATAAACATTGTGTAAGAAAGCTTTGAAATGGGAGTGCTCCTAGCAATACAGTGTAAGGACATGGACAGAAAAAATAAGGAAACCAAGGTCTAGGGTCACCTGAGACACCCCCAAGTCCTGCAAGACCACACAAGTCTGCCAGCGAGCAGCCAGGCACAGAGAATGGCAAGGCATGGGGGTAACTCCAGCACAAAGGCCAGGCAGAGAGGAAAACCCCACATTTTGGTCCAAATCCAACATGCCCACACCTGTGAAATGAGTGCTGGAGGTGCAGACAGACATCTGTGGCAGAGGATGTCATCAAATGCAGGTCCCCTGCATCCCACATGTCCTTTGCTCCCACCCCTTCTTCTGTGGAAAAGAGGCTCTGAATGAACACGGGCCCTCCCAGCTCCTTCCCCCGTTAAAGTCAGGTGGCACATGCTTTATTAGAAGGAATTTCAAAAATTTACATGGCTAAAGGCGATTCAAGTTACATCTGACTTTTTCTTGTCTACAAAATCTGCAGGCAGCAAAAAGGAGATTGGGTAAAAAGCCATAAAAACTTTGCTGATGGGGAAGGCATGTGAAATCACTGTCATGATCCAGAACTGTTCAAACTTCCTACCACAACATTTCCCCATGAAAATCCACTTGGCCTTGTGAATCATATCTTGTGGGACAGAAGGAACCTGAGGCAAAGATGAGCAGATACCAGCTCTCATTAGACCAACAGACAGACACTCAGTGGGGAATCCTCTCTTCCCTCTCCTCTAATCCTACCGTGCTCTGAGAAATAGTCATAAGAAACAAACAGTTGTGCCAGACATCATATATTATTTTAGCTGCCAAAAATGCTTGCATTTAAATGTGCTACTTGACATTCAAATCAGGGTTAGAGGGGAAGAGTCCCTCTCACTGAGGCTGATGAAAGGTTTTGATATGGGTTTTGAACATAGAAAGTGTGAATACATTGCAAGGAATTGGCAGTTGGAGCTCATTAGAAGTGAAATTACTGAATCTCATTTTTATGTTTAAAAAGCCAAACAAATATTGTAACAGAGAAAAGCAGCCAAGCACTCACTCACCTGTGATAGAAAGGGAGAGTTTGGAGGAGTAATGATCTCTCCCTGCTCCCTCTCTCCAAAGTCATTAAAATCTAAAGCATCTTGTAATAACTCAAAGAAGAAACATGAATATTGGGATTGCACCATTTGTTTGCTCAGTATTAGGGGAAATAAAACTGAATTTGCTTTTGGGGGGGAGGGGGTGTTTGTTTGCTGGTTTATTTTTTATATTTGACATTATTAAATATCTTCTCATTCATTACTAAGGGATTTTTCATTTCCCTCCTGAGGGTTTTGAAGTTAAAACACAGCTTTAACAATCTCTTCCTCTTCAGCAGATTCATTTAAAGCTGATTCTTTTGGTTACTGCACTTTTTGCCCATTAAGTCATTGACACACAAAGAGGTTGCCTTACAGAAGGCAGGATCATTCTTTTTTTCCTTGAAACAGGGGTGGGGTTTTTTTACCTTAGCAGGAAGTGGCAGAGCCCCACCAATAATTTGGAGTTTATCTGGGGAGTGTAAGAAGTTTAGAGCTGCAATTACTTAAGAAACAAAGCCAGAGTTTCAAATTGATATTTTAGACTAAAACCATTTTACAGATCAAACTATGTAAACTTCTCAGCTTCAAATGAATCACAAGAAATAGTGTCAAATACAGTGAAACCATGATTTCGGATAGTACCGAATAACAGAAAATTAGCCCTTCTATATCCCATCCAACAAAAAACAATGGCACACACCAAAATCTCTTTCTCTCTTTCTAGAGGCCTGCAGTGGTGAGGTTCATTGCGTGTTACACTGCAAACCCCCCTCACGTAAATACCCTGTGTGGAATGTCTCGAGTTTAATAATCCTATTGCTCGCCCTGCAATTACAGCCGGCTCGATATGGAAATGTGAGCTTCGCTTGACTTAGTAAAGATAAGCAGGGGGGTTCTTTAGAGATTTCAATTTGGTCTAAGCTTTCACCAACGAGAAAGGATACACTGAATAAAATACAGCATTTATCATTAGACCACATTAGCATACTTTAGCTCCTAAAGCTATTGCTGGGTGATTATGCCAAGATTTGGCATTACGGGATACGCTGGTGAATGCAGAGCTATTCAAATCAATTGTACACTGGGATTTGCAATGGGGAAATCCCTCTGAATTTTAACGAGGGATGCGTACCCAAATTCCTTAGGCTTTTGGAAAACTCGGGCATTCAGTAAGGCAGATGGCAAAGCACCACTATATAAAACCACAAGTTACCTTCTCTGCTATCATGAAGTCATAGCGGAGTGACTGACGGGTACAAATGGCTCCCAGCAGAAAAACGAAGACCATGTACAGAAACCACCTGCAAACAAAAAAAATAAAACAATTTCTTCACAGAGAGACAAGACCATTGAGAATTCTGCCACTAGGAGAGCCAGGAGACAGTCCAGGTTGCCCGGAGAGGTGGTGTATGCCCCATCTCTGGGAACATTCAAGGTCGGGATGGACAGGGTTCTGAGCAACCTGATCTGGTTGAAGAAGTCCCTGCACATTGCAAGGGGTTGGACTGGATGGCCTTTAAATATCCCTTCCAGCCCAAACCATTCTGTAATTCCGTGGTTCTGCAGGTACACAGGCCCCCCACCTCGCAGTAACATTAACAGCACAGCCAGCCTGCTCTGCAGCCTCAGCCAGGATCCTCTTCTGGTGTTCTGGTCTTTCCAGTGCCCAGGTTGGGGCATAATTTTGTCTGTAAAGCCCAGAGCAGAGAAGGGAATGTCCAAAACCTTGGATAGATGGGTACATGTGATACTTCTGTGTCCTGTGGAATCCCCCTCTTAAAACAAGCACCAATTTCAGCAGGAATCCCTCCAGAATGTGAAGATTCTTCCTTCCTGACTGAACCTTGGTACACAATTACAAGAAATAATTTCAAAGGCAATTTAGATGGCAATAAAAGCAGGCAGGAAAACCCTACTGAGGGCTTTTTTTTTTTTTTAATATGTAGCAGTGGAAAGTTCTCCTGGAAAGTAGCATTTCCTTGGGAAGAGCACTACGTGGTGATGCAGGGCTTCTCTGTTTCCTTGGTCTCGCAGGTGGGTAGGTCAGCTCTTGGCCCCATTTTCCCAATAAAATTTTGATACTTCTTTTCTATTTATATGGAAGAAGAGGGAAAAAAAAAAAAGAAATAGAACCCCCCTCTGAAATCAACAGCAGTGAATGACAAAATCATCCCCCTCCCAAGCCTTGGAGAACTCTGCATCCCACTCTGGGACAGCCAGGCTGCAGCAGCACAAGCACCACAGCTCCAGCACAGATCCCACCCAGCAGCGGAAGGACTGAGTACATCCGCACTGACAAACACCTCCTCCAACCCACCCAGAGCACGTGGGGGTAATGGATGACAATTTGAATGAGAGCCACACTTTAATTTTCCAGATGGCTGAGTAATAAAAGGTTGATGGGAATATGAAATGGATTGGTCACACTCAGGGCAGTCTGCAGAGCAAATTTTCCCCAATCAGTGACTTACGAGGTGCCAATAGCAGCCAGAGACCCCAGAGGGATGTTGGAAGAAGGCTTCTGGAGATCTCCACTCATATTGAACCCAGCCATCACACCTGTATTTTGCAGACACAAGTGCAATTTAGAGTCAGTCTAAGTTATAGTATATATAACACACATTACACTATGTAATAGAATTTAATCTATCAGTTCATTGATTGCTTCAGATCAGTAATTGTATCACTTCACTGCACTGCCACACAAATGAATACTGGCTCCCATCAATTGCTTGGTAAAAAACTGTTCATGTCTTTAATAGAAGCAAGTCACCACTAAGACATCAAAGAGCCCTTTGTCCAGTTTGAACAATGCTGGGGGGAAAAGAAACAGCATGTGAACAAAACCCATCTTATCTTCATACAAACCTAATAGAAGACAATGCTGCCCGATTGTTGAAAAGAGAAATGCCACTGTTCATCAGGGCAGCACATGCAGCAGGTGCTACAACCCCCAGAGCAGATCCATTACAGGTCCCTGCATTCACAGGGGACAGCCACTGCTACAAAACAGCCTGTCCTGTCCATATTAAATGATGATCACATTAGCAGAGGGGAATAACAGTGCTCTCGGCACGTAGGTGGCACGTTCCAGCCAAGGGATCTGCTTTGGAAGTAGGCATTATCTCTGCCTTGCAGATAGGAAAACAGAAACACTGAGAGGGCAAGTGATTGTCCCAGTGTCACGTAGAAAACACATGGTAGGGCTAAGAATAAAATACTGAACTGTTATTTTAGGCCAGAGTACAGGGCATTATACAATCAGGGACAGTCCTTAGCCTAAAAAATTACCATCTAAAGACATAAGAGAGGGAAACAGGATGAAGCATAGGATTACGGTCTCCACATTAAGGCTAGAAATCCAAGGTACAGATTGGTTAAAGGGCTTTGTCCACAGCTGAAGGAGGAGTCATACCAGACTCGTCAAGAAAACAGAGATTCCCTTGTCACATTATGCCAGAAGTTTTCTTAGAAGACTTCAGGTATCTGCTATAAATAAAAATAAATAAATAAAACTCTGTTATTTAGAATCCTGATGGGAATTTGGACAATTTGAAGGCAGAACCCAAGACTTTAAGACGCTAACCTCTGCCCATCACTGTCCCCCCCGGGACATCAGACTAATGTCTTCATAAGGACACGTGGGCCAGGAGCCAGGCAGCAGCGCTGATGGCACGGTCCCTGGAGCCAGGGTGAGAGCACCACAGAACAATGGGAAGGAGGACGCCAGTGCCACGGCACTCACAGCATCTGGCAGCCCCAGCAGCAGGGGACCGACTGCACGCCAGTCCACCACGGCTGCCAAGCCCAGCAGCCATCCCTCATCTTCAGAGGGCATGAGAATGACAAAGTCAGTCTCTGCAGCTGCAAATCTGAGTGACTACAGCTCTAAATCAGCAACAGCCCATTGCATTTTAAAGCTCAAACACTGATTGCTGCTTGGCAGGGTTTTTTCCCAGGATGAAGGATAGACAAGAGCCGTGGGACCAATCTCAGGGTAAAGGGGACAAACCCAAATCAGCCAGATGGATGCCTTCCCTATTTCCTATTCCCTACAGACCTTGGCCACTGATGGGCTGTCAGCAGTGGCTGGGTTGCTAATCATGGAACACGAACTCTGCTCTGTCCCAGGCTTTGCTGTGCATCTTCACAGCACCATCTCCACACCTGCTCAAAGGGAACTGTAACACCTCCTCTCCTCACTGCCCTGCCATGGGGACAGCACATAAACGGGCACAAGGCACTATCACATTGCCAAACACATCCAGGGCTTTATTTATTTGTTATTATTAATGCATTTTCCTTGATCATCTCTTTTTTCCCCTTGATCAGTCCACTCACCAGCCATCTTTTCCTGCCATCTCCACCATGGAGCCAGAGCCCTGACAGCCATTCCCTGGTCCCCACAGAATCCTGGCGTTCCTCAGCTCCTGGAAGATCTTTTCTTCCAAATTCAGACCAGATTCGAATCCTTGACACCATACTGAAAGCATTACAAATTGAGTTCTTCATTTTCTCCTGGAAGACTATTTGTGGATATACCTCTGAACAGCACAGCTAAAAGCCTGTCAGCTGCTCTGGTTTTCTCTAGATAAAGCTTCCGTGCAGAGTTCAAGCCCTGCTCCTTTCATACAGCTACACAATAGGCTTAGCTAGAGGTGAGAAAAGTTAGGAAGGCAGAAGTCCATGGAAATGGTCACAAATATGCTAAATAACGTCTCTATGAAGCACTCTTTGATGACACGCTACTTTGCAATTCAGAGACAAAGCAGAAAACTTAGAATTCTCTGAATTTTTCTTCCAAAGGGAGCAAACTATTGTCAGGAGGACAGCTGTTAATCTCTTGTGCTTCTTGGCCAAGTTTCTCAAACATCTGGCACCACCTTTAAATCTTCCAGCTTGAGTCACCTCTTCCTCATCCAAAGTCCTGCCTCAGCAAAGCACTGGGGAAACACCAAAATGGCATTTTCTGGACTGAACATAAAAAAGTTGAAGACGTGAGTCATCGGCACAGCGATGACTGCACAGCCTGGGCTGCCTCATTGCCTCCCTTCCACAGACCCACACATGCTCAGGAGAAGCCAGGAGATGACTTCCCAGAGCCTGCCTAAAGAGGATCTTGAGGCTGATGATTGACCTCCTGCCCGGCAGTGACCAGGGGTCACACCCAGGCCACTGCACACCACTAGCTTCTGTCAGGGCCCCCAGGAGGTCACCAGAGCCTCATGGGTTCCATAACCAAAGGTCAAGGTCACCACAGAGGGAACCAACTCAGATATTCTCAGCCACTCAGGCCAAAGCCATCTCCTCTGTGCTGCAATTATGACTCTGACCCAACCAGTGCAAAAGTATGGACAGTCTGGTAGTACAGAGGTATGGACAAGCCAAAGCCACCTCTCCACCACCACTCAGAAAGTGACTTTCCAGACAGGATGACAGCTGCCAAAGAGCACTTCTGAGAGGGTCCTTTGCAAGCAGCAGATTAAGCAACCCACCTTTCAATGAAAGGACAACCCGACTAATTAAAAAAAAAAACATCCTAAACAATCTCCACCATCCATAGCCTTGGTCAGCCCCTGCCAGAGAACTGATCTGACTTGCAAGAAGCCACAAAAAGCCTTGTCAGAGATTCTGGCTGCTCGACAGAGGAAAAACACCACACTTGCATCTAAAACTCAGCAACACAGAAAAATTGGGATGTTCCTTCCTTCAGACACAGACTATCCCTAGGGAAATGGCCAATCCCTTCTGAACTCAAGCAATCATATCTGCAGATTGTCCATGGAGAAAATTATCCACCTCTCTGTTTCAAAGAGATAGCAGGCTGGATTTTCCACACTGGCTATTATCTTAGAGAGCAGCAGATAGTGACAAAGCTTCTGGACAAAGAAGCATGAAAACACAGTTAAACCCAGCCAGGAAATTATGGCCGAGACAGTCTGTACATTGCTGCTATTCCCAGTTTAATTTGGTCCTGGGCATCATCCAGGCGGTGGATACGTGCGTGAGGGGACCACCTACATTGTGTGTCAGACACAACCACCAGCTCCACCAGCCATGGTTTATGACTGCAGATATGATCGCTCTTGCAAACGCCCAGCGCATTTTTCAGTGAACGTACCATAAAATATAAAAGGTGGGGTTTTTTCCTTCACCCAGGAGGTGAAGAATGGAAAATCTTAGGCAAGGACTGTGGCTAATTTTTTTAAAGGGCCAACTTCTCCACTGATGTAAGCTGGCACCTCGCCACAGACTTCAATGGAGTTGTGCCAGTTTACATCATTCGATAACTTAGCCCAAAACTTCTAAATCTATTTGCTGTCATTTTGGAAGTGCCAAATAGGGTTTATTTCAGAACTGGTTTCTGGGCGATGATATTTTCCACTAACGCCGCTTCAAACGACATCTTACTTTCTTGTATCACAAGACAACACACTTCTTTCATTAGACAGAAAACCTCAGGGATTTAGTAGAAAAACATTTTGTGCACAACAAAAACAGCATTTATCTTAATTTTAAAAATGCACTGATGGCTGTGTGGCTGCTGCTGGGAGCTGGCTGTGGGCAGGTGGCTCCCCAGATTCCCTCCCTGCTGAAAAGCCCTGGCTGGGTGGGTAGCCAAGTGTTCACCTATCACAGCACAGCAGCAAAACCTGTGCATTAAGAAGGTATTTACTAACATTTAGGAAAACATCTGGTCAATGCACAGCATCTCTATAGGGGCACGTTCACATCTTCCACAGCGTGTGTTTCAGTCTTCTGACTGAAGCCAGCAAATCTGAATCTTCCGTGCCCATGCTCTCCCATTTAGGCCAGCTCTAGATGTATGTTTTGGATCTCTTGGCTACTTCCCTATGATTAAATGACAAACTTGGGGGAATAAAGCCAGCTGCACTGAACATCCAGCTGAAATGGTTTAAACAGCTAATGCACAGGGAGCAAACAGACCAGCCTCTGCTTACCAGCGCTCAACCATAAACTGGGGTAACGTCATTCACACTGCTGGAGTTGTACCAATAAAACACAGAGGAAGAGAGAAAACAACCTGACCTGGAGCAAAACAATCCAAGGAGGATGCTCGTAGGAGGCAGCATGGTGCTACTGGTCTGCCAAAGGCTGGGATGACCATCCTATGCCTGTCAGCTGAAGCATGTCCCCAGCTGCTCCTCCTGCCTGTTTGGTCCTGGCAAGGGTCTCTCCACAGGTCTTGCTCCCCCTTCCTGAAGTGGCTGCCCCTCTTTGCTTTTACAGCTACCAGCCTGCATTTCAGACATTTCTGTTTCACTGCTATGTCTGGGCAACTTACAACCACTTTTCAGTATATCCCAGAGACCAAACTTTAAGTGGTTAAATTCAGATAGCCATTTCAGAGAGAGAGGAAAAAGCCTATCCTGAAGACATCAAAATAGTTTCACTTCAAAGAGGAAGATTTCATCTCAGAAAGGCCCAAACAATTTGTTTCACAATTTCTGAAACATTTTTTTTAAAAACTTTGTTATCAAAATAGCATCTTAAATTGTAAACCAGCATATGCTAAAAATTAAAAAGGGTAAACACAACATTTAATAATTAAAGATAAACAGAACATTTTCTGGGTCAAAGAACTGTTTCAAAGTGGCTCAATGTAACCCCTCAAAACTAAACAGCATATTGTTTTGCTGAAACTCTCCCCAGATTTCTGTTGTATCTTAGGCAAAGGGTTTTGCTCCCAGTGCTTCAGCTGGGTCACTGTGGGGGTTCCAGCAGAGGTGGGTACCACTGAGTGATGGTGCTGGCCAGCACCAGGCTGGAGGGGACAGCCTGGGAGCAGTGCTGACCTGTCCCTGTCATTCCTCAGTGCCACTTGCTCACCCTCTGCATCACCCTGCCTGCCCTGCAAGCAGCAGCACTGGCAGCAGAGAAGTCTTGACTCCCATCCTAGAAATTTCTTAATCAGACCACAAGCTCTTCCATGCAGAGCACCAAACACAGCCCTGCATTCTATGAGGCTCCTGAACTCCACAGTGCTCCAAACAGCAATGACAGGAGTGATAGCGATGTTATATGGTACCACTGGCACTGCTACTCTGAAGGAATAATTTAAATCCTGTAAATAGCCAAGCAATTAGAAAGAACACATGAAAAAGCTGTGTTAATGACTGAAGTAATTATACATCATCCCAAACTGTATTTTCAGAGAATGTTTGACATTACTACTGGTATTACCACTGCTAACTAAACAGAGCAACAGGCTGCCAGGGCTTTAAACAAATTTTATCTATTAGCTTTGGCATTCTTCCTAGCAGCCAAGCATTAGCAGTGATGAAGAATCATTTAATATGGCTAATCACGGTCATTTTCTGCACAGTTTTGTCATAACTGTTCTTTCTACAACCAAGGAACTGGAAAAAAACCTGCTTTGCTACACCAGTGGCTGAGCTCACGAGGAAGGTCTTTTTCTCTTGGGGACTCACTTGGGCCAATCAAAAATGACAACAAAGAAGAGGGCAGAAGACGTCTCCATGGTGCCAATAGTTCAGGAAGGTGAGTTTTCCAGGAGGAAGTCTACAGTAGGCAGTAGCCAGCCTGATAAGGTGGGAGAGAGTATTTCAAAGAAAAATTTGAAGTCCTGCACCAGGTGCACCTGACAAAGTGACTTCTGCTGCCAGACCATTCCTCCAGTCCCATCTGTTTCACAAAACCCTTTCATTTGTCTCCTTGTACCGCAGCAATTCTGCAACTTCCAGTGAGTTGTTCAGAGCTAATCCTCTGAAAATTCATTCTGTAATCCAAGGATTCATCGCTATGGAAACTGCTTATAATCAGTACTTTTTATAGCTTAAAACACCCAGCATCAACAAAAGGTATTGTAACTTCAACTGATAGTTACTGCATTCCCTCTGGAGATTGTCAGCTCTGGAAAGGGGACATGCATCTTCCTGGTAATTTAAGGGAATGAATAATATGAAAGTATCTAACTAAGCTCATAAATACGAGCTCTGCTGACATATAAGGATGAACCCACGACACCGTGTAGCGAGTGGTGGGTCCATCATGGGCCATGGCACCAGCCCAGCTCAGCCACCTGCTGAGGTAAGATGAAGAGAACACCCTCCTGTGCTCTTCCCACTCTCCCAGTGCAATCAAGTCATAAGGCTCATCTGATATGATAAATCATGATCAGCCCTTTTAAATAGGCTTGATACCTTCTGCCCTGACAGCATTGGCCAAGATCAGTGCCTGACCCTTGCCCTCAGCAGGGAAGGATTTACACCACCACATCAACCCATAGAGTTCACCAGCTGTTTCTGACCACAGAGACAGAAGAGCATATTCAAGTGAACAAGACAGGAGTGTACAAAATTTGAGATGCTGGAGGGAAGCCTGAACCTTTGAATTGACCCCTTGAGTCTGCTATGGCCAAGTGCAGTCCTGCTCTCTTCATCTTGCAGCCCAGAGGAGCTCCCCTTGCTTCTGCTCATCTCTGAGATGTTCCTGTGGAGGAAAAAAGGGGGAGGATAAAACTTGACTGTACCTGTGGCAGCTGGGAAAAACACTCCAAAAACAGTGAAGAAGGACTCCCCCTGGCTGTAGTCTGGCAGCGTGTTGTTGAACATCAGCTCTTCCGAGTAGCCGACGAAGCCATGCTCTGCGGAGACATGGAGGGGAGAGGAGAACCTCAGGGACCACCAGGGCTGCAGGAGCCCCTCCAGCTGCTCTCAGCCACCACCCCCCTCTAAACACATAGACCTGCAGGGGCTGCTTCCAAGGACCATCTGAAAGGATGAATGTCAACTTATATGGGGGAGAAGGGGAGAAGGCAGAAATCAGGGTTGCCACTCCTGCCCCATCTTTCTGAGGTCACACATGCACAAGTTTTACTTTCCAAACAAGTTTTACAGAAGATGGGGGAGAAGGAAAAGCGATGGGTGGGATACCAATGTCATGCACCTGGTTTACTGGGTATGGGATGGAGGATCCTACTCCCTCACTGCACACTTGAAGGATGGGTCAAATTCTTCCACAAACCTGAATTTGTTAGGAGGAGTTAAGCCTGACGGCTGGCGTGCAAGGCATTAATTAGGAAAGGTTTTAGATGCTTATAGACAGAAAAGATAATTCACAAAAGCAGGTTAAGGAATTAATGGGTATGACTATGAAATTAATAATTTCATTTTTAACAGGCAGCACTGTTTTTAATGGAGTATCTTAATCTATCGAAACTTCTCCTCCTGTCAGTAATCCAAATGCTTATGCCAGCTGGGGGTGGAAGGTGAGTAAAGTTGGTTCCTTTTTTTCTCCTACCACTACAATCTATTTCCACAAGACATGTGACTGCAATAACTTGAATTTTCTCATTAGCAGGCAGGATGTTGTTTATAGCTGTACAGGGTGATGGCCAGAAATTAAAAAAAGACTCCATCAAAGCTGTCCCATGCCTCAAAGACAACATTAATGATGTTTGGACAATAGATTAAACCAGAACATTAAATCAGAGCTCTGAGCACAAGACATATCCATTTAAAGTCTCAGAACATAACTAACCACAGAGCTTTGAAGTTTTCACAGAAAAACCCTATAGATAATCAAAAGTTTCCTACTACATCTGCATTCATTGTGTTGCCCAAACATGGATGGAAACACACTGATAGAAGAGGTCTCCTGCTGCTAGGCTTTGTAAAAGCACTCTTCACTAGGAACAAGTCCCAGATGAGATTTATAGGGAACAAGCTCAGCGCAACACACTGACCTCTGCACCTCACAGATGTCTGCAGAAAGTGCAGTTTCTGGAGAAATAGAGGGGGAATTTGTGTTGGCTGTGTGTTCCTGTAAGTCCAAACCTGGGTGACTTCAACTAGAATTGATGCTCACGACAGCACAGCACATGGCCTGGCTGCAAAGCTCCCACCAAACTGCTCAAGGAAAGTGTTGGTCCTTGGCCAAGGGGTTTTTCACCAAGTGTGTGCTCCTCACAGAAATGTCACTGTTTCATTTAAAAAGTGAACAAAATACTCATCTCACCCCATGAACATCTGCAGACCTTCTCCAACCAGAGCTTTGAAGCAGCAGCATCAAATACATCTATGCCACTTGACAAAAGTTTGCCCCACTGATTCATAAAAATCTCCTGTGAGCTCTACCCTCTCTTGATGGTTTACTCTCACATATTCCTATCCTTCAGGTTTTCCCTAATCACAAATTGTCCTTTTCACACCACTTGCCCAGTTTATGAAGGTCATCTGAAAGCCTGACCCTCTCTGCCAGGATGCTGCAAGCCCTTCCCAGCTGGGGGTCATCTTCAGATTGAATCTGCACATTCCCTTTTCCATCATCCAGGAAGTTAAGAAAAATGCCAAATAACACCAAACCAAAACCAGACTGTTGCAGAACCTCACCAGGAACAGCATCCTGCTTTGTAAGTAAACCATCTCCAACTGGTGTCTTTCAATGGTGTTCGGGGCTATAGAATGAAAATGTGCACTTTGGGTGCCTTCTGTTTCCTTCCTCACACAAAAGGCCAAGCGTACAGACCAGTGAACAGCCACCCTGTATTTTCTGTGGTACCATTTTGGCCATATTATGGCCACAGACTGACCATGAAACCCGTGAGTCCAATGTCTGACCTGCACCTGTGTGCATCTGACCCCTATTAATCTTAAGAAATTAAATGATCCCCTTGTACTCCATTCATTTTTATGTTTGTGTTCCTACCTTATTCTCCTAACTGGAAATCCTCAGTGGAAGAGACAAAAGCTCAAAGCCATGGCAGATGTCACTGGAACCACAGAAAATGACAGCCATGGATTTGTTGAAAGAGCCACAGGATGTGCCTACAACTCTCTCCCACTTCTGCTTCCTCTCCTCACAGCTCTGGCAGGTGAGAGGCCATTCCACATTTCCCCTGTATACAGAACCAGGAACCTTCTTGACTAATTAAAGAGAAGTTCATCCAAATGTTAGTTGTCATTGCATCCTCATTTCTCACTCACCCTCCTGTGAAGCAAACCTCACATCCCTTTTGATCGGACTAGAACTTGCAATCACCAGCAGTTTAGGGGCACACGAGCATGGGGCTGAGGGAAACATGCTGGGAGCATCTCCTGCCTGCCCTCGTGCCTGTGGCCAGTGCAAGTCATCTGTGACCTTTCAGCTGTCACATTAATGCGAGTAATTGTGGCTGACAGGGCAATTGGGCTGAAAATCATCCAAAACAAAACAGGAATCAGCAACTGAGACCAATCGGTTAAACCAACAGAGTCCTCGGTCAGTTGTTCGCAGGGTCAATTATCCACATCCCATTGAAAGTGCACTTCAAAAGGACGAGCTTCGGAAGGAGGAGGGAAGGAAATGCGATAGGGTCTATATTTGGCACTCTGATCTTCAAACGAGGCAAGATCATTTTATACATTTTTTCCTGTAAGGAGATCTTTTTCTCGAGCTTACTGCTGGGTACATGAGATCCAAACCAGATTCCTCCCTCCTTGCTCATTACAGAATATTTGTCTGAAAAATTTTGCTCTCAATCAATTTATGCTACCCCACAGCCTCTAAATCCTGCCTTTAATGATCCTGCTCTCAGCTGGCTTGCAGAGGGCTGGAGCTGAAGAGCTATAAACAATCTTCCCTGTGTCATGCTAGAAGAAAAGAATCCGGTTCCTTCTCTGTGCCGTGTCAGCCTTATGGGAAATGCACAATAAAGAGCAGTAACAATTTATTTTCATCATTAGATACTCAATAAGGAGAAAGCAAATAATGCATTTCTCAAGTGGTTGAGCTGATCTAAATAAACAATAGGGAAAAAAATTACTTAGAGCAACATCTGAATTATTCCTGTGATTCTTCACAAATCAAGTCCTTCCAGTTTCTCTTACTAAAATGATGTAATAAACAGTAAAAACCACCTAGCAAGTTTGAAATGGAAGAGCTTTCAGGACGAGCATCCTCCAGTCACGTGTGCAGGAGGACCATAGGAAGCTGTACACCAGCCTAATGTAGCCAGAGGAGGAAGAGGAAGATGGTTAGAACTCTCATGTCTTTCCAGCCATCACAGATGCCTGGGAGGAGGCACCAGCTTTCATCTGGTTGCCACTGCTGCACCCCCTCTCTTCCCCAGTGGGTTTCCACGTTTGGGCTTTTCTCGTACTTTCTCTCACCTCTCACCCTGTGGAAGAACACGAAAGCAGGAGATTTTTGGCACTCAGGACTCCCCTTATGAGGGCAGCTGCTCAATGAAGCCCGGGGTTCCAGAATGGGAGCTCGGAGAGGTTGGAGAAGGGGCGCAAGGCGAAGCCGTGGTTACACAGGGTCAGGCCATTATGCAACAGCACAGAGCACGGCGGCGCTGCCAAGTTCCAGGCAACCTGGAGCTCATTACAGATTAGTTAAGTCTTGGCCAAATTCAATAAGCCTGTTCACAAGCTTAAGGTTAAGTAAAGCCTGGCACCAAGGCAGGGGCTAAATAGTGCAAAAATGGAAAACCACCTTAAGAAACAGCTCCCTGAAGACAGTCACATATTGCACTCTGCTTGTGATTAGAGATTTTAATTACAAAGGTGAATGCTGAAGGCTTGAAATGGTGAGATTTTTTCTTTTCCAAAATAAGTGAGCCCACACATTCCCTCCTGGAAGGTACTTGCTGAGATCTGCTTTCAGAGGAACAGCTGGAAGTGTTTGTCTTGCAGCACATTTCCCAGGTCTGACCTCAGCATTTTCAGGATCCTGTGTGATGTAAGACACGGAGTGCCAAAGAGTAATTATATATCCTTGGCATAATTATCTCTGCTCTTTATCTTTTTCCCATTTCTTCTTCCACCACTAAACCCTTCTGGCATAAGTTTTGAAATCCAGTTGTTCCCCTTGGATGCCAGTCCAAGCGCACACCCAGAACGAGGTCCTGCTGCGGGTGCTGGAGGTACCCAGGCACAGCACTGTGGAGAAAACAGGAATGGTCCTCACCACCTGGTCCCACAGCTGCCATCCTCATCTGAACACACACCTCTGCAGTAAGATAAAGTTTCACTCCTCACCAACCACATGCTTACATTTTCCTCCTCCAAATTCTTAGCTGAGGGTGAGGTACAAGCCCAGAACTTCTGAGCTGTTGACTCCCCCAGGGCAAGTCCTGTCAGGCTGGTAACTCTCAGAAGTTGTGGTCTGTCAGATGACAGTTGGGTGGCCTAAACCAAATTAATTCCTACATAGGCTGGAGTGCTCTACAGCAGGGAAGGAGTGAAATTCTTCCCCCTAAAGCCCTTGCAATACCAATTCTTCTCCTGCCTGCAGAATAAGCTCACTCATGGTCTGGTGATAACCAAACTTCCCAAAACACACATACTACCCATTAGTTTATCACATGACAACAGCATCTTCACTTGTCAAAGGAAAGTCAGGCATGCCTGGCTTAAATGAAATAAAATTTGGGTGCCAAAGCACCATCAGCAGTAGGTTTTTCAGCATCTCAGTGTGCAATTGCAGACACACAGGATTAACCATCTACATAGAAACTGTGGATGTGCAGAGAAGGGTGAAAAGCCATGAATGCTACCAAAACCCCAAGGACTTATCTTTGTGTTCTCCCCCCTACTCTACGCAAACGCTGAAATTTAACTTCAGGCAACAAACAGCACAGGATCATTTGATGCAACAGCTCTGAAAGATGCTCTGCACCAACACAGCCACATTCTGGGTGGCTCTGGATTTCCTCAGTGAAGTGCTGGAAGTGCCAGAGAATGACGTGGGACCAGCTGACCACAACCACAGCCCTGCAACACCACGCAGCACACCCAGCGATGGGCACTGAAAATGGTGCACCTCTCCAGTGGATTGGCATAATCTAAGAGGCATGAAGTGGCAACCAAGGTCATGACTAACACTTGAACCACCTTTCCCAGCAGAATGAAAAATAAATCAATCAAAACAGTGCGGTCACAAGCCTCCACATCCCTCCATGCACACACTTGGCTTCCTGTGTCTGGGCTCATCTAACACCAACGTTAACAACCACATTCCCAAGTTCTTCCGAGGCTGGGCTGTTTCTGCAGCCATACCTTCGCAACTACCCAGCTCCAGCTCCTGAGGTCCTCCCAATATTTTTTCCCAGGCAAGTCCAACACTACCATTACTACTCCCAGGCACTGCCCTACTGCTGCCAGCCTGGTACGGGTCAGGTGCAGGCAGAAATGTATGAGAAAAATGTGGAAAGGCTGGGAAGGAAAACAGGGAGAGGGAAGTAGCGCTGGAGGTGGACAGAGGACAGTGTGGTGGTTTTCCCATGCTACCAGTCCACTGCTCAGCTTGCTGCAGGCTGACACTCAACCTGCGGGATGCATGAACAGATTTTCACCAGAAAGTCCCAGCTCTCTAAGAGAATGGTGAGGGAACTGATGAGTCATGGAAGCAGAGGGCGTTGAGCGGCAGAGCCGCACCGATAAGAACAGAGAATAAACATGACCTTTGCTGAACTGGTACAGGAATAAAAAATGTTTTAACATCTTCCAGGACATCTCCTGCTTCACCTCTGGATAGACAGGCTTTGGCTGGAAGACTGGGAAGAAACAGAAGGAAAAGAGAAGAGCTGCAGGGGAGCAGAGCTTGAGGAGATGGGACAGACTGATGAGATTGATGCCCCAGTCTTCTGTCAGCTACTGCTGGACTCGCCTACCCAGGGGACCACATGCACCAACGCCAGGTTGCCCTTTTCTGCAGCTCCAGTGCACTGCCTGTGCCATGTGAGTCAGCATGGAGCAGTGCACATTTCCTGCAAGCCAGGAGCACGTCAGCTCCATGTTGGACTTGTGGGCAGCAGCACAGCTCCATAGCTGGAGATGGGGCATGTGCAGCCCAGCCCAGAAGGAGAAGGGCAAACACAGGATCATTCCCTCTCCATATGTTAGAAATGATGTCATGACTTTGGTTCATCTCAGTCCTCAGGGCCACATCCTGCCTGATGGCATCTCCCACAGTCTCAGTATTTCTGCTTTAAGAATCTTAAACTAGGCAAGGGAAAAAATAGAGAGGAATTTTTGTGTTGAATACATGCAGGTCAATGATTATGCAGTGATAAAAACGAAGCTATTATGCAATTAACACATCAGCATGTGGCCACACTGACAGATCAGTGCAGAAAGGCTGCAGAGCATCTGCCTGAGCTACCAGGGCACTGAGAGATGCAGGGTGTGGGAGCTCCTCAGCCCCACCCCAACCCATGTTGCTGTTGGCATCCCTTAGCAGAAAGGGCTGGGAAGAAGAGGAGGTAAGAATGCAAAAGGACTCAATTCCCTCTGTAATTTCATCCCTAAATGCCAGTTAAACACATTTACTATCAAAAGAGCTCAGAGTGACCACAGACCCCAAGCCACAGTGAGCAGAAGCGAAAGCAGCACCTCTGCCACTGCTGTGACCCGGTGTGTCAGGACGGTGCCAGCTGAAAATTGCCACAGCCGGCATCGCCCCACGCCTCACTGCAAGTGACGCCCTCAAAAAGGCCAAACCAAAGCTGAGCAGCAAGAGGCAGCCCAGGGTGGGGAGAGAAGCTCATTGCTATTTTTCCATTTGTGAACAAATAAGCTCCTGCTTTATCATCAGCACTAGGGAGATCGTTTCATGAATCGGGACAAACACCACACTTACGTTTCAAATTTGTCAGAGTTGCAAGTAGCAAAAAATAGACAGGTTTTCGTGGGAAAAAAACTTGGCAAGAGGGTGGTGGGGAAGAAGGATCAGAGCAAATTTAAAGAAAGCAGGGAAGGAGTTCCCTTGCCCAAAACTTTCTCTGCACCCACAATAAACCTGGCAAACCTAAAAAGAGAGAGTATGTACAGTCTGTAATTGAAGGAGCGAAAGCCACAATTAAAACAATCTAAAAAGGCCAAGCCCTGAGAAAGGGAACTCGAATCCCTTATCTTTTGATGGAAAAGAATGTGCTCCCTGAGATTAATGACGTGTTTACCCAAAAGGAAATCGCCGCCCTTCTGAAGCGGCGAGTGTTTGTTCCTCCCGAGTCCCTGTTTTCTGCTCCGGAGCTGATCTCCCAAACCTCCTGTTTAAAGTCAACACACAATACGGCTTCCTGCTGCCATGGGCTCCGGGGGATCCCACCATCAACCCTCTCCCGAAAACCACCCTCCACCGCACCTGTGTACCCCCAGCAACAGCGGCAGAGACAAACCCGGGGTATTTGGATGTCACTTAGAGCAGGAGCAGCCCAGGGACGGGCGTCACGCTGCCAGCTGCCAGCGGTCTGGCTGCAGGGCGGTGAATCACCCCCGTGCATAAACACGGCTCAGGCGAGCAGACAAATTAGCCAGCGTGGAGACTGACAGCGCTGTCGAGGGAAAGCACTCTGGGCGACCTCTTCTTAAGTCGCTCCAGGTTTCGGCAGCGCGTCCTGCAGATCAGCCTGCTGCAGGATGCTCCTGGAAAGAGGTTTGACATCAGCCAGTGCAATGCTCTGCTGTGTTAGAGGAGGCATGGAGGGACATGGGATCTCTGCACTGAATACCCTCAGGCGAGCAAGAAAGATTGGAGCAGAAGCGCTGGGGCTGATCTGTTTGAGGAAACATGAGAAAGACCTACTCGGGGTCGTCATCCCTTTACGTATTTACCCTCTCTGGTAACTGCAGCCCCAATCTCCTCGTGGAGCATCCCAGCCATGGGAGCCGTCAGATCACGAGCACCTCCTCTCCCTAAAGTCAACGGACCTGCAGTACTGGGTGCTGGCCAGCAGCTAAAAATAGCACAAAAGGCAGAATAAACAAAGGGAGCTGCTTCAATCTGTCTCCGATGTTTGTCTTTAGCTAATGGAGCAATTTTCATTTGCAGGATGCTGTCACCTCTCTCAGATCAGGAGCTAGCCTACGCTCCCCCCAGGCTCCCCCCAGCCACACCACATCTCCTGCAGGACTGGACTGGGTGGGAGGAAATGCTAATTTCTGCCCAGCTCCCCATGCGCCTGCTTTATCTCTGCCTCAGCTTCTCGGGAAAGTGGAAAACCACTAACGTACACAAGAGCACACTCGGAGCCAGCACAGGCAGCTCCTCATCACAAAAGCACTGCTTAAATAAAGGAAAACTTAGGAATGTGCCCTTGGAAGTAGCTAGTAGAGCTGTTTGGCACTTATCCTGTCTCTACAGGTTGGTGGAGTTTGATCATTTTTTCAAAAAAAAAAAAAAGGCAAAAAATGAACATTTTCTGCAGGTAGAAACTCTGAAATTCTGATTAGGAGAAAAAAAGGAAGAGATTTTAACACAGGTGTTTCAACTTTATAAATTCTACTTATGTTTTACATTATTTAATGCTAAGCACTAGACTTGCTGTAATACATAAATCCTTCCATTACTATTTGATTTTTTGATGTGGTATTTGCAGCCTGGCTTGTTCAGTGGTATTCAAAGCAGCTGGCGAAAATTATTTTATTTATTGCAAAGAGGACAAGAAGTACAGTGTCCCTTGCTCCATCCTTCTTCTAGGAAAATAGTTTTCCTCAATGGGGGTATCATTATCAATTAGAGAATGGTATTTCTTGGAAGTCATGCCCGGAGTGCCCAGCTGTGGGAGGCTCTGAAGAACTTCTCCAGTGAAAAGCCCTAGGCTCGAGAGATCAGAATTTAGGCTGAGTCAAGGCACAACAATTGGAGGAAAATGAGTGGCAGCTGAGCAGCAGCAGTGATGACACACATCCTTTGGGCTCGTCAGAGGGACCTCCCCTCCATCTCGGAGCTACCCCATGTATTGTCTGGGACAAAGCCCAATCCATGCTGACCAAATCCCCATCTTTCAAAGGAAAGATGATACAACTTAATCCACCAGATCCTGCCATGAGTCTTCTGCCATCCTCATGACTACAGCATCCCATACTCCCAGCTTCCCATACTAAATTATGGATATATTATCCATATGACAGTGGTGCTTCAAAAGAAAACTATTCCTTTTGTTGGCTTTTTGATTTTGTGTCTAAAATTACAGTTTGCTTTTGTTTTTGGAAGGTTTTCATTATCCTCTGCACAACACATGCACAGCTACAGCTTTAAGCCTGGCTTCAGATGCAAATCAAACCAAACAGTGTTTGATTTTGGAAAGGTTGAGCAAGATGTTGTCACCTAAAAGGATTTGTTTGTTTGTTTGTTTGAAACTATTAATTGAATTCTGTGTAAGTCATAGAATACATTTTCCCTACAAAAATCAGTTTTTCAATGGATGCATTTCCCCCTTTGAGTAAAAAAGAAAACCAGAAAGAACCACCAAGCCACCATCCAGGTTAGTGAAGGTACAACCAGGATAAAATCCCTTACTTACAGCCAAAAAAGGCCAAAAATTGTTAACACAAACCAGGAGAGAGGATGAGCAGTAGATAAGGACCTATTTCCCACACAAACTTTTCTCTTTAGTCTAGGAGAAGAATGCAAACTAGAAGTGAAGCAGCTGGAGGAAGAATCTAATACCTAGAAATTATCTTAATAAATTAAATCCCTAATTAAGGAAAGCTGATTCAGGGCACAGCTGAACTGTGACTGGAATTAAACACTGGGGGAATGAAAAAAAGAGGAGGTAAAATATCTCCATCATTTGAAAACTATTATGTGGTAGCACCAAAAAAAGAGAAAAAAAAATCAATGCAATTAAACGAAGCTGTCCCATCTAAACACAGCAATGGGGAGAGAGGGGGAGGTTGTGGGATGATATATATCTTCCTCAAACCGGTCAGTTCTATTAGTTCTCTAGCATTAAACAAGTTGCTGCTGAAGGAGAGCCTGCGCAGGAGATTTTATGGGAGGAATGGATAGGAAAAGCCCACACGAAGGCAAAGTTTAGCAGGGGACAAAGCCAGCTGAGGTATTTCAGGATTTATTTACAAGCTCTAGGAAGATGAGCTTAGCATTGCTTTGCAGGGAAACAGTAAAGAAATGAAAGGTTAAATCAATGTGTACAAAACCTGTGTACATCAGGAGCTCTATTACCTACCGAGCAAGTTTAAACCTGTAACAACCTCAGCAAACCCTCTTCTGGCTCCAGGCACGGACCTGGGCCAGCCAGTCCCTGACAGCACCATTCAGTGGCACATTTTGGGGTTTCAGGGGAGGCCAGGACCCTCCTCATCCTCAGCAGCACATGGCAGAGGGCTGCACGCTCCCATGGCCACTCAGATGGAGCAGCCTAGAGAAAAGAAGTCTGAAAAAGAGCACCAGGGGTCTTCCAAGCAAGGTGGTTTAATGCAAAAAGGAAGGACACCAGATTGTGCCAAGTCCTCAAGAGACCCAAACCAGTGGGTTTAGACTGCAGGAAGAGGGGGTTCGCCTGAGACAGCTGTGACTAGAGCAGGGTTCCCAAGGATGCAGCAAAGGATCCATCACTGGGAATTTTTAGGAGCAGATTGGATGCACATGGCATCCATCCCCAGTGCAGCCCAGTAGGTGCAGGAGGGCGGGACCCGCAGACCCTGAGCCCTCCTCCCCTCTTTACCCACCTCCTGGGAGATGCCTCGGGGCGGTAGGCTCGGGAATCCTGCCTGGTCTCGGCAGAGCAGGGACACAGGGATGCCAGTCCCAGCCCCGGGGTGCAGCAGCTGTGCTGACACCTGAGCATCCACCAGCAATCCAGACTGCTGCTCCTCAACACAGTCCTTCTGCTGGATGTCCTCCAGCAAGGAAACACCGTGAAAACCTACCTACAAACAGGGAGCAGAGTTACGGCTCAACCTAACTGGGGTTTTTTTCTTCTAAATAAACTGCTTTAAATACCTACTTCAGAGAACCTGGACAGAGTGGGGTAGCTTTCTTCTCACTATCTAAATAAGGCCTCTAACAATGTTATCACTTTCCAAAATACATCTGTCCCGCAGCTCCTAGCCCAGACAATTGGCAGGTAACCAGTTAATAAATGTCTTCGCCAGACTGTTGAATAGGCTGGCCCTGGCTCAAGAGTGATGTCAGGGCCATTCAATGCACTATAATTGGAAAAACCTGGGAAAAGCAATCCCATGTTTTTTAATAAATAGAGAGTGCATTAGCAGCCTCCTGCCTTTATTCACCACTGTGTGTACCTTGTTCAGTAGCAAAGTGGTATTTTTCTTTTTTTCTGCTGCTGCTCGCACAGTGATTTCTACTTGGGATTTGGTGCCAGTTTCCAGATGTGTCTCAGGCCAGGAAGTCAGCAATCAGCCTGGATAAAGCCTCTGGGATTTGCTGCAGATCATCTTCTGACACACACATCCTTCCTGCACCCTCTCTTATGATATTGGGGCACACCCCTTGTGCCCAAAAATAAAATAAAACAACCCAGAGCCAAGCAGAAGCCCCTGATAAGGATGCTTTGATCACTTCCATATTCAACCTGGAGGAATATTTTTAATTAATTCAGTCCATCAAAGTCCCAGAGGCAGCATTTGAGGGATCTTTACAACACCAGAGTGTCTATATACATAAATCACTTCAACAATTGCAGTTGCCCGGTCTGCTGGAGCAGCTCCAGGCAAGGCAAAGCTCATCTCCCACAGCTCCTCACCAGTGGTACCCACAGGAGAGCATCAGCTCCCCAGCTCAGCCATAGAACTTTGGAGGGGAATGAATCCTCCAAAGAACTTTCCCTCAGAGGAATAAATGAAGATGATAAATGAGTTTGCTGGGCTCTGTGTGAGCAGCTTTGGGAAGCCAAAACCCAAGCGGGTGACATGAAGGATGTGGTTTGCATGGAAAATAATCCCAAGCAGAAGCACCCTGACAGCAACATGCCTTTCAAACCTCCCTGCATCCCTGAGAAATGAACTACCCAGATTTCCCAGCCTGAGGAGAGGGGTTTAGCCCCACACAGCCAAGTTCCACGCTCACCCCAGCCACGTGGTACCATCTGCTGCAGGACAGGGGAATCCCAGCCCAAGCGGACACAATTACTGAATAACCAACAAGATAATTTATTTTTTCCCGCCGCCAGGCATTCAAGGGGCTGTTGTTGGGCCCCTTTTGCTCACACTGTGATTCCTTTCATCTCCCCATCAAAGCACAACCAAATTAACACCAGCCCTCCTCCCAGTGATCCCCCCTCCACGAGCTCCCACAGCCTCTCTGCTTTAACAGGGCACCTGGGAGCCACTGCCAAAACAGGAAAGCAGGCGCCTAATTGAAAGGGAGTATTTGGGAGTCACCCTACACAAAAATTAGCAGAGATATGCTAGGAAAATAAAAGAGTGGGCATTAACGGACGGCTTATCTTCTTTTTTTCCGTGACTCTAATGTTCAGGACGTGAAAAGGCCAAAAAGTTTCACATACTGTTCTGAGGAGCTGGTCAGGGAGAGGAGCATCCTCTCCTCTACTTTCACTGCTCCTCCCAAAATAATTCAGGCTGATTTTGAGGTATAGACCTCCATCATTAAAATACAGACAATCACAAGCCAAAACAACCCTGCACTGCTATTATGAAAATTTGTAGCAAGAACTGGGTCTTGGTTATGGGTTGAGAAGTCAAGCTCTGACCGATTTCAATTCACCTGTGTTAGGTTTGCTAAAAACACTAACCTGTGCCTAGGGAGAACAGGAATAGGGATGTCTTCTGTCTGAAGGAAGGAGCACAGGGGTCTCTGTTTCTGAAGGAGGGACTGAATTTTAAGGTGAGTGGCCAGAGACAGATTAGTGAGGCTGCTTTTCAGACAAAACAGGGAGCCCCTCTTCTCACTACCCACCCTTGGCAGAGATCTCAGCCTGGGACTGTGACCAAGCCCCAGGGGAAGTGCCAACTGGAGCCAAGGGAGGATTTAGGATTAACTCCAAAAAATCAGCGAGTCTCACCCCACCCTGCAGACAGCCTGTGGAAAGGAGCAAAAGCCCTGGGGGCCAGGCAGAGGGACAGGGTAGCCTGGTAGCAAGCAGGCTGGCAGGGCCAGAGGGGTCAGCAGCATCTGGACAAGTAGCCCAGAGCACTCCCTGTCTGCTGGAGCCACCCAGCTCCTCCAGCCCCACTCCGGGCTGCAGGAGCCTGGCTGGCTCTTGGAGCAGGAGCGAGCCACAGCAAGAGAGAGGAAAAAAAAGGAGAAAGAGCAGCAGGAAGCCCTGCTGAGAAGCCCCCTTTTGTGTAAACATGCTCCGTCCTCAGACTAAAAATAAAGGCAAACCACAGGAAGGGAGTGAGTGCTTGGACAATATCCGATTTGGTGTGTGCCTGGGTGTGAGCTGCGGGAACGGGGAGAAGAGCAGGGGACTCCACCCAGCACAACCACACAAAGGCAGCCGGTTAAGACCTTCAAGATGGACAGGCATTCCTGGAGATTATTTAAATTCAAGTAACTGCTGCTTGGCAGATGTGCAGTCCTTTGGTATGTGCACAGCACTCAGAAATGTTAAGGGAGGGAAAAGGCTGCCATGGCGGCAGCAGAAAAGGCAGGATGACTGCACAAGGCCCATTTTACAGGGTCAGAGACTGAGACCCAAGGCTGTGAACTGAAACCCCATAAACCTGCCATAAAACAAGGACACGACCCAGACAAGCTGTCAGCTACAATCCAGTTCACAGGTCCAGCCTCCAAAACCACCTCTCCCTGCACGCTGCCTTTGCATCTCAGTCCCTGCTGCAGCCACAGAACCAAACTGAAAACAACTGCACGCTCCTGAGGGCTCTGGGGAGCTGATCAGTGGAATGCCCACCCCAGAGGGGTCTCAAATGCTCCCCCCGGTGCTGGGCTTTGATGCTCTGCACCCTGCCATTGTCATCAGCTGGGTCTGGAGGTTGGAGCTGCACCACCCCCTGCATGTCCCACCTGCAGGCTCCTTGCAGGAGGGATGTTTTGCTGGTGGGTGCAATCCCAAGAGACGGGCGTCCATCCATCCATTCAGCACAGAAAGCACACAACACAGCGTGAGGAGGCTCCTTGGAGCCCAGCGCTCACCCTTGGTGCTGACACACCACTCAGAGGCCTTCTGGGGAAATGCAGGACTTGGGAGGATCCCCCCGCCCAGGCCAGGAAACAGCACTCTCACAGGGAAGCGCCTGTGAAAGCAGAGAAACCCACAGATCGGCCCTGCCAGCTGCACGGCCGCAGCTCCCACCCCAGGGCAGCGCTGCTCTGGGGCACTGGCGTTCGGGGCTCGCATCCCGCCACCATCAGCCCCATGTCCCTCCATCCACTGGAAGCCCTCCTCTCCTTAGTCAGCCATGGCTAAACTGCAGCATCTGCAAGGCTCAGCCGCCTCATTCCCCTTCCTTTCTCTATTTTCTGTCAGAAGAAAATGACAGTGCTCAGCAGTGGAGGAAATCAAAGACAACTATGTTGGCCTCCACTTGGGCATGTTTCCTGCTGACATTTGTGTTCCTCTGATTTTGCCTCCTGGTCCTATGTTCACTTTCCTACCATCAGGTCTCACCTCGAGTATTCGTTTTTCTCTACTATTAGAAAGGTCTACTACAAGCACAACAAAAATACAACACACACTCCCTCCCAGCCCCATTTCCTTTAGAAAACAACTTCCTATGAAACGCAGCTGTTTGGAGCAGGTCACTGCTTTGCTTTCTCTTCAAAACACGTCACAGCAACACAATTGTCCTTGCTTCGTTCTCATTTACAAGTTTCTGCTGAAACTTTCACAGGCTCTCATTTGGGGCATTTCCTACCTGCTAAATATAAAGCACAAATGCCTTTCCATAAGGCTCTCTCTGACAGGGGAGCAGCTGCTCCTGTCCCCGTGCCACCATCCTCGCACACCACACTGGCAGCACAAAATAAAACAGCAGCATGAATGACACTGATCAGTGTTACGAGCACCCACATGACACCTCCTGCCACCCAGCCCAGCAGCTGAACCACAGCTGTCAATGAAAACTGAAGATCTTTCCTTAAACTCATTTTAGTAGGTCGCTTGCAACCCCCCAAGGTGCTGCTGGACACAGAGGAAGCCAAGAAAAAGGTGACACCTTCTGTTTACTCAGCTAATTACACTTCTTTATTGCTGGAGTGGCCAGTGCGGCGTCCGGGGATGTGTTTCCCAGAAAACAGACAGAGGGAAGGGAACAGGATCTGAGGTGTGAACAGGGCTGCAGGTGGGAGCCCTGAACCTCTGCCTTGCCTGAACTGGAGCTGTCACTGCAGGCTGAACTCAGTTTGGGAAAAGTTAGTGGGAGAACTCCCACTCGGGGCTCCTTGAAACCCCAGCAGTCACCTGCCCTCACCCAGCTCCCTCCTCAGATCCCCAGCACAGCCCAGGGCAGCAGACTCAGCAGAGTGGACAGCACAGCTCAGCACAGCCAGGGTCTAAGTGACCTCAGGTCTCTGGGATAAGGTCAACATAACCCAAAGTCACAATCCTCCATTTTCATGGGCACAATGTTTGATGCTGAGTTAGGCAGCAGAAGGCTGCAAAGAACACTGCAAACACAGATGCTCTCTGTTGTTAGAAAACCTCCAAGTGAAACATAACAAGAGCACAAATTGAAAGCTCAATCCCTGGGCTTAAAAACCTAAATTAATAAAGTATTTTCAGTCATGCTCTGGAAACACTCCTTGCAAAATTATGGGTTGTCTCTAAAAGATCAGTACCAAAGGACAGGGGACACATCTGGAAACTCTGAACTCTACCTCTGCCCAAGTGCATGTCACTTCACAAACACAGCTAGGGAGAAAACCCCAGGGAACTAATGCCTCCTGATGCCATAGCAATGAATCCCGTTTTACCTGGATCAAGGTGTGTAAAGGACCCAATGACAAAGTCCAGTGTTGAGACAGCCAGCAGGAAGAGCAGCAGGAGCTGGAGCCTGATGATCCACTTCACCCCGGCCAGGTTGATGCCCAGCAGGCTGAGCAGGACAGCCAGGGAGATGCCACGCACCGCCCAGATGTTGCTGAGGCTCAGGACATCTGCAATGGACTCTGCAAAGCCAGTGATGTACATGGCACCTGCAACACACTGAGGGACACAGCTCTGTCAGTGCCCCACGGGAGAAAAAGGGATCCCCATGCACAGCCCCCATGCCGGGCTGTGGGGGCCTCTGTTCAGACAGACAGACAGACATTTGTGTCACAGTACAACTTACTGTACAACAGTACAACTTACTGCTGTGAGACAGCACACCGCCAAGGCAGCAGAGCTACTGCCCAGGCAAACAGGGCAGGCGGGGTGCTGGGGCCAGCAGCCCAGCAAAGTTCCACTGGAACATCTACCCTCTATTAACACTCCAGGAGAAACCACACTGGCTTTTCTGAGAGAGAAAAGGATGAGTCAACCTCTGTGTTTCTTCCCTGTTTCTCTGGAGGAAAGGGTCCCAGTTCAACACCTGCCTGAAGAACAGCAGTTTGTTTCCCCCTTCACTGCCTCCCGGGGGTTATTTTTAACTCGGTGTTTAGTTTGGATGCAAACTCTGATGTTTCACCGGCTCCCCATCTCGTTGCTGGAATGGAGCCTGCACTTTGGAGGAGAGCACATTGTGTGAGCTGTGCCCCCCTGAGCTCCCGGGAAAGCTGCCTGTTTGCCTTGCAGCAGGACAGGACACGCACTCTGCCCCGGGTGGCCGAGAGCCTGCAGGACAGGACATCTGCAGCACAGCTCAGGCCTCAAACCCCACTGCAGGGCAACAATCCCAAATACCAGGACGTTTCCCTGCAGAAATTCCCACTAGCTGACATCTCAGCAACAACCCTTCCCAGTGTATGGCATCCCTGGAAAACCAGGTCAGGGCAGACAGCTGCATTTGATATGGCTGGCATGACTTTGGGTCCTGAAACCCCACCATCCCTGTCCACAGATGAGGGGTGTGCAGCTCCCACACGACTGGAAGGGAGAAAACCCCCACCCAGGACAGCAAGAGCAGAGCAGAGCCCTCATTCACTGCAGATCCCCCACCTTGGACAGACCCAGCACTGCTCCACTGAGGGTGTTCAGGACAACCTGGCTCATACCCGGGAGCTGTGGGATTTGTGTGGTTTACAGCAAGGTTCATGGCATTCATCTGTTCACACTCGGACACCTACAACTTGGAGATCCTGGAGGATTCACTTCCATCACAGGCAGATACCTAGATCAGGGGAACTACGGCGAGGCTCTTTCTCTGCAGCATGTGGCCAGTCATTCCCCACTCACCCCAGTGAGAGCAGAGAATAGAGAATACCCCATTTCTGGCAGTAGTTGCCTTATGACAGAGCTTACAGTGCTCCCTGAGCATCCTGTAGCAGGGGACCAGCCTGCAGCTGGTGCAGAGCACGCTGGGCAGAAAGCACAACCGAGAAGGGAAAGGCATCAGCAGCTTTCGGGAGCAGGCAAAGCAATTTTAAGTGCGTTGCCAGCTCCCAGCCCGCAGCCTCTGTGCACACGGGATGCCAAGCCAGGGGCCAGGGCTGCTGCAGCCCAGCTTTTACGACCCTCAGGACAGGCTGCAACCTGATTGCTTTCCCAGATGGGGTCCTCTCAGAGAGCAAGAGTGGAAAATATGACAGGAAGGATTCTCATGTGTGGCCCATTTCCATATCTTGGCTTGTAACTGGGTTCAGTTTGTATTTTATGGACACTTGCTTTTAATCTGGAGTGAAAGGAGAAGAGGGGATTATTTTTGGTTTGGGGGCTGTTAAGGGGTTTTGGAGATTGCTGTAAGCCAGTCAGTTAAAAACAAACCTCCATAAAAATGCTTCTCTGCTCACCACATTTTATACTGTTCATAACATCTTTATGGGGGGAGAGGGTTAAGTTACTGCAGGTTTAAGTGATTATTTTCCATTCTTTATGCATACTACTTGTGTATTTTTGTGCTTCACCACCACAACAGCTGCTTGGGATCTTTCAGAATATCCAGAACTGTGACTTTTGGCTCACAAGAAGTCAATTAGCTGTGGCCCTTACCCCTGCCCAGCTCTCCTCCCATACCAGCCCTACTTCTGCTGGAGAAGAAGCCAAGGCTTGCCCGATCCCTAAGGGTATGTGGAGCACGCCAAGGCCAACCTGCCAGCCCACAGCCACTCACTGAGCTGTGCTTGGCCACCCTGACCTCTCCTGCTTCATTTAATTTCAGTCTCTCACCAGCAAGGGCATGTCCTGGCAATGGGGGTAATTTGGAATGGGAAGACGTGTCCTGCATGGCTTGTCCAGACACTCAGCTCCTCCACCAGAGTGACCCATGCACAGGCTTGCTCCTGGAGAGCAGCACGGGGCTGAGTGCTCCCTGTGGTGCTCTTCTATGTTGTCCAGCACATGGAGCATTTCTCAGATTTTACCTGAAACATTAATTTCTGCAGTTGGACAGCACAAGATTAATATCTGCATTGCAAAGTTCCCAAATTTTCTTTGAATAACTTTTAAAAATTACCTGGCCAAAAATGTAAAGGAGGCCAATGGTGCCCCCTACTTGACCTCCAAGGACAGTAGAAATCATGGAGTAGACTCCTCCACTTCCAATGCTGCACTTCTCACACACCCCAATTCCAGACAAGACTGTCACCAGGGCAACCAGAATGACAAAGGACACCAGAAACATGCCCATTACAATGCCAGTGTTTCCCTGGAATGAAAAAAAAAATCAAATAAAGATTCATTCACACCAATCTGCTGGGACAGAAAAAGGACCTACCCACTTCTAGTCACTAGTGATCCATGAATCTGGAGTCATTACAGATTAAAAGAAACACACATAGACACCCCTACTTGTCTAATTAATGTAATTGATTGCCAAATTTACAGCCTTTATTAGCACCCCTTTGATGAGAACCTGTCTTGTCCTTGAGCCTGGGGCTGGGCAGACCTTTGCAGGAGCAGGTTCTGCTCTGTCAACGGGCTCCTCCATGAATCACTGATTTTGTCCTCTGATTTAAAAGGAATGAGGTCAAACAATGATTCAGCCACCACAGTCAGGGGATCACTGCCTATCTGTACAGTTTAGAATGACACGCTTAAAAAAAACCCAAAACACTTTCATAACAAAAAGTAGTTTCAAAATTGAACCCCTGGGATTTGCAGCAACCAATTTATTAACAGCATCAAGCTTGCATTTTAATTTTTCAGAACATTTACCTTTGAAAGCTCTGATCCTTCCAAACAATGAGATCCCAAAGAACAAAACCCCACAGGCAACACAGCGTGGAAGATAAATAACACTCTCACAAAGCAGCGTGCGCCGGCCCTTATCTGCGGGGCGTACGCAGAGTGGCAGGTGGCTCTCGCCCTGCCTGGACTCGGGGGACTTTTCTGCAGAGGATTCAGCCCCACGGAAAAAAAAAACAACCCTTCCTGCTTGGGGCAGAGGGAGGGCCCCAGGAGGAGCTGCTGCACCCGCCATGGTCTCACTGTGGGGTGAAGAGCAAAAGCCTCTGAACAAACACAGCTGCAGGTCCCCCGTGGCAGCTTTAAATGCCAGCACAACCCCTTTTTTGGGGGGTTCAGTTTGCCATTTAGGGTTGGATTTTCAGAAAGAGAAGGTGCTTAGTACCTCCAAAAGCGTTTAAGAACTCTTCTGAGCTCAGGACCTTCCCACTCTCTCTCACATGGCTGTAATTTATTTTCCAGGGTCAGGAGTTTTCCCTTGTGCTCCAGCCCACCTTCCCCTGCTGACGAACCGCTCAGGCCAGTGCACAGCAATCAGAAATCTCCTCCAGTGCCCAGTGCTTTGTTAACATCTGGCTTCCCTTCCTTTTACTCATATTCCAGGCCATGTCCACATCCCCTCTTTCCAACCTTGCTCCAGTAATGCTCATCTCTGAGGTCATGCTAACCGTGACAGGGTTTTTACCACCAGCATTAAAAGGCTGCTTCCCTGCTCTGGGGTTGGTTGAAATCCCAGATTTTATTTTCCTTTTCTCTTTTTTGTGAAAAAACCAGAAACATATCCAGGATGTTGCTATCATCATAAAATCCTATTTTGGTTCAGCATCCTGCTGCCTTTGTCAGGGGTGTTATCTGGTCAGTGGGGAACAGAGCCAAGGCTTGCTATAAACACAGCTGTGGTTGGGTCAGCACCACAGCCCACTCCAACCCCATACTTCTTTGTAAAAGGACAATTGTTCTTTTTCTTCAGCTGCTTACCCTAGGTTAAATGGTTAATAAACATGAAATGCTTCAGTTAAAAAAAAAAAAAAAGAAAAGCAAACATGTGCAAACATTCACTTAGCCTTGGGCTTTTCCAGAAAGGTGGTACCAGACTATGGCAGCAGTTAATGGGCAATCCAACAGAAGAAAGGGTTAACACTAAGACAGAAGGGGAATGCAGGACTCACAGCAACAATAGGAAGCAGAGAAAGTGGGAAGAAAAAGCCCCCCTTAAACACTGATGCTTATTTATGCATGCGTGCTGGAAGGGGTTAGTGCAGCAGCAATCCCCGTTGAACATTTCAGCAAGATTAGGTCCCCTGAAACTGCAAAGCTTCACCAGCCCCAGCTCCAGCTCTGGAAATTTATAGCAAAAGCCTGACTCTGGGAATAGCTCGACATATGACTGTCCTCTGCCAGGGGAGCTCTCTGCCAGCCCCGACTTCTCCTCCTTTCCCTTTCATGCTAGCTTCCAGCTGGTTCAGTTTTTCTTTTATTTACAGACTTTATTTATATTTGTGTTTGCTCCAGCAGTAACTTGCTTTCAAAGGAGATGTGGAGGAAATAAAATCAGAAGGAAAAAGAAGCTAGAAAATCATCCCAGCTTTTCCACCACAACAACTGCCGCTCTCCACAACAGCTCCAGCGAAGCAATTTTCAGTACAGAGTGCAAGTGTCTTCCTGCTCCTTTTGGAAGGTGTCCACCATGCCTGTGACAAGAACTCTGCCTGAAGCTCAAATCCCACCCATCCCTGGGGAAGCATTCCTTCTTCTAAGGAGAAATTTTGAGGCATAATACAATGTTTGGCATGAGGAGGGGATGGTATTCCAGGCTCTGACCCTCGGTGAGATACTACTACAGACCCAGCAGTGGAAGATCCTTTCATGGCAATGACAATTTCACCTGACTGAGGATTCCCCATTCAAAAAATCGGGTACTCCAGCACTGGTATGTTTGTAAGAGACCTCCTTCAGTGGTGTTGGGAAGATGGACGAGTGGCTGTAACTAGTTTACCTAAAAAGTGGTTATTTTGCCTCAGCAATACAACACAAGGGTGTCCCTGTTCATTGTCAAGGTTGGTTGTTGTATTTTCCTTTCTCTTTCTGAAAACTAAGATAGGAAACTGCTCACAAAGACCACTTCAGCTACACATTTTAGTGGAACTTTTTGAAAGGCTACAAATTACCAGAGGGCATGAACAACATTTATAACGAAAAGCACAGAATCCAAAACAATTGGGTGGTGATGGAGATACAAGGTAAGGAGGGATGGAGGAAAATGTCTGTTCAAACATTCAGCCAAGTCAGCACTCACTCACCACAAGCCATCCTGTCCTCAGGAATAGAACCACTCCAAAAATGTTGATCATGCAGGAGGTGAAGACCCCATCCCATGTTCCAAAAAGCACCGGCTCCCATACAAACAGCTGGATCTTCCACCAGGGCTTGGTCTGCGTTTGAGATACCTAGAAGAAAGCAAAGCCTGGGGTTTACCTCTCATGTTTTACAGGCAGGCTGCACAAGTGGTGCCACAGCCAGCCACCAACAGTGGGATGGCCATCAACAGCTGCTAAGACACCCTTTTGCTGTGAATCATCCCTAAGATGAAGGGCTGTAGGGCTGTTGGGATCCCTGGGCCCCAAAAGAGACGGCTCCCTGCAATACCCTGTTTATATTCTTGTAGGATAAGCAGCAACAGAACCCTACGGAGCCTCAGTGAATTAACCCTGATGCATGAATCAAAAACACCATTCAAGAGTCCTTCACAGAGCCTCCAGCTACACACTGTGCTTCTCCTCCTGTCCCTACCAAACACCCCACCAAGGCAAGCAGGGTCCTCAGTGCATGGGAGAAGTCTCTTAGAGAATATGAAAACCAGGCTGGACCAGCTTGGACCAACAGAGCAGGTTAAGATGATATTCCCATCACAGTTATGTCTAATCAGGACCCTTTGTTTCTCAAGGAGACATGGGACTCTGGTACTTAGGGCACAGTGAGTTTCCAGAGCTGCTGGAACCAAGATCTGAAACTCCAGGGAAACTGCAGTTTGCTTATGGCAACTGCTTCCTCCTGCCCTCTGGAAATCAAGTCTCCTCTTTCCCTTTCTAAGTCCCCTCAGATTTACACAGCAGAACGAAGGGCAGTTTTGTTACTTCGATCCTGTTCCCTTGCCACAGAGATGACCAGGAACGCAGAGACCATGGAGATAGAAATTTGGGAAAGGAAATGGCTCTCTGACATACCTGCTGTGCTTCCTCATGGAAGAGCTCCTGGACATATCCCTCACTTCGGGCACCATTCCGGCTGAACATCGTCTCCTCCGCGTTACCTCTGCCTGCCCAAAGCCCAGCTCTAACACAACCACAGGCGAAGCTGCTCTGAATGGAAGGTCAGCTCGGTCAAATTCCTGCAGTGCTGGGTCCTCCGTTGTAGAAGATTCATGGTTTTATTCCAGCTTTACTGTGAAAGCAGGAAAGATGAAAGACACGACTGCTGCTTTTTCAGTCTGCCAAAGCACGAGGCCATTGTCCACACAGTCAATAGCAGCTCGTAGCAGATGCTGAACCAGAGTGACACCACAGCAAGCAGAGAGCAATGCTGCCCCAGCACCCTCCGAAGCCCTGCTCCCAGCACAGGCTCCACCACCAGCCACACATTTAACAGCCCTTGGTAACCTTTTCCAAATCTATCCCCAGCATCCTGTAGCACTGGTTCCACAGCTCCACAGTGTTGTCTGCAAAAGGCATTTCCTCACGTTGGTTTTAAATCTGGTGCCTGGTAATGTCATTGCATGCTCCTGAGCCACAGTGACACAGGAGACATGGGTTATTCACTTCCCAGCACCACTCATCACTTCGCAGCCTTGATCACGTCTACTCCAGCTGTACCTTTTGCAGACTAGGGTCCTGCCAGTGTATTCAGTTACCCACAGTCTCCCACACCAGGTGTCAAGAGAGACCTTTCGGCTGTTCCTCAGTACAGTACCCCATGCCTAGGTAAGATAAAGAGGGCTGCAGCCAGAGGGGAGCAAGGCTTGCTCCACAAATGTGGAGAAGGCAGTTTGTCTGGATCATTGGCTCTCCTGGGACTGATAATTTGCTGGCCAGATGAGCCCACATGCTTACAAGAACTAACCATGATCACACAAGGCTTGTACCAATGGCTGGACACCTTACCTGAGACCAGAGACCAAATTAATCACAGGCACAGGACAGGAATCTGTGACTCCTCAAGCCTACAAACTATGGGGACACAGCAACCAACAGAAATGTGTTTTGCCCATCGCACAGGGACAGAGACACACAGAAACTTCTTTGTGTCACTCAGGATTTCTGCACCAGGGTCTGAATGCCTTTCACCATCCTGCCTTTATTACTCTACTTTGAAGCACCCAATAACCAAAGCAGATGCTGCTCCACCACGGTGTTTCAGCTGCAGAAGGTCTCCTGCAGCTGGGGTACAATGGCCAGCACAGGAGGTTTTTCTTTGCCCTGCCCACATGGCCAGTTAAGCAGCACCAAAGCCATAAGAGTTCACTGATGCCCCACTGCTGCCTCCACATTTCTTGAAGCAACTAACCCTTCACAGTATCACAAATGGTTGCTGTTACAGGGAGAGTGGGGTTTCAAGCAGGGCAAAAGCAGCAGGAGCAGGTGAACTCTAAAGAAACAAAGCTCATGTTTTTATTCAAATAGCCACAGTAATAAAAAGTGGAAGAAAATACACAAGGTGAAACAAGATTACAATTGAATAGCCATATTCTCCAAAGAATCCCCAGTGCAGTCCCTCCTCAAACAGAGACTTCACTCAGTAAAGCATTCACTGGGGTCATCCAAACTCCAGTGTGCCACAGCAGTCCCATCTGGATGCAGAAAAACAGGGAGGCTGCAGCCTTGTGGCCCCCTGCTCTCCTAAACCACTCCACCAAGGGAGCCAGAAGGAGATGGCTCCAACCTCTTGCAGTAGCTCAGGGCTGAAGTGACTCAGTGAGTCTGGTGTGTAATGTTACATGGATAGGTTTGATGCACCCACATTACCCATCTGAAACTTGCAAGACGCAGAAAGAAGGTCTGCATGCATGGATTTTAGACCTGAAGCACACTTGAATGTTAGAAATGTTACCCTCCTAGACATTTAAATCCCCTTATCTCACCATTTCCTTCCTTTTTCTCTGCTTTAAAACCCTTCTCCTGCCCTGTGCTCTGGAGCCCTTTCTGCTCAGCTCCCACTCACCTTGGTGTAAGATCTTCCTCCTCCACAATCGCAGGAAATTGCCTCTGCACTACTGCTCCTCTGTGGCATTTCCAACCGCCTAAAATCTTATTACCCAATTCTGTAATTATTTACATCCCACCACAACTCGTGGATCCCTTGGTCCCTACGAGGCAGCCAAAGCAAACACAGGAGGGGGTGTAAAGCACAGAAGCGGGAGCTGGACGAACATGCCAGGGCGGCCGCTGCACACACAGCAACATCCCAATCCATGAACACGCAACTATTTCTGCAGTTTAGGGTCTGCAAGTGGGAAGTCCTTAGGGCAGGCACCCTCCTCTTGCACCATGCAGCATTCTATCAGCTCAGGGATATTTTTGGGTGCTATTTTGTATCTAGGTCACCAACCCTGAGGAAGCTTTTTCTGTTCTACACACCAGCGGGATAAATAAACTAAACAGGCACAATTTTCCTCTAATATAAGTGAGCCTCTAACTTGAAAGTAAATTGATGTTATGTTTCCTAAAGTTTCTGCCAAATACACTAACCAGTCTATAAATTAAAGAACGTCTGTTTTAATCTTTCCATACCATTTAGCACTCGAGAGAGCAGAAGAGCATTAGCAAACCTCGCAGAAACATTACAAAGGCTCATCTCCTTTTCCTGCAACACTTCTATATTTAATTGCAAAACCAGATTCCAATAGATTAAATTTCTGTGCCCTCCATATCCTTTCAAAGGACTATTTTATTAATCATCACATTAAAGCTACTTCTGAGCTAAGCGTGGCTGCTCTGAGCTACTCAACAGCTGGCTGATTTTGAAGAGGAAAGGTTAACGCCTTCCCAAGCACAACTGCGTGTGGTCCCACGACCTCCGAAGACTCCGTCCTCGCCAGAGGAGGTGCTTCCAAAGCCTCCAGGGGACCCAGCAGCCAACAGTATTTTAGTTTTAATAAATCCCTTCAACTCCTCTCCGGGTCAAGTTCTTAAAAACACCTAATATAGGCGACTTTTAGGAAGGCGGGATTGAAGGGAAATGAAGCAGCCATTAGTGCAACAAAGGTAACGCCACACAGAGCAACGCTTGGCTATTCCCAGTTACTCATTTACTGCACCAGCCAGGACAATTACCCAGCTCGTTTTGTTTTCACATATCTCCGTAGTGCAACGAAGGCTGCGGAATACCAGACGTGGGAAACGAGCCCGGGCTCTCCCCAGCTGCTTCAGTTTCCCGGTGTGGCCGGAGAACTTCGGTTTGGCAGAGGCCACGGCGTTGCCAACACCTTCGTGCCGCGGGCTGCGGCCACCGCCACATCGGGCTGCCCACCTCTGCCCGGGCAGCGCTCCGACTTACCCCTTCCCTCTTCCATCTGTTTGTTTTTTATTTTTTTTAAATTCTTTTTTGTTATAGTTTTTTCCTTTTTTCCCCTTTTTTTGTTGGTTTTTTTCCTTTTTGTTTTCCTAGTTTTGTTTTTTTTTCTCGTTATTTCC
>VZTH01014102.1:118901-316932 GCA_013397815.1 Aleadryas rufinucha
GTTGTTTTTTTTTCTCGTTATTTCCTTTTTTTCTGTTTTTCTTTTACCTTTTTTTTTTTAAAATTTCCTCCCCACGCCCTTTTTTATTTGCCTTTATTTTTTACCTTTTTGGGGGGGGCTCTTTTGTACCTTTTATTTTCCCCCCACTATGGTTTTCATTTTTTAGCTTTCCTCTGCCCCGTTTACCTCCCTCCCTCCCTCCTTCCCGCCGGCTCCGGCGGCGCCGCCTCCCGCCGGGGCGGCCCCGGGCGCTGCCACGTCTGCCCGGGCACCGCGCCCGCCCCCGCAGCGGCATGTGCATCTGCCCGGCTCGGGCCGGTCCCACCCGTGCCCGGGACACGCCGGTTCCCGGAGCGCCGAGACCCCGCAGCGCCGAGCGTGGGAAACCGAAATCATCAGGGGTTGGGAGCAGATTGCCACTAAATCTGCAGTTCTCAGGAGTCTGACAAAATTAGTGAATAAATAAGCAAATTCTCAGCTGGTCGAGGAAACGCTGGCCATGGGGAAAGGGGGCTCTGATTCCGCACAGGAGCCGCTGCAGAGATGTTTTGATAGGAACTCGATCCAGTCTGACTTTCTAGCCCTGGGCTGCCAAGAAATCCTGTGACCCTGCACAGGCAAAGTTCCATCTGAATTAAAGGCACGAATTTTGGATAGTCTCAATATGAAGAGGATCAAATCTAGAGCCAGCCACTCTTCCTTAGAGCTCGTGTGGCACACATCGATTTAATTTACTTCCAATATGAGTTAGAGCCATTTTAATTTTCAAAAAGGATCCATAAAAGACATCCAGTGAACCTCTTTTGATTTTCCTGCAGAGGAAAAGTGTAAACAAGCCTTTACTCTTGCCTAGAAACACCAAATTTCTGTCAGTGACACAAAAGGAAAGCGAGAGTTCAGAGAAGACAGATGACTTCTCAAAGGTGGATGAAGCCTGAGGAAATCACAAAATGGCTGGGGTTGGAAGGGACCTTAAAGCTCACCTCATTCCAACCACCCTGCTTTGGGCAGAGACACCTTTCAGTAAATTGCTCAAAGCCCTGTCCAACCTGGCCTTGAACACTTCCAGGGATGGGGAATCCACACAGCTTCTCTGGGCAACCTGTTCCAGTGCTTCACCACCCTCACAGGAAAGAATTTCTTCCCAGTATCTAATCTAAACCTGCTCTTTCTGTTTGAAGCCACTCCCCTTTGTCCTGTCACTACATGCTCTTGTTAATAGTCTCTCTCCATGTTTCTTTTAAGCTCCCTTCAGGTGCTGGAAGGCTGCAATTAGGTCACCCCTAAGCCTCTTTTCCAGGCTGAACAATCCCAATTCTATGGATATCTCCCCAGATACCCCATTCCTGGAATATTTGAGAAGCTCTCCTCCGCTCCCTTCTCTTTACACTCTACGACTACCAGGGAACAGGTTCAGCCAGATTCTGCCATCATAAGCACCAGTGAAAAACGTGAAATAAGTATTTCGAATTTGATGCAGAACTGATGAAGAGTCACTAATTCCCTGAGGACCAAGCCCTGTAACCTGCCTGCAGGCACTTTCGTGCCCCCCACTACACATGTGAGCACCAGGCAAGTGCTAAAAAAGTTTCTTGAGCCAGCTGCTACTGCCACTTGCTGCTGCTGAACGCTCCTTGTTCTCTCGGTATGCTGAGTACCTTGGCTCTACAAGGAATAAAAGGGGGAGAAAATGAAACTAAAATTGTTTTAAAATTAAAATTAAAATTGTTAAAATTGTTTTCTCAAGGTCCAATTCTTGAGTGCTTTCAGGGCTAGCAAAGGACACTGCAAATTCCACTGACCAGCTGGAATCCTCTCCCTCAAGTTACATAGGTCCTGGGGACTGACAAATAGAACCATCCAAAGCCTGGTGTATTGGACATCCTCAACTGCAATTTGAGAACACTTTCGATGGTCCATGTGGTGTCACTCAGTGGGAATTGATCCAGGGAATGGAGCCTGGAAATGGATTTAAGGGAGTGAAGAGGGTGACAAAAGGTTATGTGGGATAAAAGAAGTATGGGAACAATAGAGGTGTCAAAGATATAAACGTGGCCTCCAGAAACAGGGAAAGCAGCAGCGCAGAGGTCGGTCAGCAAGAGAAGATGCAAATCTGAAACATCCATAAGTCTCATTCATCCTGTGAAATGTGGAAAGGATTGATTCTTAATAGGATGAATATTAATTCTCACCTACCTCATCATCATCTTCTTCAGCTGCCAGACATACACATAACACAGCAATGTGTGATTTCCATGTACACACACAGCACAATCTGTGAATAAACTACTCAGTTTAGCTAATCACATCACTTAACGACCTACAAACCCCAGACTGACAGTAAAATGGGCTGTGACACGCAGAGTATGTTCTCAGCCTAAATGAAGAGACAATCTTTTTCAAGTTCACTCACAGCTGCAAACTGTAAAATACTTTGCCTTTAAAATGGATTGTTACCTGGTCTTGTTCCGTGTGTGTAATAGCAGTTATCAACATAATACCTGAGCATCACTACAAACAACGATCTTGTTACAATTCCTTAAAATGGATTTTCAGCCGACAACTCTGTGAGAGCCAATACTGCCAAAGTGCATTTCCACACCCGCTGTGGGGACTCACGCTGTCCTTACAGCTCATTTTCAAGTAGCTGCAACATCCATCACACTAGCTACGTGTTTGAGTTGGAGACTGATCAATCATCCTGTTTGGTTCCTCTAAGGTAACAGATGTTGTGCTAAAGAAAATCCCCCTTTCAAAGTGCAGGTTTGCAGGAAAAGATCGCTTTGTCCCACTGGTACCCCTGCATTTCCATCTGTCTGAGCTGCATCTTTCTTAGGCTGTTCTGTCTATAGCTTTATAACAAAGATGATTTCAGGAACTGGCAAGAGAAATGGAAGAAAACACAGGACTTGAGAGAAAACAAACAAGTCCTCCTGTAAGCTTCTGATGTCATCCTCTCTTTTGTTCTTGCACATCACTGCATAGTTGAGATTACCTCACAGTTACCCTGAACATTCCCAGCACTCGCAGTCGTTGCTTTATCATCTCTCATGACTCAGTTTATCTTGTGACAAGACTGGTTAAGGATGTGCTGCTCAAGAGCTTTCAGAGTATAACACTTACACATTTTGAACAGTCATTATTCATATTACAACAGAGAAATATTTTTTTATAAATTACACAGCTAAAATAATGGATCCTTTTGGTTTCATTTGGGCCAGGCTACTGCTTTCGATCTAACAAAAGCTGTTACTTCTTCCTCAGTGAAATGGTACTAATGATCACATCTGATCACAAAACCAAAGATTTTATGTGAATGAAAGTGAAAATTAACATGTTCAGTGGTATTACTTGTATTCCCATAGCTGCTGAGAAAGTATCACCTCTTCTAAATGAAGGCAGCTACGTAAAAGCTACTGCCAAGGCACTGATCTATCTAAAAAGATGTCAGCACAAAGCCTGGTCTGGGACTAGGCACCACATTTCTAGCCAAGAGGCCTGGAAGACACAGCCTCTGGCCCAGTGAAATCACACAAACAGCGATCACACAGCAACATGTCTTGGATCTCCTGTGGAAGACAGGCAGAGCTGCCCAGGGAGATGGACTCTTGAGTGGACAAAACAACAGTAACTTGTACACCCAGCAAACATCCAAAAGTGAGTTTAAGTAACAGAGGTAGGAACCGGATTCCACGATTTCTACATGAAGTGCATGGCTGCCGACACTGGCAAAAGTGACGTAGGCTGGCTGGACTGAAAAAGACCCGTGCACACACTGTAAAATGGAACCTCACCAAATCATCCTATTTAATCTCTGCCAGTGACTTGTACACGTAAGCATTCGAAGCAGATGGTGCAGCAGGGATGTCAGGAACCTGAAGACCAGCCCTGGTGTGAAAGCGGAAGGGCGCTGCAAAGGAGGCAACTTACCTGAGCAACCAGGGCAGGGCTGTTGGCTTCGGGAAGGACAGCACAGATGGGCTCCTTTTTAACCCCCTGTTCCAGTGAACAGCTCTCTTCATTACACTCCGTGTCTTGACAACTAAAGCAGACAAAAAAGCAAACAATATTCTACAGAAGACTATCATCTGTTGATTTGGCAAGTGCAATGCAGAAGATAACCAATGGGATACTTTTTGAGACTACCTCCCTAAGCCAACACACCTCCAAATCTCTAAACTTTCATAAACTGCTGTCTATCCCAAAGCCACAAAATAGTTTACCCTGTGCACTGCAAGAAAAATATTAATTTCAGATAGATATTTTCTATGCCTCTAAATAAACAAATAAACAATTATTTTAACAGAAAACTGCTTCCTTCTCCTAGCAAAAAATAAAAGCAAGCCAATTTAAATGGACTATTTTTCTCACTCAACACAAAATGTAGGTTCTGATAATTCTTTTCAGTATCAAAATGCTGAAAAGTATCTTTTCAGTATCACTTTACTCTTTGACAGTATTAATCATATGTCAATAAGCAGACGTGATCAGTTTTGATTTCGTATTTCCACCACATAATCAAAACAAAATGAAAATCATTATAACAAATGTAAGTGGACATGAAGACAAGCAGGGTGGCTGAGTACACAGACACTACGTCATCAGGCACGTTGCAGAGTCAGAGTGCACCCACAACCTCAAACTATTAAACATGAAACCATTAAAAGCAGTTACTATTCTGACTGGATGTTAACATACCATGTGAAGTTTATAAGGTATTTTAAAAAGGCAATACCATAACTTGCACACTGGAATAAGATTGAAACTGGGTCCTATCCAGTGCTGTGTTCGCAGCCTGCTCCAGGGGCACACAAAGGCACTCAGAGCCAGCAGAGCCTCCCACGGCTCAGAGGGACTGAGCAGGGGCATTTCCTACGGCCAGTTTCAGTCTGTGCTGCTGCAGTCAGTGACCACCCTGGGCTGTGCATGGCCATCCCTGCCAGGGCCGCTGTCCCCGGGTAAGACACGAGAACAAACCCGAGTGCCCTTCTCTGCTATGGCCAAATCCAGCCAGCTGAGCCAAGCTCCTCAGCAGGGTGCAGGCTAAGGCCAGGCGAGAAGCTCCTCTCACGCAGCCACCGCTGCCCCGAGGAGGTTCCCCGAGGTGGCTGGTGGATGCCCAGGTAGTGGCCCTGCTGCGCCCACCAGGTGAGGGGCTGGTCACATCCCAGACCCACCAGCTCTTCGTGCCGCGCTCATCTGATCACAGCTCCAGCCTTCACACACTGCTTCGCTAGTTTTTTTCTCTTTAAAAGGTATTGTGCCACTTTTAACACCTTCTTACATAAAACTTGTTCTTACAAGAAGTAAATTCAACACAGTCAAGCATTTCACAAAAGTCAAGTATTTACCAGGAGGGACCCTACCAAAAGATTCAGGGAAATATTATGCCTTATACACATGAACAAATAAAGGCAAGAAAACTGAATTATCAGTAATTAATGCTACAGGGCATACTTCTGGTTTTGTAGGTGCATAAATGCTATGATCCTCAATATTTTTTTTAAATATTTGCTTTATCAATAGAAAAATCTATGTAACAAATACTCCATATACTACACCTGCTACAAAATGCTGTAGTGCACACATGGCATAGTGTTATCCAACAGACTTGAAATATTGAGTAATCAAGTTCACCTTTCCTACAACTGAGATTAAAACAAAGTCCTGATTGTCATTTATGTAAGGAGCTGCTGGCACTGAACAAACTCACTCCAGTGCAAACAAAAATCACAAAAGGAAAGCTGGTCTAACACTAGGTGTTTCTATCAAAGCAATTCCAGTGCAATCTTCTCAGACAACCAGGATTAAAGGTAATGTCAGATATTGTGTTTTCTATAATCAAAGGAGGCAAGGAGATCCAAAGGAGAAGAAAACCCAAATAAGTTCTGTGTGTTTCAAATCAAATATTTAAATATTTCATTTAATTGTTGAAAAGTATCCACTTCGGTTCTTGCACAATATGTACCTTTACATGCCTTCATCTGTCTCATTAAGAAAGCAGATTTTGTTTGAAATTATCTAACATGAAAAATACTGCTAAGTCTATTCATAAAACAGTATTCTATATTTTTATTTTTCAAACAGCAAGTGACCACATTTAAAATGCATCATTTGCAAATATAAATTATCAAACTATTAGTTTAATTAAAAATAAAGCAAAAACATAACTTCCCTTAGTATCACAATACATAGAAGGGTATTATAAACCCAAAAAGACTAAGTTAACCATAAGAAAACAATAACGTCAAAAGTGATGAAACTCATTAAGTCACTTAATGAATAAATCAGTCCTAAGAATACAATACCATTCACCATGATTATGTAAAAAAAAAGCAAACTTTCATTGTATTATACAGATAAAACAATCCAATCCTTCATGCCACATTTTGTAAACCATGATATAAATTACACTCACAGTCAAATGAACAGGAAGAGTAACTCCCAAAATATTTTAAGTTGCTTTTAGGGCAGAAATAAAGGCAGAAATAGAATCATTTAAAATATATCAAGTTTAACCAAAAAAAATTCATTTGGTCAAGCCTGCTATCCAAATAGTTTTGTTCCCTGCAAAACTATTTTTGTCTTTTTTGAATTATGAAATTTAAATGCTTCTTTTACATATTAAATGTAATCATGTGTTGAGCTACATTAAATCCTTGTATACTTTTATCATTTTGGCCTTGAGACCCAAACATCTTCCATGGACCTACATACACACACACACACACACACACACACACACATACACTCTCTCTCACTCACTCTCTTCTTGGTATCAGGAAGTTCCTCATCTCACAGGAATAAGAAAGACTCACATACTGATTTCTGTCAGAAACATAAAGGATATGCAAATTCATACTTTCCAGGTTCCTATAAAACCATCTCTCACCCATATATACATACTTCAACTGATGGAATTCAGGTTACGGTCTTTTGTCTGATAATAAAGGGACGGAATAGATGTTGTAGGATAAAGAAACACTGTATAATGATTGAAATAAACCTATTATCCTAAATTTATCTATACAAATTATCTTTTTTTTTTAATTAACTGAAATACAAAGAAGGCATATTGACTTCAGGAAAATAGCACTATATCAGAAATTCACTGTAACAGTGTTTCACTATATATATCATCAGGTCTTTCATAACACAATTTCTTCTGTACACTAGATTTTGTATTAATTTCTCTGTCTTCAAATCCATTACATTTTCAGATCCAATTCAGCACTATATAGTATGCCTTCAAAATAAAAGGAAGTCACTTGCTTTACTGAATACCAAGTTCCCTTCCAGACAGTATTTAAAGAAAGACAAGACTACACAGACAAAGTCCAGTATAATTCATTTCTGACAATGAAAATTTCAACCCCTCATACTGTTGCAAAATTCCTCCTACTGAAATGTCTACAATAATAATAATTATAATAATAATTATATTAATAAAAAGCATACATTACATATAAAAGATACCAGTGTACTAAAAGTGACAGAAGTGGACTAGCAAATCCTTCAAAGCACATATTATAGAAATGACTAGCATTTAAAAACATTTCTTTTTCTATAAAATGTAGGTCATATACATTTATAAATTGGGGGGGGGAGGTTCTAAAGCAGTAATGACTGTTCAAATAGATATGCTGCTCTGTACAGTCTAATACCTATTCAATTCAAACTATAAGTTTGACATCTAGTTTATCAGAATAAACCCATCTCATCATCTCATAGCTCATAATTTGAAAAATATGCAACACAAAGGAAGAGGTGACTCAAAAGTTCACTGTTTATCTGCATATGAAATAAGAAGAGAACTACTCCTTTCTGTGGGTGGCCCAAGTCTCATCAGTTCAATATCAGGACTTAAAGACTCCAAATTTATGTAGAGGAACTGGCAGGAATCAGCACAGAAGCAGAATAGTATCTCTGATCCTTTAGAGACACAGCTATTCAACCTTAGCAGTCTTCCTCGTCTCGCAGAAGTGCAGCCAAGCCATTCATTTCTCACTCAAAGAGGATGAAGCCATAGATCTAAAGACTGTCCTCTCTGTGACTGAAATTGTGCTCTGTAAACAATGTTATATATTCCAGCAGGAGGACATTTGAATTTATTTATAAAAAAATGATTAAGAATATTCATTAACTCAAACAAGGCTATTAACTCCCAAAGGTATTTTTGGAACTCATCCTTATGCTACTCGTCAAGTTAGCACTGTCACGTATTATTGCTTACAAACAGTACATCATCATATGCCTTCTAACAGAGCAGTACTGTGATCAGTTCATATTTACAGGCTTTTCTGTTTGTTTTTAAACAAGCTATAAAAACATTACATACTTTACACACAATACAAATACTCAAGTCAAACAAATGGAATGCGTAACAATAAGAAACGTCATAAAGGAAGACTGACATAAGTCCTTGATTGTCAAGACACATTTATATTTATATATAAACTCTAGCTGTGCAGAATCAAAGATTCAATCATAAGTACATCCTTATTTGATAAATCATATTTACAGCATGATATTGCATAAAAAAATAAAATAATGTTGTTTACACAATATTACCTTTCCATCCATTGGATTAAGGAAAGCAAGAAACAACTCTTAGAAATGTTTGCTTGCCTCAGTTTGTGTTTCCTACCAAAAGATGTCATTTTAGAAAGGAAACAGAAGGTTTTGTATGTTGAGTAGAGCAAAAGCGACTACAAATTTATTTCCCTGACACAATGTAAATTGAACTTGAACAGAAGTTTAAATTTCAAATTAAAGACAAGTCTTTTCAATAGCAGTAATACTTTCTTAGTGCTTCTCCTTTGCAAGGTGAGTTTCAGCTAAATGCATTACATGCCTAACATAAACATGCATTACCGTAAGTCCAATGAACTTTCAAAGTTACAAGGCTTCATTTCAGTAAAACATTTAACTCTAGGAAACTGTAACATTATTCATTTGCTTCAGTACCAACCATGTAATTTGAAAGTTCATATGTGTACTGGTACTGACTGCATAAACATATTTCTGCCTGTTAACATTTCCAAAAGGATTCCCAGGAGTATTAGGATTTTCCCTGCGATTTGTAATGGTATTAAAACAAGCAAAGAAAGAAGAATGAAAATCAAAGCTCTCAAAGCCAAGAAAATTTAGTTAGCAAATATACATACATAATGTAATTCAATGCTGCAAAATTCAGAGTGAATTCATCCAAATATTCTGGTTCATTTCAAATAGTTACTATATATGATACAAATACTATAAAAATATTCTGATCAGGCATGGAATATGATGTATCTGTTCAGGTGGAAAGTTTTCATAGGAGAACATGAATACTTTGGAATAAACTCCAAAAGTTACAGTAGAACTCCAATAATTCGCAGCAATGCCTTAGAAACCCTTTACAAATTACAATTTTGAAAATAGTGAAGAAGCAGGCAACAAAAGCAAGGATGTCACATCACAAAATGTACTTTGTTCATTTATTTTGACAACTGCAATTTAGTTTTCAATACTCCTTCTACCTCCCAGTATACTAATATAGATGCTGTAGTATACTTGGGTGAAGTAGTACAGTATTATTGTGTGAGACCTTGCTACAGTATTTTTTAGACCATTGCAGAGAGGTGGGAAGGGACCATGAGGGAAGTAGAAACCTGTCAGATGCTCTGTTTAGAGGTCAGCGAATTAGCAAGATTTTACTGCACTTCTCAATTAACAATGAAAAGCTCCCATCATCCAAAAAAACTGACAAGTACAATATAAAAATAATACAAGTGTTGTTTCACATGAATACTCTCTTGTCCTATTTTCTTCTTGAAACACAATTTTCCTAAAGACAACACTAGGAGACACAAGATCATAAACATGGTTCTTTTATCATCCAATTTAAATTGTTTATGTTGTTATTCATAAACCAACATACAGCAATACACATGGTTAATCCTTCTCCCCCAAAACTTGTCATTTATGATTAATTCATTCTCAAATCAAATGAAGAAAATGTAAATGCCTATTAGTATACCATTACAAGCTGATTCCTTCATTGTCTGTTATATTAATGGTAAAACATATCAAAAGATTCATGCTAAAAGGGACACTGTCAAGTAATTTAGGACCAAAATATGGCCTATTAATAAGTGCATGTATATATATATATATATATGTATTGTATATATATATATATATAGAAAGGGAGAGAGAGAGCTTGGTAATAAATGTCATCAATTTCCTCTTTTTCATAACTATCATTGCTCTATCACTAGTAGATATCCCCAAAAATTCCACCTTACACACACACACATATCCGGTGCTTGCATGACCTTTCAGTAAGAACGCCTGCTGTTAGCTCAGGGGAATCTCCACCTCGCCCCAGCCTTATGCTGACAGCACAAGAACAGAACAGACAACCAAAGATGCTTTTTTCCAGACATATGCGGAAAACTAACAAAAATGACCAGATCAACATGAAGAGTGTGCATCTGCAGCAGATTAAAAGCAGCAAAATGTGAGCAGTGAAAAACGTTATTAAATGCCATTCTTAAACAAGCAAGAGCTTTTTACAGAGCTAAACCTCCCAGAACTACATAAACATTTATTCCAGAATAAAAGGGGACGTACTCAGGAAATCACAGCAGTATATTTGGCTAACTCCTCCAGTGCAGAAAGCTTCAAGCATCAGCAGATCAACTACTCACATCACTGCTTTAATTGTACACGTGGAAGAACCCTACAAGACAGTCCCTGTGGCTTAGACAGGACTTCACAGCCTGTCCTAAGGCACAGAGTGCAGCTGGAATGGCTCAGCAGCAGGCTAGGGAATGAGCTGTGATGTAAGGAATAGCAGTTCCTCTGGTGATCCCCATTTGGCTGCAGGGAAGAGCGAGTTCCTTCACTCAGTACAGCAGCCTGCTCCCTCACACACCCTCGGAGTGATTCCCAAGTGTGACGACGGCATGGGAGAGCCGTCCCTCTGAGTCCTCAGCCACATTCTCACACCAGAGTGTCAATGCAGTAACTTTTTTTAAATAAAGCTGAGTCAGTCCCCTTAGGGAGAAGGAGGCTTCATTCCTCTTACCTCCCTATGGGGCCACAGCAGTGCAGTAACACAGTAATAACCTAGCCTTTTTTTTTCCTTTTGTTCCTTGCTATATTTAACAAACAGTACAATTAATTGCCATCTCCTTGCAACATCGGGGCATAGGAACAAAAGTACCAACACAGTATTATCCAGGCACCACAAGCTAGGATGTCATGGAAATGAAACACTGAAAACAAAGTATGCCTTCCAAGAGGTGGTTTCCTGGGATATAGGGACCGTTTATGTTATTTCCGTGCAACACAAAATGTAAAGTCAAAAAACCAAACTGACTATAAAGGAAAAAAACCAGAGAGACCATGAATCAGTTTAAAAATATTCTTTCAAAGAAATTTCTTTACATGTATCATTAATAATCCATAAGGAATTTACTTTTCTCCCTTGATGCCCACTCTTTTGAAGTCATGGCCAAATATTCAGACAAAATTACTGGTAAGTCATAGCATGCTGAAATGCCTTATTGTATTACACACAGGGTCAACAAATCAAAAGAGCCTGCTTTCTCACACAAAAGTATTAAGAAATCAGTTTATATAAACTGTATTCTTGCCAATAGAAGAAGCGGGCTAGGGATAATAAATGCCCTTTCTCCCTCAACTGTACCAAGTGAAGTTAGTGCTGTAGTACTGCTACCGTAAGGGAAAAGACAAAGTGGGATCAGTTTCCTGCTAATGAAAATTCAGAAAAATATTGCTACTGCTTTGGTAAGAGGTGGGAACTGTTCTAGGTCCTGCTCAAGTCCTTTCTTCAAAGACAGGATGTATTTTAGCCCCATGAGATGCAGCCTTTTCTCCTACCTGATGGCTTTGTCTGAGAGATACCAGCTAGCAACAGTGCTGTAAAAGCATGGATGCAATCCTATTTTAAAAAACACCATATACACACGTACCTATATGTGTATGTGTGTGTGTGTGTGTGTTTTTCCCTGGTTAATCAGCCTACATGAGGCTTAAACTGCCTTGAACTACCAGACAGTGTCCCTTTAGGGAAGGTGCAATAGAATGAACATACAGTTCAAAAATCTGAAACTTGTTAACTTAAACTACACAATAGTTAGGCTATTCAAATCTTACCACCTTAAAAATGCACACAGAACTACTTATCGTACCATACCGTATACTTCAAGACAAAGTACTATTCAAAAATCATATTCGTGGTACAGGGATAAACTTTGCAGTTTATTTATACTGTGAAATGCAACGAAAACTTCTGATCACTCTCCTAGGCTGGAAAAAGAAATCCCGTTCACTAGCATCATTCACCAGTTTGGGTTGGCAAAATTGTAGTGACTTTCACTAAGCAAACACTAAAAAATAGGGAATTTGAATGCCCACTTCTTCAGCTTTCAGGGATACTTCAATAAATTTAATAATTGGAATTGTCAAAATTCTAGACAGAGAATTAAAACAGTTTTTACAGAAGCTAAAAATACCCAATCTCAAGTATATTGAAAAGAATTACTGGAGCTGTATGAGATGAAAATGATGCAACCGTATCAAACCTAAAAATCTAAAAATGGTTTTATTTTTTGATAAATCAAAAACTATAAAGTTGGCTAAGTGCTCTATGTTAATCGTTATGAGTATGTAGGGTAAGGTACAATTAAGCTTTTAAATCTTGGAATACACAGTTTGTGTAAGCATTTTGCAATTGGGAATGTTGTCTACAGAGTATTTTAACTAAAACTTCAAAATCTTGGTTTCTGCATATGAAAAAGTCATTAAAAAGTTACATCTAGATTCAGCTGTACAAAGAAATACACATTACTTCAGGAATGAAGTAAAGGCTTTAGCAGTTAGGCATTTTGCTTAAAAAAGTGTTTAAAGTATTTTAAATTAATTAGACTTTTAAATAGTAGAGTTAGTCTATCAGAATTCACTTTCTTTCCCTCCAAACACAACTCAAGGTAATGCAAAGCAGAAATAAAGGGCACATGGTCTAAAATCATTTTTGAGAGACTTAAGATTTTTCTAGAAAATGCTTTCTTTTAAAGCCATATTTTTTTGACATCTGAAACTTACTTGTTTATTCTGGGTGTTTAGTACACGTTGATTCCCTGCTGAAGAGCAATGGCTATGCTGACAAGCTTAGAAATGACAATGTGAATAGTATCAGACAATAAACTGTCCTCCCAAAGCATACAAGGAAACCAGCAAGGAAACAATCATGGGGGAAAGTCTTACCTGGGGATTTTGTTTATTTTAAAATTTCATAGAAGGTAAAATATTTTCTGGATTCAAACAAGTGAATAATAAACTGCCTTTGATAGGGGCACCAACATCAGGCAGTTCAATGACTGATGGCTAACCAAAAAAATTTTTAAAAAAGAAAAAAGAAAAAAAGAAGCAGTTATTGGTCTTGCTAATATCAGCTTACTTTTGTTTTAACATAGCGCTCTTAAAAGCTGTACAGAACTCCATCTTATACAGAGCAACCCCCTTTTGACAAATGTGTTCTAAAGTGCCAGTATTATTTACAAAGATTTCTTAGCCAAAAGTCTGGCCCGTTGTGGCATCAGGTGAAGAAGTCATCCCAGCTCTGCTATCATTTACATTCACCAAGGGAAATTCTGGGAAATCAGCACTTGTCCCTGGTCCCCGAAGGTTCACCTGTCCATTGGCAGTGCTAAACTGAGATGATATTCCAGCTCTTGCCCCATGGTACTGAGCTCTAAAGGGCTGCTCAAAGGAGCTAATTTGATATGCTTGATGAACAGACTGTGCCTCTGCTTTCTTCTGAGAAGTTACTTGATCCAAGAAGTCCTGTGTAGAGGAGGAGGAAGAATGATTTGCCTCATCACCTGAAAAGGGAAAAGGGTGCTGAGAATCACCAACCATTAGTCCAAAGTGAGACTTGTCTGGAGTTGTTCTTAATGGAGAGTTCATTCCCGACCGAAAGCTATTGACGGGTATAGATGTGTAGACCTTCTCCATGGAAGGAAATGCTGGCTGGGTTGTAAGAGTCTGGTTATCAGTCACAAAATTAAGGCTCGGGTTGTTCAAATAGGCATCATTTTGGCTAGTTCTGTCCAAAGCTTGTTGTAAAAACTTTGAATATTCTTGTAACATACTAGCTTTATCTGATGAGGAAGCTTGAGAGCTTGTTCCAACCGTCTCAGATTGGGTCACCTCAGATACTTCAGAGGAATTGATGGATATACTGGAGGTCACTTCCGTGTCAGCCACACTGAAAGAGATCTCATGCTGTCCATTAGCCTTGTGTGAATAATGATCTAACAGAGTTTGCAGTACCTCATCTGGAATGACATTTTTGTCATGGTTACCTTTAATTTCAACATTCAGTGCCTGTGTGTCTAGTATTGAGGCTGTAGCAGTTTCATCAATGACACTGGCCACAGCTGCCTGTGTTACTGAAGGCTGAGATGCTATGGTACTTACATTCAAGGCATATTCTCGACTGTTGTTACTAGCTGCTTGTAGATACCTCTTTTTCTTTAAAAACTGCATTGCATCATCATAATTAGTGCTGCTGTGTACAGGTTTACTGGGCCCTTCCTGTAACGTGTCAACTTGATCAATGTCAGCATTACCCTCAGAGTCCAGTAAACTTTGTTTATCCACAAGATCAAAGGTATACTTTGAAACCTTGCTGTCTTCATATGTAGATAAAGGTGAAATGGTTTGACTTTGCTCAAGTGGCTGCTTTAGACTCCTCTTGTTGACCTTTTTGAGAACGAGCTTCGGTGGGTGTATTTCTCCAGAGTTTGCTTCCTCTAAGTGCGATCCACTGACTGAAGAATGTGGCATCTCAACAGCATATTCCGCTACCATATATTCATCTTTTACTTTAGTACTGGAAGAGTACAAAGGCAAATAGTCATTTTTGTCCTTCTTGTGTTCTGATTTATCTGTACTTTCCTTATCCCCAGATTTTGTTTTCTCTGTTTTCTGCCTTTTCTTCTTTGGCAAGGAGCTGTCCTTCAGAGGCGTAGAGAAACCAGAATCTTCCTCCGATGGCAAAAAACCAACTTTGGTGGCACTTCTGTTGGGTTTCTTCTCGCGGTTCTCATGGCACATACGTTTGTGTTTCAGCACTCGATCGGTCCTGGAGAAATACTGGAAAAGATGATGGTGGTAATTAGGATTACTATTATGCAAAAAAATAAATATATTAGCAGAAAGAAAAGAAACCTTTCGTTCTAACAAACTTACTTGATGATTCACCCACTTTACCAATTTCTAATGAAGTGCCAAACAACACCATACAGTCAATAAAATCAAGCACAGCCAGCTGTGACTCTGCTCCGCCTGTGCACCAAGACAGCCCATCTTAGCAGAAAAAACATTCATTATGTATTTATTTGTATAAAATGGAGAAAGTTCCATCTGCAATACTAGGGAATTGACTGGTGTTTTGGTTTTCAATCACAAAAGATTTCACTAAGTTTTCTTACCTGCAAACAATATTCACACTGGTAAGGCTTCTCTCCACTGTGAGTTCTTTTGTGCCTTTCCATGTGATACTTCTGAATAAACCTCATACCACATTCATCACAACGAAATGGCTTTTCACCTGATAAAAAACATGTAGCAATATTAATCTCAAAGAATAAATCAACATTTTCCCATAAAATTACCATGTAAAATACTACATTCTCTATTAGAAGCAGTAAGAGGATTTAGTCTATTGCTATTGAAAAACAACATAGGGCTTGCTTACATCACTATTTTTTTCAATACTCAGTTGCTGATGCCTCAAATTACTTTAAGCTTTTATGCTAAAAAAACTCCAACCTTTAAAACTAAATCCTTACTCCTCTTCCTAGTGTATGTGCAGGTATGTCTTACATCTAACAAATTAAGAACTGCAAAGATGGTCTTCCTGAATTGTTGCTACAGTATGCATTTTTTAGGGCAGACGAGTGTATAAAAATACCTCAATCCTCTCACCAACTCATTAGCTCAAACCCACCCCTTCTAGGAGAGAATTAATGCATTTCCAGACTTTGACTATAACCCTTTGGAGGGTGCTTTCTATTTTTCCATGTTTTTTCCCTTATATGCATGTGGAATTGAGATAACTGCTTTGAAAAAGTCCTACTATTTTGGTTGAAACCCAAATTTATTTATTTATTTTTAAATATTTTTAAAATTAAGCCAAAACCAAGAAACCTCTGTAGCAGAGCTGGCATTTGCATACTTACAGGTTTCTCATTTTGGTTGTTTTGTTTGCTTGTTTTGGTTTCTGGTTTTTTTCCTTACTTTCACAAAATATCGTTCAGACCACATGCACTGCCCTGAATTCATCTTCAGTTCTGCCCTTATTTTTCCTCACAAAGAAACCCTGTAACGATCCTTTCTGAGCAGGGAGTAACTATTTTTATTTCTTTTAACTTTTGCCTTACATCTTCCCTCTGACATTTTTTTCTAGGTTTGTCTGACAAAACCTAAAAATTCCAAGCGCATTGAAAAGTTAGTTTTGCTTTTATAGAAGTTCACTATTATTTACTAGAACTCACCCTGAACAACAGTGATCTCTCCTCTTAGTATTTACTATGAAATCTTTTAGACTGAGATAGAGGTCAGGGATTGCCTTGGCAGCATCTGTCAAGACCCTCTTTGTTCTGGATACTGCACTGCATTGATTTTTGGGATATAAACCATTTATGTTTTGTTTCCAGAAATACGCAGACTATTGTTATTTTCTGAGGTAGTTTTAATCTTACTAATTATGTTTTGAACTATTAAATTACCAACAATTACTTTTTAAAATTTAAAACTTTAAATTAATAGATTTTATTATTTAAAATGTTGTCAGAATGTGTATTTTCCATTTAGAATAGAGAAATTTATCCACATCCTTCTACAAATGGGAATACAGTACCTTAAAATAAGGTTCCAGTATTTATAGAAACTAGAATGGAAAATATCTGTATCGCCCACACATGTGCTCCTAGTCAGATCATTAATGCCCAGAGTTCCAACTTCCTTAATTCCAAGCAATTTCTAAATCTCTCTCTTTGTAAGCCTATGTCCTATTTCCAATTATTAATTCTTACCTCTCCATGTGGCTTCTCAGCCAATTCCTTTCTTGGATGAAATTATTCCGATTTATTCTCTCCTAAATCAAATTATCTCCTCTCCTCAGATCTCTCCGCTTCCATCAGTTCTTTTTCTACAGCCTCACAACCTCAGCATCCTATCTCTTCTTTCACTTGAGTTAGAGAACTTTACCATTTCTTGCTTTTTAATAAGCACCATAAAGTTTTGCTTTTTTTTCAACATCCCTTGTAAATCCTAACACCTATCATACCATTCTCTCTCTCATACTGCCTATAAGAAAATCCTCCTCTCTGGCCTATTTCTTAACTCTCAAACTCCAGTTTCATTCTTTATGTTCTCTTTGTTAGGCATCCTCACAACCATAGTGCTTTACTGCCAACTAACCTGTTGAGACTTTCTGAATCAAATTCCAATCCTTGCCTTCCATTTTCAGGAAGCTGAGGCAAGACATTTAGACCTCGTTGTTCTTGTTTAGTACACAGAAACCCTTCCATTCCTGAAGACTACTACTTAGTCCTTGCTATTTACTGTTTTCTTTCCCTTTGCTCCACTATTCTACTTTGTGGTTTTCTAAATTGCCACTTCAAACAACTCTCCTTACATTGTCTCAAAGCTTGCTTTCATGCTACCTTACATATTTTTTTTTTTTAGAGAATGGAGTGGCTGTTTGTGTTGAAAACTATCCTGAGCCTCAAAGCAAGATAGCTGAGTCCTGTTCTGGCCTTGAACAGCCCTCTAAGGAGCCATCCTGCAATCCCAGGAAATGCAGAACACTTCATTAATACACTTACCTGCAGCCTTACACTCATTTCTGTAAATGAATGGACACAGAGTTCTTTATCATTTTCCTACTCAAGCTGGCTATTCGCTGGCAGAAGACTCCCCAGCTACCTATTCCCATTTCAAGGCTTAAACAGGGCCAAACAGGGGTCTGTGGTTTTTCGGTGTATTACAACCACCAGCAATTTTGGAGACTTTCAGGGCACATATAAATGCACTGCTGGCCATGCCTTAACAGGGAGAAAAATCTGGAGGCACTGCCCTGGAGTTACTCAGCACAATACAGAAAATAATATTTTTCAGCAGAATTCCAGAACACTCTGAAAGTAAGATTAAGAAAAACTTTGTGAAACTGATACCATACTTAATTCTGGCTTTAATCTCCATATGAAAGATAATGTTAGAAAAAGATTAAAAATTAATATGAAGATAGGCTTCCAATAATAATTTCATTCTAGCAGAAGCCTGAAACTTCAGATGCCTTCCACAATTTTGTTGTACTTTTCAAACAGGATCTATTGCAAATGGAGGAGATCATTAATAACAGCCTTTTGCTAATGCAGGGAGAATCCAGGACACATTTTTCTGAAATGTCTTAGTGAGTGGGAAAGAATCAGATGTATAAAAAAAAGTTAAAATTTAAAAATACAATACAACAATCAATGCATTATTTATGAAAACAGCTCGTGTTGTGTCTATGTTGGCAATCCATTAAAACCAAGCAGTAGAACTACTCATCAAGTGTAGTACAAATATTATGTGTATGAAGGCTGCAACAATTATAAATCCAGGCATTTTAAAGTCTAAACAGACAAAAACCAAATTATAAAATACCAAAGAAGGCAATAAAAAATCAGCATGACTGAATAAGAAGCCTCAATGGTGTTTTATTTTTTTAAATGTAATCATAGTTTTTGTGTTTAAAATGGAAAGTAGGGTGGCTTACACAATTAGGACACATGAACGCATGAGTGCATAAGGTATATAGAAACATCTCTAAGCAAAAATTAAGCAGACGTATTAAAAAAAAAATAAATAAATAAAGAACATTCAGCATCTTCTCTAACCTCGTGAACTGAAAATATTTGTGTACCAGAGACTCTTCCCTCTCTTACAACTAAAATAGCAATTTTCTGTATCATTAGGGACAAGTTTAGCAGCAGGGTTCCAACACTGCTGCCCTCCTCTACATACAATTATAAGCAAATTTTGTATTAATGCAATGTCTGCTTTTAGATGCAACTGTTTAATTATTTACACAGAATAAGGCTGTTCATTGATTGCTTCCTACTCCCTCACAACATTTCCTTTGAAGGAGTGGTTCAGAGAATCAAAGTCAAATCAGACTAGAACTAGCTGGGGCACCTGTAAATTGGGGGCTTGTAACAGGCATTAAATGGGGCTTCTACCTCTTACTACTCTCTTAGATTGGCTTAAAATAAACTGGAGAATTTGACAAATATCTTTAAAAGAGTAAGAGATTTCCTGTTCCTCATCAGTATTTCGAACACTGTACAAAAGCTGGTGCTAAAAGTGGTCATTCATGGAGATAAAAACGCAAAATAAAGAGAAAAAAATTCCTGAATAAAGTTAAGAAACGTTTTTAAAAGAGTATGAATAATACAAACAGATCTTTACTTTCATCAAAGTGTAACACAGACCCACTGCTCACCTTCTCGTTAGAGAAGCAAGTTGAAAATTCAGCTTTTCTGGATGGGTTTAGTTATGCAGCCCTGAACAACAGAGTGACTGCACAAACAGCTAAGGCCCAGTGGTGAACACTGCCATATAGAGGTGAAAGCACAGGCAGGTATGCAGAGTGCCAATTAGCTACACTACAACTGAGTGAAGCCAAAAATTAAACACTAGTTAAATTCTTGTTAACTAAATGGCCTTCGGAAAAAATTTTGCCACTCCTGAAGCTGGGTTTTACATGTTTTCTCCTAATCATTACTAGCTGTCACCTAGGAAAACATCCATGATTCAACAATTTAAACACAAGCACCACCTTCTCTTTACTGAGAAACAATCAAACTATACCTCAGGATGCTGAGGAAAGGAGGAAAACACAGTTATCTAAAAAACGTCAGATAACAATTTGGTTAATTAGTTAAATGGCACCTTTTTCTCTGCTAAACAAAGACTAGCATATGTAAAAGCTGGCATAAAAACCTACAATCCCACCACATCCACCCCCTCCCTCCAAAGCTTACAATCGACACAGAATTCTCATTAGAGCTAGAAGCTAAATTTAAAAAGGTAATTAAATCAATTTATAAAATATTTGCAGTCAAGTGTTAATTAACTATATTGCCCAGACTCTCATTTTCAAAGCCACGTACAGGGAATAATCCTCATTTGAAAGAAAAAAAGAAAAATCTTTTAAAAAATGTGAAGACTGCACTTAAATTTTTGCCTTTTTTGGGGGGTTGGGGGACAGATAGATGGAAGAGACTGAATGAGCATTCTTTTCAAGAATAAGTATCTACACAAAGTGGAGGCAGCATGGTTCACCAATTCAGAGCCAGAGGAAACACTAGGAGCAGAACAAAGACACTGGACAGAAGAATGGAAGACTCTTCTGTGGCTGACTGGCTGAAGGAAACCTACTTAGTCTGGACTCATGGCAACCTAGGATACAAAAATCTCATAAACAACAGGGCATTTGTGCATGTAACTCCCTGTACACTGCTCTGAAAATTCATTTTGCAGAGTTTTTTCTCCCTCTCAACCCTTACACATGCACACACTGCACTGCGTGTTAGTAGCTTTCATATCCATTTAAATGCTACAGCCAAGAAACACTGTGCACATTCACCAGCTCTGCTTTTCTGAAAAAGAGGCTGAGAAATTGGCATCTAGTCCAAAAGGGACCATATTACAAAATATTTAAAGAGGGATTCAAAGGCCATGCACCAAAATGCCAAAAACCCAGTGAAACCAAACCTGTTAAAGAATGTGGTTCTGTGTGGTGCAATAAGATTAAAAAAATAAACATATATAGACTTTAACTCTCTTTGGCTTAAAGCTTCGGGCCTTATTTGACCTATATTGCATATTTTTAAACTAAGACTCTTATTTTTAGAACAGTTCTGAATTAAACCTAGAAGAAGAAAAGAAGTGAAAAGAAAAGCTGATACTAATACCTTTGGGGTTAGGCATTTTGGCCATTTTAGTCCTGGCACTTTTCCATCAAATTCCAAAACAAACAAACAGACAAACAAACAAATAAATCTATGGAAACGTAATCTGGAAGTTCCCCTTGTCTGAATTAACTTGATAACAACAAAAGACAGAACTGCTTAACGAACTTTGACTTTTATGAATGCACAAACTTCAGGATTTGCTGCTCTGGGGTTATTTATAGAAAACTACTTTCAGATCTGCTTACTGGAGTTCATACTCATTTTACAGCCAAAGGAAACTGGAACAAGTTGAAAGCACAAAACTAATTTCTTTTTAAAAGTTTTTTAAGTTTATAACACGTGTTAAATTAAAACAAACTACAACAGGGTTTTAGGCTGCATATTTATTACTAGAAACCTTGCCTGAGTGGGGAAACAGTTTTTAAGCACGCCAGTAAAGATACTCAAGGCACTATACTCACCAGTATGAATCTTCTCATGCCTCTGTAGCAGGTACTTCTGTATGAAACGCATGTCGCACTGACTGCACTGAAATGGTTTTTCACCTTGAACAATATAATTCCACATCCATAAGTTAATAACTACACACTGTTGTTTCTGATTACTATTTTCGAGGAATATTAAAATGTCTATTAAGAAAACCAGCATCTGAGCGAATTCCAAAAATACCCTGATACCAAAAAACATTTGCCTTACTACGTATATGAACTGCAGAGTTCTCTCCATGATCCTAGGAGTCACATTAAGACTAGCACAGAAGAGTGATCTGGAATGGCTGTAATTTCCTCATGAGCAAGATCAATCAGGATGCTGGCATAGACTGCATTCAGGATACGGGCAAGCTATTATAACAGCGAGTACCTTTTTCACTTCTCCGAACAGAGAGATACCTCATCAGGCAAATAAGCAGCCGCAGCACATTTTACAAAGGGTCAATTTTTGGCACTTAAGCTACAAGTCAACCCATTACTTTCTGATAAAGAAAGAAAAGAAACCTTGTAAACAGTTAGCTCTTCAGTTTATTAAATATATGTTGATTTATTTTTTCTGATATTCTTTTGACACTTTGGTGCATGGAATCTCTAAGCTTAGATGCCAAGTTAGCTACACTCTTAAAACTGAAATTCGCATAGAGCTGAAAACATTTTTAACAAAAGTAAACAACTCTTTTTATAGTAGAAAAGACAAATTTGAAGTCAAGCAGTACCTGTATGAATGAAGACATGTCTCTGTAAATGGTAGTTGGTTCTAAAGGCAGCATTGCAATGCTCACAAACATGAGATTTGTGGGTTTTCAGACCAAGTGATCCATCCTCATTTATTGTAAGGATCTATTTTAAAAAGAGTAAAATTTGTTCTCACACTACCCTCTAAAGATGTCTTATTAACTACAAAAAAAAAAAAACATTAATTTTTCCGATGCAGAAAATGTAAATATTTCAGGTAAAACAATGCTAATTTCTACAAAACTATGCGTTAAGCTTCTAATACACACTTCCAATTGCAGTCCAATCCAACTTGGGTCTCGTCGTGCATTAAGAGATACTTCAACAGGACTGAGACAAAAGCAGCTCACGGAAAATCAGCTTAGAGCTTCCCTAGGCACAGCTGAGTCGCTTTATACACTACTGTTTATTTTGTCCGTCTGTTGGAAAGGATGCAAAGTAATCAAACCACTTCTGGGCACTAAACCATGGATAATCATATTTTAAAGCAAAAGCAAAAAGTCATATTCTTTTTTTCAAATCACAACTCTAAATGTTTGCTAAAAGTCATTAAAGCTTAACCAGAATAGTCATAAATATTATCTACATCTATATAATACCAATAGTCTCAAAGGTAAAACTGTATTTTAAAAACCAAAATCTCAAAGCCAAACAACCAAGAGAATAGTATTATTCTTCTCCCTTCAGGTTTTTCACTCAATAAAGTGTTGCTCACTTAATATATATATTAAAGCATCTCCTTGATGACTTCAACTTGCCACGCTCAATTGCTATGCTGTCAAACAAAGCCACTATTTTCATATAAAGTTAAAAAAACTTAAATTAAAAAAATGCACCACATCTATCTTATTCAATAAAGCTAATCACAGGTTTTCTCTAATTTGTTAAAAAGAATAAAAATAGAAAACTAAACCAAAACTCAAAATCTCTACTATCTCTGGCAAGAGAATAAGAAAACCAGTAAACAAATTACATTTACAAAAGTCTTGCTTAATTGCAAACAAAACTATAAAGAAGACCTTAAGGAACCTTAAATAATACAGTTTAGTCCCTTGTTATTAACAAAAAATAAAAGTATGCTGGGAAAACACATCTGCAATTTGATTAGCTACAGCGTTTTAGGTTTTATGATAATGACAGTGATGAGAAAGAGAGAGTCAATAACTGAAACAGTATCTCCGAAATAGTAGCAAATACTGTAGGATCTACTTAATTTTTAATTCTCCTGCATCAAAACAAGAGTGAAAGTCTCAGACTAACAACTTCTTGTGCATTCACTCTGAAGGACAAGCACATTCATACGTTTGTAAGATTGGTGTGTTACAGCTCCAGTCACAGATAGAGACAATTATAAAGACTCTGTTCTGTAACATTATCCAGCTGATGAAGCCGACTTCGTCTTTAAAACAAATTTAAATACATGTTATGAAATGCTTTTCATATATTATATTGAAATTTTAAAATAATTGTGCAGAAAATACACTTAATTTCATGGTTATCCTAAACCTGGGGTCTTCTACTTAACCTCCTCCTTGTACCACCTCTTAAATGATGAGAGTTAACTTTGTCAGAGCAGCTACCCTAATAAAAGCAACAAAGAAGCTTGTGCATGTGTGTGTGTGAGCATGCGTGTGTGTCCGTGTGTGCACGTGTGCATGGAAGAGGGAAAAGCAGACAGGAGTCATAATACCTAATGACTTCTTCATTATCTGATTACTGCATTGATATAAAATAGAATTTATAATGTTTCAGAATGTTAACTGACTTCCATTTGTCAGAGTTCCAGCTGCTGTTTGGATGGAAAATCAACCCCATTATTCTGGAAATACTGAAACTGCAGTAGGCTCTCACCTAGGTCAGTCCTTCAGCTTTTTTCTACTCTGCCTTTCTACTCTGACACGTCTGAAAAAGGGGGAGAGAGACTGAAAAAGAACCTGTTTAACAATTCTCCTGATCATTTTTCAATCTTTTGTCATCTCAAAAGACTAACCCTGGCAGATTGGGAGATAAAAAGGAAGCATGCAAGTACATGTCTGTAGAAAGAGGGGCACACGCCTCTTCTACCTTGCCATGTTTCCATGGAAGTGATCTCTGGATGTACTCAACCTAGATCTCCTTTTTCTCTCAAAGGGAGAAGTGAGAAAAAAATGCACAGCATTTGGAACTTGCTTCCACACCCAATCTGAAGCAATTTCTCAGCTTTCCAAGAATACTACAGGTGCAACCCCATTTGACAGTGCTTTGAGGAGGACTGGAGGGTCCTGCTCCCACAGCAAAAAAAAGGAGGTTTGGGAGATTTTCTTTGTATTATGGTGAGTTTTCCTTTGATGTACAAACAGCCTGGGTTGATTTCTGAGTAGGCTTATTTTAATGCTGCTGTGTGATAACATATAACCGATTTATTTCTATCAGAGCAGCTTGCATATGTTCTATTTTAAGTCTGAAGATTAATACTGACTTGGGGAATTACTAGAAGATGTAACACTGCTACCTCATGAGGTGAAATGATTCTGGTTTTATCTGAAGTGCTTCGCAACAGAAGAAAATTGTTTTCGGACATACAGGGATACATAGTCCTCATGAATGGATCTACAAAATAAATTTTTAAGTAACAAACCAGCAGCTAGGGTAAGAATCTTTTGATATAAATAAATACATATATGAAGATGATTATGACCACAGGAATTTTCCCTAGCAGTAAATTATTTTATATATATTAGTAAACTTTTTAGAATTTTCAAAACTAACATTTTAGATTTCTTTTTAAAGACTTTTCACTACTATGCATGAAGCATATACAATTATCAGGCTCACAGAAAAGCACAACTATTATTAGATAGATACAGAGTAATGATTTATAAATGGTCTACAAAGCTACTGACTCATAATTTAAAAAAAAAATATTTGGAGAGAGAACTGCCTGGAGAGACAGATGTTAAAATATGTCAAGAGTTCATGTTGCTAAAAAGAGTTCAAAGAAAAACACTGTTATATCAGTTTTGTTTTGGGTCTCTGGTGAACTTCAGAACTGCATCTTTACTGAGCAAACAAACAATTTCCAGCCTAACTAGTTCAAATGCTAATGAAATTAGTCATAGTCAACCAAATCTTCAGGTCCTTTTAATCTTGGTTTTGCCAAATCAATGTCTTACTTTTGCTGGTGAACGCTGTTTTCTTTTCTTCTTTTTCTGCAAATCTACTGGCTCTCGTATTTGTTTTTTGTCTCGTTTCTGTTGTTCAGATGCATCAGTAAAGGTAATTTCTTGCTTTACACTGATCTGTTAAGATACCAAGTGCCAGTTTCAGGTAAGGTTCTCACTACAGAAAAGCAATTTTTCAATTTTAGAAGATGACAAACTGCTGAAACAGAAAACCTTTTCCTAAGGGAATTATCTTCTGGCTTCACTCTTTCAGAAATTTAAGTGAAAGAATTAATATGTATCTTAAATAAAAAGGGCACAGTTAATTCCCTCAGTAACATTTTGATGTATCCTTTCATTCATCTCCCAAGGTCTTTTTTCCTGACCTGTGGTGATTTTGAGATCAGTTCATACGTTAAAATCACTTCCATCTGTAAAACCATTCAGTTTTTCATACCTATTTTACTTTAGTCCGTGCTGTTGTCAAGGCAAGATTTAACAGAATAGTTTATTATATATTTAAGACAGAAGTATTTTTAAGAAAAAAAAAAAAGACCACTTCTAATGAAGTTTTTGAAAAAAAAATTTAGAAAATCTCAGTCTAATGTGAACTTTAATAAAGGCCATGATACTCTTATATTTTTCTAACACCTGAGCCACCTGATCTACAGCTAACAGAGTAGTGTTTTAACAGTGCTGTGTTTCTGAAGATTATTCTTCGTGTGTAAGGCTATCTACTTTTACAGCCCTGGTAACTGTCCTTTATGTTTGAAGGGTAACAGTGATGATGTGCTGCCTTACAGACAGATGCTCTGTTTTCAAAAGGAAGTCATCTCTATGCTCTAGGAAAGCCAAGGTATGCCTTCTGTGAGATATTGTGGAGGGGCATATTTATGGTCATGTATGAAGTGTCACAGTCCAACCTGCAGTGTGAATGCAATTGCTAAGCGTCCACATACCTTAAAAACATACCAGATGCTTCCTATAGCAAAAGCAACTAAACAGTACTATGAACAGCATAAACAGTATGCACCTTCTAATAACACTACTTATTCCGGTTTGTAGTTACCCTTGAACATTAAATATACTTAAAGGAGCACATTTTAACACTTTAGTTCTATGGTAACAGCCTGCTTATAAAATATTTATAAAACAGCTACTTAAAGATCATACTTAATTGGCAAAATTTATCCACAGCCAGAGGCAAATGACATAAATATTTTGATAATCAAAATCCAAACAAGCAATTAATAGATTCTTGCCAGAGTAGGATTAGACTACCAGATCAAGCTTCCTAGTAATCTCTCCAATATTTCACAAAGAAATTGCTTACAGGGACATTAACAGCATACTGCAGCCCTTGAGGAAGTCTATCTTGCGCATCCATTTCATCATCATTTTTTACCGTCTCCTCATGGACCATGAGTTCATCATGTGAAATCATCTCTTGCTGTCGAAGTTCACTTTCCTGTAACACTTCATCTGTTGCAAGAATTTCTTGGTGCGGCATAGTCCGATCTTGAAGCACTGCCTCTTGCCGTTCTCTCGATACTCCAGACTGGTCAGATACTGCACCCATCCCTACCATAGCCCTGGATGACTGCATCTGGTCTATGCCACCACATTTAAGAAATAATCCTCCCAGCTTGTCTTCAATGTTCATTCTTAAGTGCAATTACCTACAAAGAAAGTTTTAATAGTAAACATCTACAATTGATGCGCTTGCTTAAAATTTTTTACTTAAAAACATTTTATAAGAACTCAAGTCAGTACTCAACAAACACACATGCAGTCCTAAAATTGATACTGAATAAGAACCAGAAGTTGGATATCTTGGAGGAACATGAAAAGGTTCTCCCTTCACGCACATCTGTATGTACACAATTGAACACTTTCAAATAAAAAGTTTCAAATCAAAGTGCTTCTGATTACTGGCAAAATTCTCACAATTAAATGATGGCCAATTCTTCCTTCTCATTCCTCAGAAAACTTTTAAATTTTTTCCTGTATGTCCTCTTTACTCTGTTCTCTTTTTCCATTTTGACTGCCTTTTACAAACATCTCTTTCATATTGGTCCTGTTCTCCCTATTTCCTTGTCCGTTCAGTGCCCTTCCACTGCTGCTACCCCAGGGCATACTGTAGCTCCTGGAACATCTTAATATCCACAAGTGAGAGAAAACTGGGCTGCATCCAAATCAGCAGTTGAGGGAGGTGATTCTGCCCCTCCACTCCACTCTCTTGCGACCCCACCTGCAGTGTTACATCCGGCTCTGGGGCCACAACGTAAGAAGGATGTGGATATGCTGGAGCAAGTCCAGGGGAGGTAACAAAAGTTATCAAAGGCTTGGAGTATCTCTGCTATGCCAACAGCATGAGAGAAAGCGAGCTCTGGGGAGACCTTATTGCAGCATTTCATTACTTAAAAGGGGGCTTTCAAGATGGGGAAAAACTTTTCAGCAGGGCCTGTTGTAACAGGACAAGTAATGGTTTTGAACGGAGAGATGGTCAATTTAGACCAGATATAAAGAAGAATATTGTTACAATGACGGTACTGAAACACCAGCACAAGATTCCCAGAGAGGTGGTGGATGTCCCATCCACAAAAACATTCAAGGCCAGGCTGGATGGGGCTGAGAAACCTGACCTAAGTGAAGATGTCCCTGCTCATTGCAGAGGGTTGGACTGGATGGCCTTTAAAGGTCCCTTCCAACTCAAACTATTCCGTGATTCTATGAAAATGCAACTTTATAGCAACTAAAGGTATACGTCAAATAAAGACTAGAGAGAGGTCAGAACTGTTCATAAAAGACATTCGGTTTCACACCCACTAAGCAAGAGCATTGGTGAGGAAATATAAATTCCAATCATGAAAAGCAATACAATTCACAATATTCCAACAAGTGTCATGACATTATTAATTGTTTTTTAACACAGAGCAGCAGGCTTTTGTGAAGCTGGAAGTGGCAGCATCTTCTCATTCTATTCATTATTATATATGCAAGATAGTTCTAGGACTCCTCTTCTCCTTGGCACACTGGATGTCCAGTCAGAGCAGTCAGCCTCCTTCACCCTATTCTGCAGGCCCATAACCCCTACCCATTCCTCAGTGCTCCTTCAGACAGACACATCAACAGACAGACAGAGACAGACAGACAGACATCCTTCCTCCATCCCTCTATGTTCCCACAGCCAGAGAGCAGAGGCAATACGCACACAGGCCACAGCAGACACAGGGGTGGGAGGAGAGGCACAGTGGAGTTGGACAACACACAACAGGCCCATCTAAAGCACCAGACGAGACCTTGGGCAGCATAACGACAGCAGCAGCACCTTCGACTTTGATGCATTCAGAGTGAGGATACAGGCGTGATGTGGATACATTGCTAGACGCCAGCTGCAAATTCCATCCCCCTGAGAGTGCAGCATGGAGAAAGGATCCATCTCCATTCAAGTCTAAAGTCAGAGGCTATGCTGCTTTCCCTGCAGCTCGCAATGACAATTCATAACCAAAGAAATCAGGCCTCTCTACAGGTCAGGTCTACAGAAATCAGGTCTCTGTCTAAAATCAGCAGAGCGGTCACTCTGCAGAAGTGCACCACAGCAGCCCCCCTCCAGTCTAACAGCCTGCCAACAGGCAAAAACACTCCATCAAATAAATGCACATCAAATGTCTAAATTTCCATTTGCAGTTTGATCCATTTGATTACTTCCTAAATAATTTTCTTCACCAGGAAAATGTTTTGAAAATTCTCAATGTATCTTAAACATTTGTGAAGCTTTCTTTATACCATGCTACACCAAGTTTACAAAATAAATACTGCTTTCTCTTTAGGTGAGATCCTAGAGTACTTGATAGGTATGGAAGCCACCAGCTGAAAGAGCTGAAAAATCTCAGGAGGTTCTCCTACACTGTACTTTATTTCGAATATTACTACTGGTTCTTAAGATTCTGAAAGTAAAATTAACTCAATTTCTTAAAAAGCAAACAAAAAAACCCCTCACCACACACCTCAACAAATAAAGTAAAAGTTCATTAACACCTCCTAATGGCAACTCATGTCTTACAACTCGAAAGTGAAAGAACATTTGTCCCTATTCTCTACCATGAGAGGTTCTAAACTTCTAAATACATCATAGAAAGGCTGACAGCCAGGATGGTCTGACCTCTCTCAGTTTCAAATACTTAAGAGGCACACCAAAGGAAGAAGTTTTCAGTCAAATACTTTTTTTTGATTATTTTTAGTATGCCTTGCTCTGCTGGAAATCAGGAGGACAGAGTCACCAAGCTAAATGTCTTTATACACGAGAGTGTCATCAATCTTTTTAACATTCTTCCTTTCTACATAAAAAGCCCATTTTAAGGACCAAAACTACCCATGACAGGAGAAGAACACAGAAAAATTCTGTTCAGCACATTTATGCTTGAGATTTGTCCTTTTTTGTTTTGCAATTTTAACATAAGGAAGTTTGAAATCATACTTTTGATTTTCACAATATCTGTCTTCAAATACAGACAATAATTTCTTAATGCCTTGAGTTAGCTCAGGTAGTGCTGTGTGACAAGTCGACTCTCAAATTAATCCAGTTTAGAGTAAGAGAATGAGATGTCTTCAAGGGAAAATGCAGGTCTGGTATGCCACACAGACACTTCCAGACATTATATAATCCATGAAGTATTTTTCAGATGTAACTGGGAAACCATACTGATAGTTCCTCAGCAATAACACAAACAAACAAACAAAATCTGGCTTAGCACTAAGGCTGTACTTTTCCCACCAATGCAGATCTCCCAGAGATTTTGCAACAACATCCTAAAAGAAGAAAATGAGGATCAATTTGTCATCTTTTTGGTTTGGAATATCCTGTGCCAAGTAAGAAAGGTGAGACGGACCTGAAATCCTTAAGAATCTGCCTCCCATGAAGCCATCATTTGGTAAGAGATGGTGCAAGACACCTAAGGCTGAGACTGGTTCTTTTGGTAGAGCGTTCTAAATATCTAGCTTGAAAGATAGACTTCAAGGAAAATAAAACAGATAGATCTACTCATTTCAGCCTTTATCTGAAGTCAGTCCTCAGGGTACATCTGACACAGATTGTCATTCACTGTGCTTTTGTTCCGCACTACAGAAATACGACAGCATCAGGCCACTGCAGATTCTCCAAAGGAATGACATGGACAGGTACGAGAATACAAGAACTCAAGATGCTGAAACACATTCAAGGGAGAACAAACAGCATCAAGTGTGAGAACATGGTGGCCCTAATCTGTCTGCTCAGGCCACTGCCAAGAACAGCACAGAAGGTTGTTCCACATGGAGGATGATACTGCCACATCACTCTGAAATTACGTAGGAATTGCGGAAATCCTGGATTTAAAGCTACTTCCTGGCAGGAAGTTAGGCAGGCTAAGAAGCTGAGGGTTTAACTGCGCAGAAGATCCTGCTACTCTCACCAACAGAGGCAGGAAGACTTCTGACATGCCGAACCTTGGGACAGCTGGCGAGATACAGCAGCTTCCCAGAGGACAAGCCAGCTGTGGACTGGTATTCATTGGTCTTGCTGACTCCCTCAGTTGCAAAGGATATGGAAACAGTTTCTTTCTCACCCTGACTAGCAGGTTTAGCAGAGTCATGCAACTGAAAGCCCTCAAGTTGTCTTCCAGTCATGATCTTGAGTCATATCTGAATTGGTGCAGTGAGTGCACTGCTTATTAAATCAGGCTTTCAAACATCTGGCTTTTCATAGAAAAAAAGTGAGAACTCATAGTGTTAGGCTACATATGAGAAGTGATGAAACACAACCTAAGTTACATGACTCACAGGTGATGTTTTAAAACAAAGAGGAAATGTTTTAAAACAAAGAACCACAAACAAAAACAGGCTATTAATCCAAGCAAGAAGCATCTCAAATGCAATTAATTCAGTAAAACACACGTAATTTGTCAAGTGATACCTTTCGGCTCACACAAAAGGAATCCTATCATTTAAATTGAAGATGAGGAGAAGTGTCCTTGGAAGAATGACAGTGTGATAAAGAAATGTAAGTTAAAAGCATTCAAACAAGACCACTTTACTAAGCCTGAAAAGATTAAATACATTTTTAAGTGCAAGATGCATTTGTGAAATAGATATCAACTTACTTAGAGATTATCTCTACGGAAGCTACAAAAATACAAACCACATACACACACACAAGCAAATTTCTTGGCATAAGACATTGTTATCCCTATTGTAGAAATGTTTTCCATGGAATTTCAGAACTTCTATTAAGCTTCACCAAGAAATCTCATGATTTTTCGTAAGAGAACACAGTTCCTCTATAAACTGACAGAAAAAGAGCTGTCAACGAAACTTTTAAAGAATCCATTTTGCTTGGTAGAGTTTCTCCAAGCCTTTACTGTAGGCAAAGCATCTCACAAGAGACATCTAGAGGCTGAGCTCCCCAGGGGAAGAGAGAGAGGAAGGGGAAGGACTGCCTGGAAAAGGTCTCACAGGTCCCTCCCAGCACCTTCTCTTTTCAGAGGGTGCTTCACAGCTGCCTGCAGCACATCCCCATGGTGAACCACATCGCTTCATTCAGAAACCGCTGCTTCGCCAAAGCCTCCGGCTGTACTTCAGAACTATTCATTTCAGGAACCCTGACATCAGCTTTTCCAAAGACTCGTGCACTGAGCTGGAGAGCTGAGCGGTAAAGACAATATTCCTAATTAAAGAAACAACCACTTAAATAAAAACATACTGCATGAAAAGCACGACAACATTTCAATTCAGAATCAAAAATAAAAATACCATCAAGAGGAAACATTCATAGATTCAAAAAGTCTGCTGGGATGGTGGCTGCTATGAAGTAGATCTGAACAGAGACCCTGCAGGAAAGCAGCAGAACTCGTAAGCCACTGGAATACAACACATGGTCCAGCTCTTGTTCTCCACTTTAATTGATGGTAAGGGCTATTCTGTCTTCCCCCCTCTTTTCTTAAGCAAGCAGTAAGGCATTATTTAATTTAATGAGCAAATACTCAGAGAAACTAATTGGGTTCACTTTAAAAATAAAACCCATATGTGCAGAAACATGAATTCTGTAGGATTTAAAAGACTATTTATGACATATGAGAAAAGAAAATACATTTAAGGATTAACAGCAGAGACAAAAGATGAAAATCATCTGCAGTTTAGTATCTATTTGTAGAACAGAACTAGTTTACTGTTTTTGCTTTTTTTTTAAAGTAAGATGGACTTTTTGTATTTGTAAACATTGTCCTACAAATGTCTTTGTTGTTTTAGAACTTCTACTACTCCTTGTAAGCGTTAAAAAGCAGGATTTGCTACTTTCTATATCCATATCCCACTCCACCCTCTCTCCTATATTATCTTCTCTCTACTTTTGCAAGGCAAAAATGTATGAAAGAAGACTGAGGGAAACAGGAAGAGAAAGTTGTTAAAATGTAACTGTTCTTCTGGCTTAAACCTTAGCTCTTTCTGAAGGACTCTATCAAAGACTGGAAACAGAAATATGACTTTCATTATTATGACTATAAGTCAATTCTAATTGCCCATGTTTTCCAAGGTACAACAACCCAAACACAAGAGCCAGGATGCACAGCAGCAATTCTAACTTGCCTTTAGCAACCTGATACCGTTCTGATGAAAACTACCTCCAAGATTCCCCTCACAAAAGCTGACACTGTGCTCAGCCCAAGGTATTAAATGGTTTCAGGGTAACGTTACACTGGAAGTATCCTGATGACATTATTTTAGCTCCACATTTTGGGAAGTGTGTTTTCATTACAGTAAGACAAGGCAAAATTCCTAATGAGCAAATATCTGAAGCTACAGAACGTGTACCTGAGCACATTCCTACCACATCCTTGCTTCAAGAGCCTTTGGAAGAATGAGTGCATGCAGAGCCCAAACCACAAAACATATAAAGGTTATTGCTGCAAAATGCACATACAATAAACTTTTCAAAAGGCAATCTGGGGAGACCCCTCAGCTTCTTAGGGCTCATCTCCATAGTCATGTGACAATTATTTGTGCTAAATTGTAAACATATATTAATATAGTGCACATAAATCCACAAAACTCCCTAAATGAACATTCTTGTTCTGTTACAGAATTTCTTTCCATCCCTATTTAGTGGAATTCACTTTGGAAAAGTTTATTCTGAATTAAAAAGCCAATCACTTTATGATCAGAACAGTTTACTGGCATGACTAGTAAACCTATTCTAAATAGCCAAACTTCTTTAACATCAACTACAACTGATAGACCATTCCACTGAGACATTTGGTGTGTTTTGTTATTTACCCAACTCTCAATGATACTGCAAGAAACAATCCAATACAGGGGGTACCTGCCCAAAGGGAGTGCCCTGCACCTCTCCCCCCTCAGGCCTCCTCTGGGTTGAGCACAGCATTCCGCAACTGAGAAGGGAGTTGGACAAAAACATTCCCACAGAAAAGCCATGAGGTTTCGTTTGGATCAGTGGGATGGAGCAGGTGGAGGATACGGGAGATGGGCAGCGAGGAAGCAGGAGCAGGGAACAGGACTGTTTCTTCCAGGAGTGGTCAGTGGTTAGATCAGCTTAAAGTGCATTGTGAAACTGCTCCACCAAGGCAATGTGCACACACAGATGAACACCTCAGAGCTTCCACCCAGACATACCCAACGGCTATGCCAAATTCAGACCACGAGAAAAATGGCTATCTACATTCTCAAATGCTTTCCTCCCAAAAGGAAGTATAAAAGTCACCAATAATTCTGCAATTCCTAACGCTAATGAAGAAAGAAATAGCAACAAGGCTTAATAGCATATTTAAAACTACTAATGTTTAAGCATTTCCATGAATGATACCACCATCAATGCAAGCCCCTCCAAAAGAGAGAGAAAAATTAGAACTTAACAGGTTCCTAACATCCACTTTAAATTCCTATCAAACCATGAAAAATGCTGATTATTCTCATCACATCAGAAAATATGTTTAGTTGCACTATTAAAATATGGATATAGTCCAATATAAAAGGAAACAGAGCTAGCTTTCACAATATCAAAGGTTCAATTTTTACCATACTGCAGAAGCCTAGAAAGTAAAGAATAATACCCTACTTAATGGTTCTAAATAAAGAACATTAAATAAAATTCTCTCTTCTCCCTACTCAGAAAAGTAACACTCAGCTAAAAGAACGATTTTTAAATTAACATGCAAGTACTTTTAAGAATCAGTTAGAATGTGTTGACTTGCAAAAAGAAAGCAATCAAACATAAATCATCATGAAAAGTTTAACAGATCATAAAATCAACACATTCTAAAAGGTAATATATGATACACTCCTATGACTTGTTGCACAGTTATTTCTGAGTGCTCCATGTTGCTGAACACATGCCAGTGCAGGGCCTGATCCCACTAAGATTTACACTCATACTGAGCTGTGAATAGTCCTATTACAATCAACAGGATTACTCACAGAAAATCTCCTTATCATGCATAAAATTATCCATGCATGAAAATCTTTGTCACCTTTCTTATCCTGAAATCTGTATTCCATCATCACCAGCATAACCATAATTTAATATCTAATGTGCATATGGAAAAGCTTGTGATACTGTATTTAAAAAGCCACAGTTCCATGTCAAAATCCACAGGGGTGCCACCAGTGTCACAAAAATACTTTAAATAGTCCAAAAATCACAGGCAATGCTACTTTTTATCTGGGGGGAAAAAAAAGCCACTGGTTTTGTAGTACTAAGTTACAAACTACTAGAAAATAGTTATTTTTGAGAATTTATATGGGAATTTCTACCACTGGGTAGTTAACCTCAGAAGAACAATGCAGGATTTCTGTCTTTGCACCATGAAACTTGGGCACTCAAAAGTGCTCACCCTGGGGACTTCTGAGGACATTTACATCCAGGAAAACAAGCACTACGCATAACTAAGGCTACCCAGCATCTTCTAAGTAGCATTTTATAACTTCTGTCCAACTGGTGAAAATCTTGTGAAATTTCATCTATCTCATGCACGCCTCAAGCTGAAACTTTATAAAAATATTTCAGATAGTGTATCAAATGGTTTTTCATTTGATTTTGACAACAGTGCAGTTCTATCACACAGCTGAGCCAATCTAACAGCCAAAGGTCATTGAAAGGGGCAATCCCTCCTCCTAACTCTGAGTGCACCCTATCATTGGTGCCTACTCTGATGCTCAGATTTTTTTAAATGTGATTTTTTTTACAAGCCCTTAAACTCCTTAGACGTCACAACTTCTTTACCATCTGCAAGTATCTGTGATGCATCTCTACTCATCACAAGCACTATGCTAGTGCTGCTTTACAGAAGATGACAACCTGCTGTTGCTCTCAAATTGGGCCAAACAGCAAAAGTCTGTATATGTGTGTGCATATGTTCCTCCTCCTTGGTGGATAAGGAATCAGCTGGATGGTTGCACTCAGAGAGTTGTGGTCAATGGCTCAATGTCCAAGTGCAGACCAGTGACAAGTGCGATTCCTCAGGGCTTGGGACTGGTGTTGTTTAACATCTGTGTCAGGGACATGGACAGTGGGATCAAGGGCACGCTCAGCAAGTTCCCAACAACACTAAGTGGTCCTGGAGGGAAGGGATGCCATCCAGAGGGACCGGGACAGGCTGGAGAGATGGGCCTGTGGGAAACTCATAAAGTTCAACGAGGCTGTGTGTAAGATCCTGCAAGCGAGACGGGGCAATCTCAAGCACAAATACTGGTAGTGAACCAGTAATAAATAAATGTGCATGTGTGTCTATATATATAAACACATATGTGGTTTTCTACAGCACACTGGATGGAATGCTCCATAAAAATATGTGAAACTAGTCAAACAGATTATAATATCCTTGCTCTGTTTGTTACAAGTGCCAAAACATGCATGAGTCACAGAGCGCATGAAAAGAAAGCCATGACCATTTAGGCAGTTGAACACTACCTTGCAAAATAGGATCAAGCCCTTTCTACCAAAATTTTTTAAATATAGGTGATCAATAATTATATTTGGCACATTTTCTGGCTGCTTATTCTGACACATTTGGGTCAGATTTACCCAAAATGCTGAGCACTCAAGGCTGCAATTACATCACTTACAGCAATACTTTAAAAATATAAAAAGGAATGCAATGCTGTTATTTTCATCTTAAAAAAAGCTCTTAAAGAGCTCAATGGACATCCACACCAAACACAAATTTTCATCTTGCTCACAGGCACCAATTCTCCAGTCATAAAATAAGAAATATCCATTTCCTCTCCCTGAGGCATAGTAAAATACTTGTAATAACAAGCAATGTTCAATATAGGTCACAAGGGTGAACTAATCAGTTTATGGTGCTCTTGTTCCTGCGGCCAGCACGGCCCCTGAGGGGAGAAGGCAGCACACCTCAGCTGGAAAGGTAAGCCTGCACCAGTGATTGAGACAACTGCTATGAGAAGGTGGCCAAGAGGGCTTGGGCCTCTCCCAGGACCTAACCGCTGACCAGAAAGCCCAATCAACCAGTAGGTTTCCAATTAACATGGAGCAGCCACTTTGGCACAGAATCATTAGAGGAAGAGGGCACACCAATGTGGGACTGCCATCAAGAAAAGGTAAGCATGACAGTGAGACTTTGAAAAGAGAAACACTGTTTACCACCATGATGTAACAGAACTATAGAGATTTGACTTCTTTTTCCAGCTCTTCCACTGCTTTTGGGGCAAGTCTGTTATCTTGGCAAATCATTCCCCCACCCATCTTTCCACTTCTTGTCTCTAAATCAGGTGCAATGATCCATCTATGATTTAGGTGTGAAGCAAGCAGCAGACACTATCTATGAGGGCCTCACAAGCCTACTGATAACCACTACAGAAATTTCACAAAGAAATATATTCATTCTGCCTTCAGAACACGATTAAGCAGAGCACAGTAAGAGAACACACGTTACGCAAGAAGAAAGCAAAGTACAGAGCAGCTGCTTATTCAATTAATGTACATTCGAAAAGGTAGGGGCTTTGGGGTGTGTTCACATATCATGAAATACTATGGTATAATATTAAGGTACAATATATTAATAATATAATGAGGATGGTAAAATTAAGTGGCATAGATAAAGCTCAATGCTGCAATTTTAAGGCTTGCATGCTTGACTTACACCTAAAATTGTTCTTTTAAAAACATGCTTTTCTTGTAATATCTTTACTTCAGCTTCGTTGTTTTCTAAAAGGTCATCTACGTATACTAAAGAAAAACTGTAATTACAGAAAAATTCAAGGCAATTACTACATACATCCACATAGATTAAATAACATTGGACAATAAGCTAACGGAAGTATAACCAAGAAGGTTTTGCTCAAAAAACCTGGAAGTTAGCTGCAAAAGCCATCTTAGAGATTCGGGAAGACATTCCTCATTTACATGCATGACAGCACAAGGAAAACTTACAGGAAAAAAACAACACTATTCTAAACCATAGGTGAGAAGGCCATGAATAACAACAATACAGATCTTACAGAGCACAGGTGATATTTCTATATCTTACTTCAGCACTTGGAAACAGTTATTTCAACATGGGCTCTCCGGTTGTGAAAGCAATGCAAGCATTTTAGAATACAGGAACCATTCTCCTAAGTTCCAATTTAAACTTTAGCACATCACCATGCTCTGAGTAGGCATTTTTTCCCTAACTTTATTTCAGCAAACTTATTCAGGGTAAGATTACATTCTTTGTAACATCTCAAAACAAACTCTACAAAATATGGTTGGCTCTGTGTAGATAACTTTCCACCTCGAAAGGAACATTTTCTCATCTCATTCTTCTGCAGACAAAGCATTGTCATACCTCAGCGTAACTTCATTTTTAATGGATATTTCTTTCATTTCAGCTGTGTTTCAAAAATACCCCTCATCTACACATGGAACAGAAACTCAAATAATCCAGTTAATCTGAAACATGATAGAATGAATACCTCTTTAGCAAAAGATTCGCTCCAGACAGACCAAGCTTTCTGTACTGTTTTTCAAATACCACAGTGTTACCTTCAGTGGCACACTTGAAAAGATGGGGCCAAAAATCTGGGCCATCATACCTGAAAGAGCCCCTCCTAAAGCTCAAAGACATAGATCTCTACTCATTGCTCCACTCTTCAAACCCTATCTATATAAAAATAAAAGCCTTTTAGGGACCTACCTATTCCGTAAGACTAATACGCCTGGCAACTAAAAATTACATATCTACCTCACATTTGCTAACATAAACACAAGGCAACACACACATAACATAGCCAATGGAAAAAAATAAGCCCATATAATAATCTCATCAGGTAAGAAAAAGAATCACAGGTCACAGTTACTCGTCAAAATGCTCATGACATTTCCAAAAAGCATTTGGACCCTTCAGAGACGGCAGCTGTCTAGGAATATAAAACCAGTGCAATGACAATGATTTAGGTATCACTAGAATCAGCATCTCCACCTGTGTACCCTGGTGGTAGCCCTTTCTTTCCTTTAATGCATGATAAAAAACAAGGAGCAGAGGATGTTGTGATGGTACACTAGGGAGAGCACCAACCAACAGTGAACCAGAAAAAGAAAATCTATCACTGTTCTTCAAATATTTGAGCAGTTACAAACTTGGCACCACCAAGGAGCAATTCTCATCAGTGAATCAGGGATTGCTGTGGCCTAAACAGCACTCTGTTACAACAGCATCAGAACAGTATCAAGCACCTTCATCAAGAATAAACAGAAGAGTCAGCACATAAACTGACATGTGTTTGTATTTAAAGATAGTATGAAATCAACCAGAGGGGGAAGGAGTAGAAATAAACTCTGAAATCATGCAAGTGAGCAACCAGGTCACTTTCTCAAAACTTCTCTTGGAACACAAGCATGTTACAGCCCATGTAAACTTGCCAAGACAACAAAGAAGGTTTCTTTAAGAGTATATTCTTGTCCAGTTAGGATTTTTTTTCCACATTGTCGCAACAAATCCACCACCTCCCTACTGCTAACCAACACTTGTGGTCAGATTAAATCAACTAAGAACTACTCCTATCCCACTTACATGAAATTCCAGAATTGTAAATCAGCCTTTAAAAATTCATTTTAAATCTGAATAATCCTCACTTCAAAAGAAAAAAAAAAAGGCAAATCAAGTACCAAATCCAGTGTGCTTTTGCAGTGTATCCTCTTCAAAAGACTATCCACAACCTCAGAAAGAACGTCCATGTAACTCTTTCCCTTGATACTTCATAAATGGTATGAACAAGGAATCCCGCTGACTTCTACCACATACCCCAAGGTGATTTTTCCTCATTACAGTTTTAAATTTCTCAAACAATTTTCAGGCACTTAAGCCTATTTTCAGATTGAAGCAAGCCAAAACATGAGATGTCTAGAAACTATTTTATAAGAGCAATAATAACACAGATATCCTGGCCCATTAACACTGAAAATAATCCAAAAAATAAAGCTCAGACTCCTCAGGATTGTGCCTTCTTGAATAAAAAGGTTGTGGAAATTGGATTCAACCTCAATGACTTTGGTGCCCTGCAGCTAATTCTCACTAATTAAGTCCTAGAATACACTAAAACAGGAATTCAGAATGATCAAAAGATATGATACATGTTTATAACAACTGCTGTAATTATTAGGAACAAAAATCTTGAAGGTTCTTGATGCCATTAACTCACAGACTAGTAACTAAAGGCTACCATTCCAAACAGGTCTGAAATTTCTGAGAATCCACAGTCAAATAACTTCATGATGAAGCCAAGTCTTAGTAAAATACATTCAATACAACCGGTATTATTAAGCAAGCAGGAAACCACTCTGTAGAGTCAGAAAATATTCTGATAGGATTCTGATGAAAGAAAAATTCAGCACATTCTGCCTTTATGAACTGCTCTCCAGATATTGCTTCCTCATCCAGACATGTTAAGAGTCTCGACTCCTGAAGCCCTGAACATGCTAATGCAGCTGCACTCACCAGGTTCCTTCAGTGCGAAGATGTGTCCCATAGGTAACAGGGCAACAATCTGTAACAGAATCCTGGAACAGTTTGGGTTGGAAGGGACCTTAAAGATCTCCTAGTTCCAATCCCCCTGCCATGGGCAGGGACACCTTCCACTAGACCAGGTTGCTCAGGGCCCCATCCAGCCTGGCCTTGAACACTGACAGGGACGGGGCATCCACAGTTTCTCTGGGCAGCCTCTTCCAGGGTCTCACCACCCTCACAGTCAAGAATTTCTTCCTAATATCTACTCCAAATCTACCCTGTTTCCGTTCAGTACCCCTTGTCCTATCGCTACCTGTCCAGTTACCCAAGATGGAAGCCCCAGAGCCAAGACTTCTCTGCTGAACTTGTGTCCAACCAAACATGGGAAATGAAGAGCTGTCCAATGTCACAGCAAATTTTAGGCACATAAGATGTAACTACAACAGATTCCATTTTTTCTGCATATGCAGCCACACTCTGATCACCACCACAACTGCAGAAAACCCCCTGCCTGTCCTGCGACCTACAAGGAATGTAATCCAGGGATGACACAAATGCACACTAGACAGTAAAATGCAAGATTGTGCAAAGAATTGAGAGATCAGGTTTTCTGTCAGTTTGTCCTTTTACATCGCTATTCCTTGAAAAGTGACAGTAAACTCACACTTAAAGCTGCACTACATTTGATCCAATACAGTGTATGTAACACTGAGTACAGATTCCTAACAGGCACCAGCTGAACACGCCTGGTTTGCATGATCTACTTTTAACTGTCAGATTCAGACAACAAGCCCACTGGTTTTGTCTACAAATTGCCACCTACTCCACATTTTCCAGCAAAATACTGTGACAACTGGATGATCATCCTCTGCGTGCTCCTCTTCTATAAACTCTATTTTAATCCCCCTCTCAGTAACTTAATTTCATCATTGGTGATCATAAAAAAAAAACATTTTAAATACATAAAAATTCTTTTTTACAAGTCATTTAAAAAGACAACTTCATAATCTCTACCAGGAAAAAACAACATTAAAGCCAAGTAGCTTTTCCTTACTTCTTTATACCCCATAACAATACAAGCTTTCCTGCTCCTCATAACACAATCACATAACTTTGACATCTTTTGCTGACTCAGATAAAAATTCATCACAAAATACAACTGTCAGGTTCACCAGTGACAGAGGAAGCTCCTGAGAACCACAGCCTAATAAAGCTTTCTTCCTTGAGGGATGACAGCAGTCTCTCCCATACGAAAGATTCGTTTTTATTTGATATTGTTAAAGAAATATTCACACAGGGCACCTTCACACTAAGACTTTACTTTCAAGAAAACCAGTTATAAGGTCAAAACATAAGTTGAAAACCAGTATTTCATGAGCACGTTCGGAAAATCTGCAAGTGATTTTGGTAAAATAATTGTACCACATGTTGGTACCCTGAGGATTGACCACCTCCCTCTGCAGTTGATCTACAGTGGTCAATACAAAAATATTCTTCAAAGTAAGCAGTGTAAGATTACTCGAGCAAAAAGGGAGTTGGTTGAGTTTACCAATCTTTCATGAAGAGCTTCTTTGTTAAAAAAAACTTTACAGACACAAAAGAGAACATTTCTTAAATTTATGTATATAGCTACTGCTGTATCAAGAACTGCTCAGTGCTATAAATGACCCAACTTAAAAGCCTGACAACTGTCATCCATCTCACACGTATTTTGTTTGATAGAGACTGACATGTAACAGTGACCACTGGTTAGAAACCACTGTGTGTATGTGGACAAAACCAGAGGAGAATCATGCCTCAGGAGATGATAATTTGCTTCAGAGTACTCCTATTTGAGATACTCTGAAATCATCCACTGAATCTGGAAATTCTGACTGTTATAATGCCTACAGACAAAAAAAATCATCCATGGATCCTGTGAAATTTATTTATTTCTTGGCTTACATACTCATTTTGCTCCCTCTTCCCTGCCTTTGCAAAACTGAAGAATGTCTAAACTAAAGAGTTCTCAGTACTCAAGGAAGCCTGCAGAAACCCGGTGTATTTAGAAGCTGCTTCCCTGCTTTGCCCCTTCCCAGTGACATCCCAGGCACTAAAAAGCGCTGCTTATTGTCTGGCAAAATAAACTTCATTTTATGATGAACATTTCTCATTCTCCAGAACTAAAGCTTTAGGCTAGACATCATAAATACATGCTACAAGTGTCTTGCATATACATCCATATGCACACACACTTTTTAGGAGCATTATCACCATTCCCTTGATTCAAATACAGTCCTAACAACAGAAAAAGAGAGATCTGACAAATTTTCAGGGCAATTACATAGCAGTTAATATTCAGAGAATGTAAAAAGTTGGTTTTTCCCTTTTCTTGAATACAGCTAGTGATCATATGACTATGACACATCTGCACAGCATCAGTATTTCTCACTTCGCCTCTTGCAATAAGGTAATACAACCTGGTCATGATGTTACTGGCATTGTAAACCTCTCTAATGAACTCTTTTATATCCATGGTGGGGTGCATAAGTAGCAAAAGTTAATAGAGACTTTATGGGAAATTATTACAGAAACATTTAAGACAGCTGTACAATTTTTTATGAATGGGCATCTTTTAACCTTGTAGAGGTAGCTGCCATTTGAAACAATTTTAGAGCAGCAGGCTTTATCAGTCACATAGCTGAGCTCACACAGACATCACAACAGCTTTACACGTGAGTAATATCACATGTTATATCAAGAAACTGTTTTATGGACATTTTACAGGCACCTGGATTTTTGGTTTTGGTTTTTATGTTGGATTTTTTGGGTTTTTTCCAGTGCAAGAGATCTAGACAGTTTATATTTGATAGGCTGTTCATAAATTATACCCTACTGCTGTTTGCAGGTTGGAACTTCTTCCCACACAGATTTCATTTTATCATCAGACTGTTTAATTCTGCGCTTATAAAAATGTCATCCTAGTCATAAGGGAAGAATCAGACAGCACCGTCTTAAGATTTTCTGCACATACCGTGACAAGATGCAGATACTGTGATACTAATATGCCAGTAGAGTATATCAGTTCCAGGATCAGGCCAATACACATGCTGTTACTGAGCTATGGCTTGCTGCTTTCAAAAGTGCAATGAAATCATAAAGTAATATAAGTTAGTAATACATTAACTACATTACAGTATTCACACTGCTACCTCTTGATATCATAGCCTGGAATACATTAACACACTGATAATACCCTAACAGTACATTAAAAATTATTTTGGAGCAAAAGGAGTACCAGTTTCTATATATCTCCCAAAATAACATTCTGACAGTGTGAGGGAAGTTATCAAGATATTCTAACCCTTCTGCATGTTGTGGATTCCACGGTCTTTCTAAAAGACAGTGAATTTCCCCTTAGGACATACTTACAATCAAGTTTTGTGAGAACATATTATAGATTTTTTCCAGGTATTTTATCCAACATGCTGAATGATATACAAAAAATATCCTTATATGGAGTCAGGGGAAGATAGTTTAATCACATATAATATTTGAATACTCACATATGTTATTGTATTTTAATTTGTACAATAATTTGTAAGTTAAATAGTTTAAAACTTTATCCCTTGTGTCGTTTATGGAATTACTGCTGATGTATAAAACATTCTGTTCTATGTAGATTAAAAAATGTATATTTAAAATGTATACAGAGTACTAGCTAATGAGCTAAACAGATGGGGTTGTGTATTTAACTTCACTGGAAAGTACTGAAATAAAGGAACTAACAGCATTTGTGTAAATGAAAATAAAATCTCATTAAAATCTGAACGGATTTTCCTTTGTTAGACAGAAATTTGTGCTTGGCATATAACTACATATTAGAGCCAATGGCTATGATTTGCTGACATGTCCTGTCAATAGCTGTGTCTTGGCTGTTAAAAAACAGTAAGTTTGTACATTTAACTCAATACTAGTACAAGGGTTTCTGCACAGATACCAATTTACAGAACTGAAAAAAGAAAAGGAAAAAAAAATCATGAATCTCAGTACTCCAAGAAACATAATTTTCTCATACGTATTTCTTTCAAAAAATCCTAAACAAATTAAATTAAAGTGGAACTTAATCACAGTGCTGATCCTTCACATAAGCCCTACAACCTGATAGAAGCAGACACCCATGTCTGGTTACATCCATGGAGCCTTTGTGGGACCACTTTTGTCTTTAAACACTGAGTTACGCAGATCAGGCTGCAAGCTGAAGGTTTGAATCTATTTCATCATAAATTATGCTGGTTTGAATGGCAGCTATCATTAAAGTGCTAGGCAAAGGCACAGGAAGTACTTATTTTAAATAAAATCTATCTATTTCTCTGTTAGATCCATTTAAGAGCCTTCATAGTAAAAAATATTTCCACTGGTACTTACTTTTCAATGCTTGTGCCATTCATTTAATATACAAGACATGTTAAGTTTGGACAAGAAAGCTGGATACTTCATTCCGTATTTCAGGTAACAGCAGTATCTTCATTTATGAAAGACATTACCCCAATGTTACTATTTCTTATTTAACTTCCATTACTTCACAGAGAAAAATGTATTTTATATTAGAGCCAAATCAAAACTTAATCCCAAATTATGCCAAACACTTAAAGGGGTTTTGATAGATTAAGGCCCACTCCATCAAGCTGCTCCATACAGACAGGTCTCCATTTTTAAGAGTCCACATAGCAATCCTCGCCAGACGAAGACACTAGAGATTCCAGTCACAAAAAAATCATAAATGTCTTGCAGCAGATACAAAAACCAAACCCACCATGCTTTTCCCCAAATTACTAGAATACAACAAACACTTCCTTCCCTTTAGTACATTTTTAAATGTTTAACCTAAATCCATACACTAACAATGGATACCCTGAGCTCCAGTATTTGCAAATCTACATTAGTGAACCTGTGGTGCAAAGAACATATCTAGAAGTGAGCTAAACTCTTTAAGATGAGCCATCACCATATTTCACTAGAGTAATATATTATATTCTCATAGTTCAACTCTAACATTACTGGTACACAGAAATTCTCAGATGGACGGACAAACTTCCAACCTCAATGGTTTTACACCAACTGTCTTTAGAACACCCGCACACTCCACAGCACTTTAAATCCTCATACAAATAAACTCGTACACATTGAACTGAGAGGAAAAACCACCTTTTGAAAAACTACATAACAATATTCCCAAAGTATATGTTCCTTCAGGTGAACAACTTAGCCTGCAATATAACTTTTCACATTCTGAATGATTTTTCTCCCAATTTTTTTTAATCATTGTGGTTCTTCAAGTAGCTACTTACCCATTTAATAGTTTGATTTCATAGTCCATTATATTAGGGATTTTTCCAAAACCAGAATATGTTTGCAATACAGTAGACATGAAGCACACATGGACAGGACAGACAATAACAGAAGCATAGATTACATACACATCTGTTCTCTCAGGTCTCAGCCTGAGGAGCAAAGACAGAAGTACACGTGCACACAGCAGCCCAAATGCAAGAGATCAGCCTCATCTTTTTTAGCTTTCTTCATTTATATGAGCTCACTGACTAAGTACAAGTATACCTGGGGAAGAGGGGCATGCAGACATCCAGAAAAAACTACACAGAAAACACTTTTGGAAACTGAACACACGCATACATTCAGTTGCATATTCATGACGAAAGGCCATGACAACAGTTTTCAGGCAACTGCAATTGAAAATGAGTTTTGTTTTCCTAATTACTGCAACAAGAAAAGGCTTTGCTGGCCTCTCCTATGGATGTGTCTGTACCCTGTACCAAGAGCGTGCAGATCCCACGAGATCCACAGGAAAGCAGGCCTCACATGCTCCAGAGCTTCCGGTGCAGCCAAAACTCCTGCAGATGACAGCTGTCACTGGACAGTGCACAAACCCAAACACTGGAAGTGAACACTGAAAAACTAACATTGCCTGAAGGTATGCAAACTTTTCACACAGCAGGATAGATTTTAAGTCTCAATCAGACCATTGGTTTAACCAGACTGATTTTGAGAACAGCATAAGAACACCTCCAAGAACTGATGCAGGGTAGTACTGTTTTTCCACTTCTTCCCTTCACAAGGCATATTCACCACACTCATGGAGAAGGGCTACAAAATGTGTACCACTTACAACAACAAAATTCAATATGGGCACTCCAAAATGTTGAAGCATAACGGGTGGGCCCAGGTATACATTCCTAGCAAGCTTGTAAAGTACTACTGACATTTGTAAATCAGTACAGAAATAAACAAAGCAATTGAGATCCTATTCAAAAGAAAAAACACAGTCTTCTGTCATTTGTCCTGGCCAGTGGCAAAGATGCTGCTCATCAGGACTAAGACATCTCTCCCATCTACAACTTCTTGGACCAGAATGTCACATGTATGCAGACAGAGATAGGTCACGCTCCAAGCAGACTTCCAAAGCAAGACTAAAGTTGTGATCACTGGATTCCACACATCTACCTTTTTTTTATCATTCTGCAAAATCTCTCACAGCTGCCCTAAACAGTTTACAAAAACAAAGTGATCAGAGTGATGATTTATGTTTGCAACATAAACGTCTTCCCTTTCCATGAGCCAGCTTAATGCAGACGTTGCTGCACTCACCCCAGCTGAGGTTTGGCAGGAATCGGGGGAGGAATGATGCTGATGAGTGAAAGTGTTTGAAGCCCAACTAATTTCTCTTCAACTCCTACTGGTCCCCCCTGCTCTCCCAAGCCACTTCCAGCCTGGCACTTGTTAGCAGCTCCCGACGCTGGGGAAAAGAGGTGCCTTGCAAAAGCTTCCTCCGAGCAGCTGAGAGAAGACTCTGAGAAGGTTATGCAGAAATAAAACCAAACGAAATGACTGATCGCAGGTCGGCACGCTTCACCTATCTTACACCGGGAACAATGGAGAGGCGGGCAGCGGGAGGATACGGCCCGGGAGGATGGGGCCGGGGGAACGCGCTGTCCGTCCGTCCGTCCGTCCGCTCTTTGTCCGTCTGTCAGGCAGCCCCGCTGGCCCCCATCCCCGCCGCCCCGGCGCGGCCTNGGGGGGAGCCCGGTGGGAGCGGCGGCGGCGGCGGCGGCTCCTTCCTGCTGCTCCGCCGAGCGTCCGCGGGCGGTGACAGCGACACCCGGCCAGAGCGCCGCGCGCGCGCTGCACCACGGGAAACGCGCCCGGAGGACCGGCGGGACGGGAGGAGGAGGAGGAGGAGGAGGGGGATGACGGGGATGTGGGAGGGAGACGGGAGCGGGNGGAGAGGCGGGCAGCGGGAGGATACGGCCCGGGAGGATGGGGCCGGGGGAACGCGCTGTCCGTCCGTCCGTCCGTCCGCTCTTTGTCCGTCTGTCAGGCAGCCCCGCTGGCCCCCATCCCCGCCGCCCCGGCGCGGCCTGCGCGGCCCCGCGGCTCCCGGCCGGGGGAGCGGGAGCAGCGGGAGCAGCGGGAGTAGCGGGAGCAGCGGGAGGCGCGGGAGCAGCGGGCGGAGGGCGCCCNGAGGATGGGGATGACGGCGATGTGGAAGCGAGACGGGAGCGGGGAGCCCCGCCGGGGCTGCGGCTGCTGCCGGGGCGGGTGGTGCCGGGTTACGCGCGGGTCAGGAGGCCGCCGCGGCCGTGGGAGCGCTGCCCGTGTCGGCCCCGAGCGGAGGCGGGGCGGGGGAGACCCTTCGGGCATCGGCCTCGGCGGGGGGTGGCCTCCTGTCCCCCTCGGTGTCGTGCCAGCGGCTTTATGCCCAGCAGGGCCTCCCGGAGAAGAGAAGGCCGGAGCGGCCGTGGTCAGTGTCAGGGAGAAGGCTGAACTATCACAGAATTGTTATGGTTGGAAGGGACCTCTGGAGATCATCCCGTCCAACCCCCCCTGCCCAGGCAGGGTCAGCTGGAGCAGGTGACACAGGAACGCGTCCAGGTGGGTTTGGAATGTCTCCAAAGAGGGAGATTCCACGGCCTCCCTGGGCAGCCTGTTCCAGGGCTCTGCCATCCTCAGTGTAAAGAAGTAAAGCCTGATCTGGTTCCCCACTCCTGACGCATCTCTGGGGTGAGGCCCCGCTGCAGACTGCCAGTGCCATTACCGAGGTGGTGTCCCTGGGACTCTCAGGGCCTCCAAATCCATCTGAAAGTCCCGAGATGAGTTTTCTGCACTATAATCTCCATGATCATGATGTTCTCCATGACCCCACACAGTAAACTATTTGGAGAATCGCTAGAGGCCAAATCTTAAAACCCGTGCCTTGCTTGGACTAGTTCTCCACCCAACCTGGCTGTACCTCTGCAGCCTGGGCCGTGGCACGGTGTCGCTTGCACCTCTCAACTTCACCGCTTTCAGGAGTTCCCAACTTTTCCACGTTTCTCTAAATAAAGTCATTCGCCCGGCAACGCACTTAAACACGTGCGTACCTCAGTTGCTCTATGTCATTTGCGTATAATTAAGCATGTGCTTAAGTGCTCTGCTGGATCGAAGCCAAGATCTGCATAAGCTCTGTTGGGTAAAATTTACCAGCTTCTCTGGGCTTAGCTCTGTGAGTCATTCAATCAGCAGCAGCCCAAAGCTTTTTGCTACAAGCTTAGTTATTCCCAGGCTGTCCTACAGGATCACCCTGTCTCAGTGACGAGGCTTATGCCCTTCGCTCAGGTCCTGTTAGAAGTGAGACGCATCTGCCTGGTGAGTCAGCTGAACGTAGGGTTTCGAGTTCCCTCAACAAGATGCATTAATAAGGTTCTGCACCCTCACGCAGGTCAGAGGTTGTGCCATCAAGTTACAGTGCAATAAATTGCATTAAGAAGAGTGTATTAATGACACCAGGATCCTGATGAAGGTCTGCCCTGACTTTGTGCAATAAGTACATTTCAAAACGATGGTGTTGAGTACTCCATCTCCATGAACAGAGGAAGGAGTTAATAAATTGTAGCTGCATTCCATGCAGTCCTCTACAATTTTACACAAATGCAAGAAGTGTCATCAACCTGCTTATTGAATAAAATGGGAAACTTTTTCATTTCAAAAACCAGAGTTTTAGAAACAGAGGAAAGACGTACATTTATTCAGCTTTGATTTTTTTTTTCCTTCAAAGGCGATTAATTTGGTGACTCTACTCAATTTTCCCTGTCAAAAAAAATTCTTTTGAATTGCATTACATCTGAGTTTGGAAGCTCAGCACTAAACCTTATTTTAAAACACACTGAGGAATTAAAGCTTTCTGCAGGGTGAGCACAAGTCTTTCTCCAAGGACACATCAATTGGAACCTGCTTTTCAAAAAAATTTGTTTGGTAATTAACAGTGTGATACGAAGAAGAAAGACTGTCTTGTATTTAATGCAAAAAAGTAAGACTCAGCATATTTGAGTGCTGTTCATTACTCTCTTATCATTCTTCTATGACCTTAAGACATGTTCCAATATTCAAATGTCATTTTGGGTTAGGGTGCAGGTTTTTGTGTTGTTTTAAGAGGAATTAAGCACCTATAAATTGTCAAGATCAGTGAGAATCTTACAGTGCTTTGTTCATCTGGAAGCCCCCCGCACCAGGGTAGAGGTGTTGAAGGGACACATCAGACCTTGGACCTCTCCCTCACATATTTTCAAATGATAGCAGTTCCTCACCAAGTCACCCAGCTATGGCACTGATATTCATATTAGTGTTTGGACACATATTTAATACTGTGCTGTTTATTTATTAATATTAGTGTTTTGACCTAACAAAATAGAAAAGGTATATAAACTCAGTAGCTTGAGAAGCTTAAAGGAGCATTTGCATTTTGACCTATATTTTTTTTTTCTTTACACTGCTCTGTAAATAGCAGACAAACTCTGCTTTTCCCTAGGTAAAATAATTAATAGTCTTTAATATAGTCTTTCCTCTCCCTTCTGAATTCCAAAAGTTGCCCACCCATGAGAAACCCTCTAAAAGGCAATGTGTATGCAGCATGGAGCACAGTACATTTCAGTTTTAACAGGGCTAAATAGTGGAAAGTAAAAAGCACTTCACCCTCCTTCCTTTTATTTTTTTTTCTTCCCTTTTCTGTGTAAATCTAGAAACAACAAAAAAATAGGAAGCACGAGTAGTTTATGTGTTAAAAAGTGGCTTTGGGGAATCACTGGGGAATATATGTGTTTTAAAACAGAAAGTGGCTTGAGAAGTAACTGCACGCATCAAGCAGAACCACCACATTTGACCTCCTGCATGACAAACTGAAATATTTAATTCAGAAATTTATGCGTCAGGCCAGTAACTTCTACTGAAGCAGCTGTTGATCTGGAAAGATCCAGTCTGGGAATTTGAGAGAGAAGTCCACCAGTTATGTAGGCTTTTGAGATGGCCTCATAGCCTTGCTCTCAAATTTATGCCTTTGTATTTGTCTGCATTCATCAAGCCTGAGCTTCTAATTATTCATTTTAGCTATCAGGTTTAAGGACTGTGTATCGGGATTTTTAACTCTATTCTCCAGGTCTTGCTTTATCTTTGTAACTCTTTATAAATCCCCTTCCAGTTTTTCAAGAATTATTTTTTTGTTTGTTTGAAAATACTCTTAGTGTGGGCCTACTGCTCTATCATTTAGACCACAGACACGTAAATCAACAAACATCAAGTGGAGATTTTTTTCACCCACCCACATCCACATAACCTTTCATCTGGGCCTTTGGAGTGATATACAGAGTCCAGTGATGTGACCTGTCCTGCTGACTCTGTCCAGGCTGAAGTTTCCTGCTGCTTCTCTGTCCTTTGTCATGTAAAATAAAGATATAGCATGTCCATCTTCTCCACTTCCCCCTGCAGATGTCACAACTCACAGTTAACAGTCTCATTCCTTCCAGCACATACGGTTGGCTTCTCTTGAGTAAAAAAAATAAAGATCTGTTGAACTATTTATGTCTGTATGTGGTTACAGGATCAGGCCAAAGGAAATGTGAAAAACAATCTGCACTTCAGCAATCAATATTTTTACTGAGTATTTTACAATGATGCTAAGTCTTGAAAAAACAGACTGAAGATGGTCAGTGAAGAGTTCATGTCAGTAATTTACATACAGAGAGCACTGCTTGAAAAACATTTATGTTCTCAGAAGAAGGTATTTGCAAACAGGAAGTTCAAATCCAAGGTAAATCCAAGAGAAAGCATGAGGTGTTAGGGTATGGAAATACACAATTCATCTTCCCAAGCAATGCTAAACCCACCGTTTCTGTAGCTGTGGAATCATCAAACAGTTGAAGTTAATAACTTCGGTGGAAGATGAGAGTAACTTGACTTTCAGAGATTACCGATGTGTTCTCTGCACCCCACTCCTGTTACTCTTCTTCAGTTTCCTTCCTCCCCTCCCCTCCTTCCTTGTCCACAAAGGTCACTGTAGCCCTGGTTGGTACCAGGATGTGCCAGTGATAGAATACCTGGTGCTTCAGAAATGCCTTGGTGAATGCGTGATATTTCAGCAGTGGATTCAATGAGGGAACAGTTGCTGCTGAAAGCTAGAAAATCACCTTCCATCCTTTTTTCAATTGGAATATTTCACCAGGGCTTTAACTAGCACGCATATTCAATGCAGAAATGTAATGAGTCCATTGTCTGAGCATCCACTCACATTGTCTGTAAATTGCTCCTCTTCATTTCAGCATCCCTGGTGGAATTTGTGTTTTAATTATTTAATGTTTTTTATAGCAAGCTTTCAATTCATGATCCCACATAAGCCTGACTCAATAGTCTGCCTTGCCCTATATTGCTGGCAGATCAGGAATCAATCAGAATGCTACAGAGTGGCACAGTGTGCTCCTCCTGACATCACCAATGCAGGGAAATGTGGTGGTATGCAGTGGCTCAAAACACCTGGGCATCTGATGTGTGCAAACAAAAATAATTAATTATGGTCAGTATTGGTTAGAGGGTGCATGCAGGTTGCCCAGCTCTTTTCCTTATTCCCAGTATCTTTTCTGTTCCCAAAACTGTTTTCAGGAGAGCCCTGTTCCACTTCCACCTGAGCCCGGAAGAATTCTTCATATCAGATTAATTTCTAATGCCACAAACATGCCTGACTTGACTCAGTCATTTATTTTATGATAATACGGCGGCCTGAAGTGTTTTAAAACTTGAGGTCAAGACAAAAATCCCAGAAAAAAAAAATGAAAAGTTTGATGAGAGATATACCTGTCTGAAAAAAAAAAAGAAAGCTAGCAAGGCAGCTTCAGTCAGAGTGGGTTTGTGTAGACACGAGACATTCAGGTATCTGTAATACTTCTGGCTTGGTCCCACATGGCATTCCTGTAAAATTAGCATTATAAATCTCTAGACTAAAAGAAGAGAGGATGTTTAATGTCCCATGCTGAGATGTCTAATAGACAGAAAAAGCAACAAAAATGATGATAATGTAGTACTTGCCTAACACAAATTGTCAAATGACACGAGACAGAACTTAAAGAACCAATTTCTCTGCCTTAAAACACAAGTTATAAGTAGAGCAGAAAACCATCTACTCTTAACTTAGATTGGCAGCCTACTGAAGACATTTAAGTTGAATTAACTGCAGATAGGAAATCAAGAGGGCCTTAAACCCCAGTGTGAACACTTTAGGATTAAGCCTTTCAGAAATAAATGTAAAGGAAGTGAGGGATATTTTATCTGTAAAAGAGAGAACATCCACACAGGGATTTGGTGGGTTTTAACTGTTGCAATTTAATGTCACACCTTTACTTAATTCATCTTAATCTTTCCCATGTGTCTGTCCCACTGCAGCTGAATTCTCTAATTTGAAATATTATAGTGGATCTAATTTGAAAGACAGCATTAGCTGAACCATCAGCTAAAGGCTTGTGCGGGTGGGGAGGTTACTCAGTGATGAGTAACCAGCTACTTCATACCTACTTTGTGTCAGTGCTCTTGGTTTACATTATCGTGTTGTAGGCTGCATCACACCACCTTGCATGCACTGAGAGTTTGTGCAAGCCAAGTACAGCATTTTAAATTCAGATTCACACCTCTTTACAAGTCTAACATTGACCTGATTAAAAGCAAGATGCAAGATGTGCAGAGCAGGTAGGACATGGGGCTCTGATGCAGTGGTAATGGTGGGAGATTGATACTTAGCAACCAGAAGTTCAAATGGGAAAACATATATTTAAACTTATATATACATGTATATATATGGCATGTGTATATTATATATATAGGCAGGGGTCTTGGAACTAGATGACCTTTAAGGTCCCTTCCTACCCAAACCACTTTATGATTTTATATATTTAAGCCCAAGAGGTTGTGCACTGCCAGGGTTACAAGGATCAAGCCGTTATGCCAAATGGGATGTTTCCGTACGTCATTTGAGCCACTTGGAAAGCCAACAGAGTACAGAAATCTGAATCTGTGAAAGCCAGTAAAATCTCTAATTTCAGTTGGTAGTGAAGGAAAGGGAAATGACAAGAACACAAAGGGACCTTGAAGACCAGGGAGAGAGTCTAAAAGGCTGGAATTGGAACTCTGTAAGCTAATTGCTCAACACAGCAAAAAAAGGAAGGGTTTCGGGTTTTGCATACAAACATAGTAAAAATCATAGTGTTGCTCTCCCATTACTGGTTTCCTCTGGTACTACTCTCAAAAATTGCATCAGAATAAGGAAATGTTGGAACAAGACAGGCTATTAAATTCTTCATATTACATACAGCCTGTTCATGACTGTCAGAAGCTGAACCAACTGGGCTGCCATAAATTTATTAAGTTAATCAGGCCCCAGTGGGGGGGTCTTTGCAAAACCTTTGAGGCCTCCTAAAAAGCCAGATGAATGGACAACATGATGGCCAACAAAGTTCATTGTATCTGCATGAAGTTCTGAATTTAGAAGAAAAGGCAAACTGCTAAGATCCATTACGAATGACAAAAGGCCAAAGTACAGCTGAAGAGGGGAGTCTTGGCAGGGAAAGGCAAGAAGGTGAAGTTGTTGATAAGTTATTTTCTCACGTGCCTTTCTCATAAAATGAGAAGTGAACTGGATGAAATCTCTCTAGGGCCAAAGCAAGCAAATTAAATGCTACTTGAATGTAGTTATGACTGATTTTTCTTCCAAAACACAAGGATGCATTGAGTGGAGATGATCAAGACTTGTACCAGACTATTGAACAGGAGGATGAGGACAGGTAAATTTTCAAATTGCACCAAGCAGGAGATGGTCCAGGTCCAGGTCCAGCCTCCTCTGGAAGAGGATGGAGAAGACAATGGAGTTCAGCTCGGTAAGGATGGAGAAAAGACCTGAACCTGTGGCTGAGCTAAAGGACAGCGATGTTTCAGAAGGTGGTTTAGTAGGGCAGTGCAGTTGTTCACAAGCTGGACATCAGCTGATGTGCACATCATGCTGTTAGGTATGACCTGGCTTAAACTTTCTAAGACACAAGGGAATCACTTCCATTCAGTCTGCACAGCACAGCTGAAGTTCACGTGGGCAGCAAAGATATGGACAAGCTGGAAAGGTCAATAGGAATGCCAAGAGATCTAGAAAACCTGACCAAATAGGCACATGTTCCCAAGGAGAATGCTGAAGGGGAAACATGATGAGGGTCTTCAAACATGTAAGAGGACATTGCGCAGGCAAGTGGAGAAAGCTGGTTTCCCTGCCCTCAGGAGGTATGTAAGATAAAAATTTTTACCTTTAGGTTAGGTATTTTTCAGTTTTTCTAATAGCAAAGGTCACAAACCACTGGGATGGCCTGTGGGGCTGTGGTGTCAATAGAGGTCTTTACGAACAGTTTGCACAAATATACCAAGAATGCTTTAAGAAGTAAGCTAGATCATGGCCTTTGCCACCAGGTGCCACCCAGCTTTGTTTTTTGTGTGCAGATAAAGTAAGCAAGCAGATAAAATGGGCTGAAGAACAACAAAAAAATACAATATCTTGACATACATCTGTGGTACGACTTCAAGCAGACTGCTGTGGTCCAGTCATCTCCAGCCATCTCTGAGACTGGGAACTTCAGAGGATTCAAAGACCAACAAGTAGGATCAAGGGTATGGCAATTCACAAAAGATTGAAAATATTTGGATTGTTATCTTCAGAGAAAAGCAAGGGAGACAGAATAAAAGTACGTGACGTAATGTCTGGTATAGAAAAGAAATCACCAAAGAAAGAATACAGCAAGAGACTAAAATGGGGAACTTCTCTGCTATGGCACATCCAAAGCATTGGTGCTAAACCCAAAAGGATTCTGAAGGAAAATGTCTTGCCAACATGGGTACCTGAGGCACCTTCAAGTCTATAAAGAAGTCTGTTTCCTCTTGCCCGACATCAGCCCTTTGCACCATACCCCGTGGTTGTACCATACTCCGTGACAGAACGGGCATGAAATGGGCAAAAGCAGCCAAAAACTTGAAGTTTCAGATATTGCTCTTTTTAAAAACAGCAAAGGGGTCAAAAAGAAGAACTTGTTTCCAAGAGGATGCTGTTTATCCTGGAACTGCCTGGCCATTCCTGCTCATCACTGAAAGAACAAAGAAAAAGTCTGCTCCAAGCACTCTCTATGTCACATGCCCTGAGCCAAAAACACTGCTTTGCCCCAAAGCAGTAACTTGAACAGACTTTGTAAAGTCGTGGCCTTGTTGTCATCTTAAGAGAACTCAGTGTGTGTATCAAGGAGGTGCCTCTGTGTGTCTGGCTTATCCAATAACGAGCAAACAGTGACAAAGGATCTCCAACCCCCATGACAGCACTGACTACCTAAAAACAGAAGGGCAAAGGTCTTCAGTGCTAAGTCTTACCCAAAGTTAACTTAACAAACCTATTTATTACTGAATAACTCCAACCATTAAATTTGCTATTATCTATACATATCAGCTGGTGCCTGTGAAGAACTAAATGTGGAGGGGGATCCATTTAAGGACACATAGAGACATCAGAATCTCAGAGACATACCAGAAATTTTGCCACAAATTTGTTTAAAACACAAAGCAAACATCAAGAGACCACTTTCTGTGAAGGAATGTGGTACTATGTGTAGGCACTAAGAAAAATGTGACCTTTGTAATGCTGATACATCACTATTTTACACACAGGGAGAGGTCCCTCCTCAGCTTCTCTCCATGGGTCCACTTTGATAAGGAAGGGATGCTGCACATTATATGGCCTCTCCGTGGGTGGCAGCAGTTGTTTTTTAACATTGGAGCTGGTGATGTAGCAACACCAGCCTATTTTCAGCTGACAGCGCTGATGCAGTTGTCAAACTGTACACAGCTTCCAATGAGCTTGGTGGAAAAGCACCATCTCTCCTGGTCCCCTGGAACATCACATCTGGTGTGGCATTTGTGAAGCTCCTTTCACACTGACATAAGCCTTTAGAGAGTTTTGGTGAGGACTGCATCCTGCCAGTTAGACCCTGCAGAAGGAGAGCACACCCTCACACTTCGTGCCCAGGCAGATTCAGAGAGCCTGAGGTCGGTCAGGAGGTTGGTCTGTGTAACACCAGCTCAGAAAGCTTCAGAACAGCTATTAACACCTGCTTGGGAAATCCAGGGAGCTTGGCTAAGCCTTGGGGACAATGTGAAATGAAAGTGGTCAGAAGAACGTCAGGACGGTTTGAGTGTGGGCTGGGGATATCCCAGACAACAAAGGCTGTTTGGTAAGATCTGCTTTCCATCTGCAAAGCAGATGAGAGTTCAATGCTGAGGATAATTTAAAAGTCAAATAAATGGTTTAAAATGGCTTGTAGTAAGTAAAACCATATTTCTTTGTAAAGTAAACTGCCCTTGTTTGCTGGATGAATGTATGCACACCAAGCCAGACAAGCAGATGAAGAAAAACTGGTCCCTGGGTTTAAGGAGAGAGTCTTGGCCAGTCTGAGAGGACGTGCAGTAAAAGGTGGAAGAAAATATCCCATCAGTGCTTCAAAGGGCAGATGGACGAGGAGCTGGTGGTGGATGAAAGGACATAACCAGAGAGGACAGATGGTGACAGTGGATTGCAAGGTAATGCACTGGATATTTTTCTGGGTCAAAGCATTGTCTCAAGAAAGAGGCAGCTTCCCTTCTCCACAGTCCCTCTGGTGAGCTGACAAGGTTTGCAGAGCTGCCAGTGGTTGTGCAGTAGGTCCTAACTGCCAGACAAAGTTAAATCTCAATTTTCAGAAGCCAGAGGCACAGAGCTGATGCTGATAACCTTGACAAAATCACAAAACTAACTAAATAAGCAGCAGTTGGAGATTCTGGGTAACTCATTGAATACAAAAGGACAAACCCAACAAGGTCACCCCAAATCCATATACCTCTGGGGGAAAAATAGCTTTATTTAAAAAAATATCATCTTATTATCAAAGACTCCTTATCAACACCAGTAGATGCAAGCTGACAGGCTGAAATCAATGCCAGCTATTGGAATACGAAGGCATGATAAAAGGCTACGACTTCCTTTGAAAAATGAGTATTTAGATGTAGATCAAGGATACTTTCATTTTGTCAGTTTGGCCATTTTTTGTTCAACTCACTTTACATATTTAATTAAAGATATGATAGTCAATCTCATTTCTAATTGCATGCAAAGTAGCAATATTTTGCGGATTGGTTCCTGCTTGGGAAATGTGTCTGTTTGTAGGACAGCCCACTTATGTACTAAAATGGCAGCTTTCTCTCCACAGTTTACAGAGACGTTAACGAAGCTGGAGCTGTCAAAAAATAAAACATCCTCTGCTGTAGCTGTGCATACTAACAAGTAGTCTTAATGCTGGTGAAATTTTCATGTAGAAATCAGTAAGTCAGTGTTGTTAAAAAGGAAGAAAACCAGGCCTTATTTAGTGCCAAAGTAGACAAATAAAATAATTTATTCGAAAGAATGAAAAAAAACCCACAAAGCAAGTTCAAAATACCATAGAATGTGTTATTGAAGTAAGTTATGTTGGTAATATGAAAGCTAACTGAATCACAAATAAAGAAAATAAGTAGAAGAGTTGGGTTTAGCATAAGGTGAGGCAGCATCAAAATATCATATGCAAAAATAGCAAACAGGCTGGGTTAGAACAGAAAGAGGATGCTGCTGTGTCTTCACCACAGAAACACTGATCCTAGGCATATAAAATGTTTAATATCGCAGCTTCAAAGTTTAGTCTAGTGAAAGATGATTTTCATAATAGTATAGGGACATGTCCTTTGAAGCTAAAATAGAAAAAGGCAAAGGTACAAAAATTTCAGTTGCCCTTGCAGGAGCAGTATCCTGAAGTCAATGACAAAGACTAGCTGCTCACAGTTCAATCAGATCAAAATGCCCACAAGGTAGCGGCTCAGGGTGTACAGCCCTCTAAAACACAGAGCAAAAAAGCACAGATGATGTTTGCTGTTGGAAATTGTTAATAGTCTGAACCTGTGAAATTTTTTAATACTTCAAATAATTCCTAATTAATTGGTGTTGTGGTACCACCCAAGAGGTCCTGCTGGAACTGAAGACCTGCTTGTGCTGGACACAGCCATCGAAAGCACGAGATGTCTGCCCATCCTCAAGTTAAAATATGCAAAGACACAACCACCAACGGAAATATAACATTCTCTATCTCTCATTGCTGAATTTGCACATCATCTCACCATTCCCCTTAAGATGCCTATTTTTTATAGCTGCAAACAAATGAAGGAATGTTAACCTTAAATCACCGCAGTTTGGGAATGTGGGGAGGAGAGAGGGAGCGCAGGGAGCTGCTGTGATCCTTCCCTGTGATCTGCCTGACCCCAACCAGCAGCTGCTGGTAAAAGCACCACCTTGCACGGTCAGACTGTCCCTGTGTGTTTGCATAGTTTCTAGTGAGGGTCATGCATTCAGTGCCCAGAAAAAAAAACTTCTTTGCACAGTGGAAGCTTTTTCAGACCTGAAGTCTGTATCAGCAAATCAGCAGCAACACAGACCACTACACCTAAAGGATTTATCAAGTTTGGTGATTGGTGTATCTTAGATACATTGTTTTGGTGTATCTTAGATACATTGTTCCCTTCTCCACTCAGTAGATCTTAAATTTAAAGAAATTTGCATAAGAGTGTGAAAAAGAAATCTCAGTCACCCTCTAGAAAATGAGATACTGGTCATCAAACATTGCACTTCCTGTAATTGCCATCACTTGTAAGAGCAGTCACGCTGGCACGAATTGCAGTTTAATTGTTCACAAAAATACTCAGACTACACAAGATGACCCATTTGATCCCAGAGCTGGCACAGCAGCCAAGCCTTGGAACGTGCTCACAAGCCCTGTTTGGGGAGCAGTAGCCCTGAGCTGGCTTCAAAACACTACAGCAGCTCTCGCCCCCTGTGCACTGCTGGATGTGCCCAGGCCCTGTATCCCTCCCATGTCGTGTCATCCCACAGCTCACCAGCATTCCCACCAGATGGGAACTGGTCCCCTGCAAGGCATCCCTTCCCTGTAGCCTCCATGCAGACAGGCACTCCCTTGTGGAGATGGTCCTGCCTGTCCCCAGCCTCCCTCCCAACCCCCTAAAGCCCTTAAATCACTCTTTAAACTGCTTTCCCCCCCCACAGGGACATTTCAAACCACGTCATAGCCCACCAAAAGCTCCCACAGCAACACAGATTCCTTCCCCTGGAACCTTTTTCGAGCTGGAAGAGGTGGGACAAGATACTGCCTGCTGCCACACCGCTAAGCACACTAACCTGTAGCTGGGTTTTATTCTAGACCCTTTCCAAGATTGCCTGGCTTTGCAATTACCGAAGAATACCAATAGCAAGGCACCGGAGACACGGGGCAACACCTGCAGCACCTGCTTTGTGGTGTGAAATAAAGGATTGCTGACAGTGAGCAGGAAGCAGCCTAGAGCTGCTACCTGGAAGAGCAAAGCACATGGAATTTTGCAAGGAGCAAGGCAGTAAGGAAAGCAGAGGAACCAAGGGAAAAAAAAATTATGACCAGCTCGCACGTGCCTCTTTGGAGATGTCCAACTCCAACAAGCAGCAGCACTCCAGCCCCAGTCAGGCACAACATTCTCCTCACCAGGAGGGTGGCAGTCCCTGCTCTCCAGCGGATCCAGAGAGCCACAGCAAACAGCAGGAGATCCATGGAGAGGTGAGGGAAGGAGAACCCTCCAGGGCTGTGGGTTGCACTTGACCACGCTCACAGGAAAGGAGGCTCCCACGGCAGCTGGTGTGTTTTCCGATCAGTCATACACTTACCCTGGGAATTACCATATCTGCTACTGGAGAGCACTGTTTTAACTTCTGGAGAGCCCTGAGAGGAAGAGGTTATGAGTAGCTGCCATCTGCAGCAGGGCAATCACAGAGCAGAGCAATCCTCACAAACAACAAAATATGGGTGATCTCAGCCCAAATGAGCCTTATCTGCCATCTCATTATTGCCAGCTAGTCATATGCTTCATTGCACAACCTAAAGTAGCATCCCACAACAGACTTTTTCCCTCCAAATTCACATCAGCAGGGACCAGGCACTAAACTGGTATGAAATGCAAGTTATGGGGACCAGGGAATACAGAGGGAACTTGCCTTCAGTTTATTTCCTAAAGCGGACAGGCCACGGTGGCCACAGCACGCGGTAGTTTGTCTTTCCATTTCCCCTCCCACCTCTCATAACTTCTGCAAGAACAGGGAGGTTTGCATCTCCCCAGCCCTGAGGAATGCTCCAGTACATTCCCCATGGAAAGGTACACAAGGAGCAGCAGCCCCTGTGGAGAAGGACCCTTTGTGGAGACTTAGCAAAAGCCGATTTTGTTCACAGTGCAAAGGAACACAAGTCTGAGCCCCTCTTAGAACAGTGTTCAAGGATGCCAGCAAGTCCCAGTGAATCTCATATTGGCATCAACTTGTGGCTGTAAATTACTCAGACATGACTGAAAGAGGGCAGAGACTGCCAGTGTCCTGTCCAGGGCATGAGCAGAGGAGACACAGCCTTGGGAATGCGCAACCCTGTGGGCAGCACAGCCACCACGGGTACCACTTGTGCCCATCTGCCTCACCCCTGAGCACAGAGACCTCCAGCAACCAGGGACAGCCTTTTCCACAGCCCTACCAGCCCTTCATTTTGTGAATTGCTGGCAGCTAAATCCATCTCTCCTCTTTTCTGCTTTGTGCTGTAGATACCCAAAGCAGAGGATGGAGGTGGCTAACTACCGTGTCCTCATGTTTCTGCAGCGATTTCCAGTTCATCTGCCCCTAACCTACATCTTGGCAGCCCAGCCCAGTGATACATCACAAATCATTTGCATCAAGCAGACCCACAGGTGCATTGCTGTCAGTAGATGAGCTCCTTCCAAGTCTCAGGATTTATGGCTGCATCCAAACCACCAGTGCCATGGCCAGGATGGCACAGACTCATCCACAGTCCGACTCCTTCAGCTGCTCTGAGAAAAGACAGAAATATTAAGGATGAGCAAAAGACCATGTCACAAGGAAAAAGAAGATAAATTATTGAATAAGGAGGAAAAAACCTAACAACCCAAAACCAAAGAAAATGAGGGCTTGGCAGTAGCTGAGGTTACACAAGAAGACGAAGGGAAGAAACATCTCTCACTCAGCTGGAGAAAGTCAGCACAGAAGCTGCAGGAGAGCAGAGCACCTTGACTGCACACTCTCTGCCCTGAGGTGTTTTGTTTGTTTTTTTTCTAAACAGGAGGTACAAGTCCAGGCTCTGCTCCTGAAGATCCTGTCAGAGATGGTGCCCAGCCAAATGGGAGATCCAAAAAGAGTCTCAGAGGACCTAGAACAAAGCTTTGTATCTGGAGCCATGTATGATAAAAAAACTCAGATCAGTCTGCTCCAAGCATTGAGGAAGTTTGGATGAGGATAGAAGCATGATGGGCAAGATCTGCCTCTTCTCTGACAGGTTAGCCATAAGCAAAGAAGTTATTTCTCTGGTTTTAACTTTCCAGGTCCAGAAATGGAAATAGTTTCTCTCAGAGATACTGTCCAGTAGTGTGAGTAATCCTGAGCTGAAGGATTTTGTTTTCATCATTACAGCAAAGACAATATATCAATTTGCCAGGCAAGGCCAATAGCAAGTGGCTTTTCTTGGGCTTTAGATGGCTCTTTTGGGTTTCTTTTCTGCTGTTGTTTTACATTTATGTCACAAACCAGTCTGTCTAGCAAGCATCCCTTCCCTGAGAGTGCTGGCAAATAGCAGAAGTGGTTTCTCCTCCCCTGCATCCCCCACCACGCCGAGTGCAGTGTACCAGCTGTCATTTGCAAACACTTATCCCATAACAGCGACTGCCGCTCGGGGGGCTGGGGCTTCCAGATTTATTTCCATTCCCAAAATTCATGACAAGTGGCCTGATTTGCAAAGAAAAGCCGAAGGCTGGGAAAGAAAGCCGAAAAAGAAGAAACACAGAAACAATTGCTCCCCTTGTGAAAAGCATGCCTTAAATCTGTCTCTCTTTTCTGGCTTTTTTTAGTCTAGACTTGGGGTTCTCTGCCGAGCCCCGCTGGATCAAAAGGCCCTTGTCAGAGCGAGGCACAGCGTGGGTTTGCCTCGGGCGGCCCCCAAAGCTGTGCCGGGGCTCCCCCGCGCGTGACCGTGACGTCAACAAGCGCTTGTGCTAAAATGCCGAGTTTTGGCGGAATCCGCAAAGGCGCTCGCAAACCCCCAGGAGACAAACAAAGAGCGGGGCGGCCGCGGGTGGCACGGCTGCGAGCAGGGCTGGGGAGCCGCGCTGAGCCCCGAGCGCCGCGGGCGCGGCGGGGCAGGGTTGGTAGCGCTCACGGGCGCGGGAGCAGAGACCGCCTTGCGAAACCGCGCACGGGCTGTCGCTGCACCCCGCGGCCTTCACACGGGCTCCCCCGGCTCACGGGGCTTGCACAAGAGCCTCCGACCCGAGGAGTGACGCTGCTTGGGCGCTGCCGGTGCCCCGAGCCTACGAGCCAGCGCTGCGATTTGGCTCCGGCAGGAGCAGGCGAGCACAGGTACGGACAGGATTTATTTTTCCTGTTGAAACACATTCGTCTGCAGATTAGCGGCGGCTCTGCGCGCAGGGAGCGCAGATACCACCAGATGACTCCTGTTTGCCAGCCCGCAGCCATCCCGAGAGGCAAAGAACACCCAGCTCTCCAGCCAGCACCTGGCTCCTCTGGGATTAGTCCTGCGCTCCAAGCAGATAAACTCAGGTGTCGGAGGGACACTGACCCACAAACTATTTTTTTTTCAAGCAGAGAGAGAAAACAACACCTATAAGACAGGATTTCCTTTTCCTAGAGAACAGCAAATCTAGTGTTTCTGGACCAAATCCAAGAAGGCTCTGTAAAATTCCCAGTTTCTAATTTTTACCAACAAAAAGAGGCCAAAGCAAAAAGCAAACCCACTGAAATCCACTGCTGCTTCTGTTCCTTATTTAGGGTAGACTACATCTCAAATCTAATTATCTCTCTGCAACTCCCTGTGCAGTCAAGACAGACAGAGAGGGATCTCCAAGGAGCAATTCTTTTAACCTGCCTGAAACACCTACCTGGGGATGTGACCGACTCTTTCTTACACCCAGCTCCCAGGGATGCTACACCGAGATTACTCCAGATCCTGTCTTCTGGGACATGCAAGTCAGACTGAACTTTTACGCTCAGCAGAGCAGCTTGTCCTTCCAAATATTAGCCTCTTCAAACACCTGGAGGTGAAGGAACATGTGTTGACCCAAGGGACGACAACAATGACACAAACAGTCTGCAAGAGGAGGTTATTTCATGGTTTGTGCTTTATTTTCCCTTCTTTCCATGGATTGTGGCAATCTAATAACTGGATTTAGAGTTCCCATGCAGCCACTCAACAGTTTGCTTTTCCATTCATTGGATCCAGGAATGTCCCCGTTCAGGGACACCTGTGGGACATGAAAAGGATATGCCAGTGGGGGAAGTGCACCTCTTGCCTGCTGCAGTGTTCCACATCACTGTCCTGCAGCAGGAGAGGTTCCTCAAAAGTGAATGCTGGTCACCTTGCTATGAGAAAATCAGTGCTTTGGAAGACAAGCATTGATGCAGCAGTTGAAGGACTCTTGGACAACCCAGCCAGAGAGGACTTGCCGCTCGCTCTCTAAGGAAGATGGGGAAAAAAGGAGAAGTGTCTGCTGGGGACATGGTTCATATCAAAGCTAAGCAAGAGTCTCTGAAGTTTTTAAACATGATACAAAAGGGCAAAGAACTGTTGGCTGGAGACAGAAGAGGAAAGGGCAAGAAGACAAATGGTGAGAGACGAAGCACCGCTGATGGTGCTCAACACAACCTGAAAGGCAATCCATGCTGCCTGAGAGCTCTTCAGTCACTGCAAAAAACCACACGTTTCTAGATAACAGAAGAACGTCCTTCAAGGGACACAGTTCCTGCCTCTCTGGAGCCAATATATAAAATGTAATTAAGCTTACATTTCCAGGGACAGCTAATTATGGAGCCACCTGTAAAGAAGCAGTGCCATGCCTGCCAACGTACATCCCAGGAGGCTGCGAGTGCTGGTGAGGACTTAGAGGACTCTGCACAACATAAAGAAGCAGATATCTCAGCAACATTTACTGAGACCCTTTCCATCCTTAACCAACAGATAGGAAGAACAGAAAGAAATCATGGGTGCAATCGCATTTTAAGTGAGAGATCAACGTTTTGTGGCTCCTTCTTCCAGTGGGAAGGCTGTGTACTCTGGATGGCCTCAGTAGGAGCCACCCCAATTTTCTGAGCATCAGGCTCAGGCAGACTAAACAAGTTTGTAGGGATTGAACCAGCACAAAGGGAGGCTGAAGGGGACCAGTTGTGGAGCTGGAGTGTTCAGAACAAAAGCAGTGAAGGAAATGGACCAGCTGCCTGCAGAATGCCACAGCATGGGTAACACATAAAATCAACAGTTACGACACATTTGCAGGCACAAACTTAGCACAAAGGTGTTACCAGTACCTGGTGGAAAGATTCACATGCTAAAACATCAACACCAATGGAAAGGTAGGTGACAGGAGAGGAAAGGTTCACCCTCCAGCATAGATGCCGGGAACCACTTTTGAACCAACAACCCTGTCTACCTCAGCAGGCAGCTCAGTCTGCCCAGGACACCAAATATTGCCACCTCACCCCACACAGGCCACTCTAACCTGAGGCACCAACTCTCAGCTCTGTTCCTCAAGAGCAGGGCTCTTGCATCCCACGTGTTGTTCCTCAGATGGAAAAAGTAACCCCAACTCAGCTGCCGAGCTGAGCCATCTCCTGACCACGGCAGATTCCTGCGGAAATCAGTCCTGGAGGCCAAATTTATAAACACACTCTTCCACCAGCTGAGTGTGTGTTTGCCAAGCACAACCTTACCCAAACCTCCAGCTGGGCTTGCAGAGCTCTGGTTTGTTCCCTGTGCTTACCTCCAACCCTGCTCCTATTAACAGCTAATTTCCCCTCTACATCCTTATCTGCCAACTCAAAGAGGGATGTTGCAATACAGAGGTTATTAGCTCCCAAAGGCAGAGTCCTACGGCAGCTCACCACCCTCTGCTCCCCTGAAAGCAGACAAATCCTGTCAGCACCCCCAAACCAGGAACCTGCTGCCCTGTGATCCTCCAGGAGCATGTCCATCAGACCCAGCTCCCCAGTCCCCTGCGTGTTTGCTGGGAATCTCCAGCCCCTCACTGCCAAAGCCATCCTGCTCCAGTAACTGGGCAGTAACTGGGAGAAAGGAGAAACACCACCTGGATCAAGTCAATAATTTCCCCAGGACCATCTGCCAAGGACCAGCACGGAGGCATCTGTCCTGCCACTCACATATTTGCTGGCAAACATCCCTTTATTTTACTTACCATCATCACCTTCATTTAACTCCAGCCTAGGAAGCTCCATAGTGGATGTCAACATGAGAGAGAAAAAGGAAATGTTTTCAAATTTAAAAGTAACATGAAACCCAGCAAACACTAAATTGCCTTGTAATCGAAATCATTATATTGTTGGTAGGAAACAGAAAAAGCCCAGCTAAGCACTATGTATTTAGCATTTTAAAGTTAAAAATAGCAGTAACTACATCAGCAGGGAGAAGGAGTTTGAACAGAAAGTGAATGATCACCAGCAATTATTCCTGGATATTTTAAGTAAGTGCCCTGAAACTGAAAAAGGCAACACATGTTCAAATCCCTGTCCAGGCTTACAGGACAAATATAACCTGGTAAAGTATTAGGTAGGGGGAAGGAATGCTAAAGCCAACCACAAAGAGAAATTAGAGGTTAGGAAAGATCAATTATCTATAAGGAAGTAAGATGTACTTTGGGAAGATTTAACACTGAGAATGATTTCAGATTTTGAAAGGAGGATTCCTGATCTCTCCTAATAGTTTGGCTACTCCTAGTTCACAAATGAGTCCACTCCATCTGTGACTATTCCTGACACTTTACATGGTTCAAAGGTTAATTCCTCACTTTCATTCTGAGATGTCAGAGAGTCAAACTTCAGCAACAGCATAGAGTTATAATGTAATAAATAATGTGTTAAACTACACACGAATATGCTTTTCACTTCATTTAGGAGGATGCTAAAACCAAACCATGCTCAGTTCATGCTCTTCATCAACCACAGCTGTGCCTTAGCTCCATCACAAGTGGATATTTTCTCCTGAGATACACCCAGGGTGCAGCACTAGACATTGGCTGCTTAAATAAATGCCTGTATCTCCAGATCCCTATAGCTTTTTCTCAAGCTTAAAGAAGTCTCAATAGAAGAGATCTCTGAACCATGGATGTTGATTTTCAACAAGTCTTGGATTTCAGGAGAAATTCCATAAGTCTAAAAGAAGGCTGATATTTTGTCTGTTTATAAAAGTATATAACTACAGAGACTGGATTACAATAGGCCTGTCAATCTGAAACTAATCCCAGGGAAAAGAATAGTTGATACAGAGCTAAAAGAGATTAATGCCAATCAACATGTTCATGAAAAACAAATCTTGTCAAATTAATTCTCATTTTAAGAGATCACAGTTTCCTTGATGGAGCAATAGTATTGATGCAGCAATCCACCACATCCCAGCTCTCCTCACTCCGGTTGGGCCAGTCCTGCTCTGAGTCAGAAATCCAGCCTAGCATTCCTTAAAATAAAATCTGGTCAAAGGCTCCAGGATGCAACTGGAAATGGGAGCTCTGTGGGGAAGCAGGGTCCTGCTGTGTTCTCCCACTGGCTCTGTGCTGGTCAGAGTCTTTACTGACAGCCTGGGCAGTAAGAGCATTACTGAGACCACAGTGAGATGGAGGTGGAAAGGATTAGGGAGCCACTGGAAGAAGAGGAGGCTGTGCTGCTGGGAAGCAGCGATGAATCACCTGATGGAAGCAAGGATCAGGTCAGTGGTAGGCCCTGCACAGCTCCAGACAGCCCCAGTGTGGTCAGGCTGGGGGAAGAGCCACTCTGAACAACAGCAGGAGCACCAGAGGTAGCTTGAGATGAGCAGGATGACCTCAGTGGCTAACACAATCCATGAAGGAGTGCAGGGAATGTCACACAGGAGTAGGAATGCTGCTGTGGCTGTTGCAATGCCCACTCTAGGCTGGCAAATGCCAGATGACGGGGATGTACAGCTCTGTCATGTGGCCTAGGAGAGATCTTGCTCCAGCTCAAGGAGCCCACGGCTCTCCCCTGCTGCCCTCTGAGCATCCAGTATCTGTGGGGCCATCAGAGGTGAGCAGGTAGAAGCCACCAGCACTTCACTTGGAACCTAATCAAAACAAATGAGACTGGAAATAAAGCCTATCCTTTTGGTCCCAGGAAAAACCATCATGAGACTTGGCCTCTCTGCCACCAGAGAACACACACCAGAAAAACCTCATTCAAAGCAGCACTGGGGCAGGGTGACTTTGCCATCTCTTACACAGGACTGCAGCTTGCACAAGTGGTCACAGATCATTCCTACTGACCGTGCAGCTGGCACCACATCCAAGCAGTTATTAAAAATAAATAAATTTTAAAAAATACTGCTAGCTCAGAAACCTCTGAGTCCAACTCATGGCAGTGTTTGCGCAGTGTGAAAGGCACCCAAGCTGCAAATCACTGTGTTATTAACAGCAACCTACAGCAGGACACAAACTCAGCACTAAATCCTGCCTGGAAAACTGCTCCAGATCACCCATCCCTTTGTATTTAGGCTTCCATCACACCATGGCTGTTGCATTGCTCTCGTACCTCTACAGGGCAGGAGGGGAGAAGGCGGCCTTGACCTCCCTCCCGCAGCAGGATCCCGGATGCGGGCCCTGCGAGCTCCTGCTGGAGACCCACCAGAGGGCGGTCGGGGTTGCCTTTTCCCTCCGACATCATCATTTTCCACCTTTGCAGCCCGTGGAGCCTCACCACAACGTCGCTTCTTATCTTCTGCGGCCACTTACAGCCACTTTCTGAAGGGAATATAATTGGTGTTATCATATGCCACAGGTACGTACAGGTAACAGAACATGTTTGCTACAGATGAAGAAGTTATTTATTAATTGGAATCCCTGGGATGTGGGTGGTACATGGGACAGCCTCTTTTAGAGCTGCATCAGACACCAGGCCCCCACATCCCATGGCTGATTATACTGGTGTTTATAGGATTGGAGTGCCCACAAAGTTGATGCTGGGTTTTTGAAGACTGAAGCTTCTTCTCCTGTTTTATTTATTCAGAAAGGTGAAAAATATCACATTAAATATAGATACAAAATATTAGACAAAATATCTCCTTCTGAGCTATGTTACACCATTATCAGTGTTGAACTCAGCTTCAAGACCACAGTCATCACGACAAGTTTCAGTCAGATACTATCATTATACTACCATTAGTATTATATAGCTGCCTTTGACAGCTCTTGAAACCTCCTTTACCTCCTGCTTTCACCTTCCTCACTTTTTTGACTTCTCCAAAACAAGGATGATGGTGCTGCTTTTTCCTTCTCCCGCACAGCTCTCCATCTGTTCTTCTCTCCAGTTACACCACCCATCTCATCTCTGCTGTCCTTCTCCCCTGCCTCATCTCCTTACCTCCTCACCCTCTTGTGTATCTCTCCTCAAAACCTGTCTGCCCTCGATTGCAGCTTAACCTCATCCTCACCTGTCCAAGCACGGCACCATCTCTCCTTACTTCCAAATACTCTGTACTTCCACTATGTGAAGCTGTTTACCTCCAAAACAACCCCAAATCCTTTCCAATTTGTCTTTGTTCCATGTTTTAGGTATGTTCTACAACCAGTCAGAGCAAAAATATTCTCTTTGAAGAAAACACAGCATTAGGAAGGCCGGTCTAGGTAAGCTATTCAAAAGCAACCAAAAGGCAGCCAGAAAACAAAAACAAAAAAAAACCACAACAAACCAAAAACAAAAAACAAAAAAGTTTCTTCTTTGCATTTGACCCTTCAGAAAATCAGAATCACAAAATTGTTTTGGTAACAGTGTATCACATCAGGAAGCATCAGAACACAGCAGCCAGAGCGTCACAATCCTTTGCTTACGCAGGAACTTGAGGCTCTCCAGACTGCCCAAGGTACCCATGGCAGGGCTACTGTGAAGGGGACACAGGTGACCCCGTTTCAGCTGCGGGGACAACCAAGCCTCTGCCACTCGAGAGAGACATCTCTCTGCTCACAGCTGCAGTGAGCATCCTGCCTGCCCCAGGGGCTGCCCATAGAGGGAAGCAGCTCACACCACTTTCTGTCCTGCACTGCCAAGGGTCTGTCAGGAGATGGATCAAGAGTGACATCCTTAGGGAGATGCCCCTGTCCCAGGAACCACAGCTCTGCTGGGGAAGCAGGTGGGAGCCTGCCAGGCAGGAGCAGACAGGGACTCATGGCAGCAGCAAAGCGAGTGCTTACAAAGGCGACTGCTTTTACTGGTGACATTCAAGTACTTGGATTTCACGCTAAGACCTGTGCTCCAAGTTTCCCAGCTCCCATTCCACTTGCTTCCGCTCTTTGCATTATTTCTAGAGCAGCCCTGCCTGGAGATTTTCATTACACACTGTGCCTCCCCAGAGAGCTCTGCAGGCAAATACAAGACAGAGGCACCAGGGATGGGCAGAACAGGAGGCACAAGGAAACATGGATTAGAGCCCTGCCCTGCCACTGTGTGAAAAGCACAGGGAATTAAGACAACTTCCTTCCCTGTAATCCTTTAGGCAACATTAGAAAGTGTTTCTCAGTTCTTGAACCAAGATGAACAAAGGAAGTTCAGTGGTAGGGAGAGTGATACAGGAAGATATCCCGAGCTGCAGTGCTCCCAGCCCAGCCAGCTGCTCCGGGACTGCAGCCTTGCTCTGCTGGCTCTGCTGTGTGTTTGGCCACAGCCAACACTTTCCTCTGGCTCACCTGCACAAGGCAAGCTCCTCTGTGGCTCGAGCTCCAAGATTTGCTCTGCGCCTGCCAAGGTAGTCCCTGCACACAGCTGCCAGGTTAACACTGCTTGGGCTGACGTGCCAGATACTGAAATAATACATTAAAAAAAGAGAGTTCATAAAACTCTATCTTTCCATTGCAGTTGGCTCCCTCACCCCTGATACATTTCAGGAACAGACAACAGTAGCAACTAAAATGCACTGACAAGACAAGGTCCTGTCAGTAATGGGGAAGGTCAGAGATAGCATGAGCAGTGATAATCCACCCAGCAAAGCTTCCTGGGACAGAAGCAACAGGATCAGCAGATCAGATGATTCAGGCAGGTTAACACTTTCATATACAAGTGTTTTGTCGAGATTAAGTTAAAATGGTCTTCCTACTTGCTATTATCCTCAAGGCCTTCCACCAATTTTTGATGTTTACTGGATAACTGGCAAAGTGGAACAAATTACAGGAGTTAAATCTGTCTCTGCCCTGGAAGGGGTCAGCCTAGCTGGGCTGCTATCCCAGGCGAGGCAGCAGTGTCCTTCCCGCAGACACGCAGTGTACGTGCTGTGTCTCGGCGGCCGCGTGTTCGGGCAGCACCGGCTCGGTATAAGCAGGGTGCGCCCTAGGCGAGGTGACCCTGGTGTTCAGGTCTGCCAGGATCCCCGGAGGCGAAAGAGAAGAGGGAGAGAGCCACTTCCAGGACTTCCCGAGTTTATTGCTCCGAAAGGCGAGGTAGGGAAATGGCCGGAGGGTCCAGGGTTACACGGTCTTTTTTAGGGAATCGGAACCGAACCACGTTTGATAGACAGACAGATAATGGGAGGACCCGAAACACATGCAACCAGTGGGAGACCCACAGAGGAGGGGTTAACTCACAACAACTAATGGGGGACAAAACTTAACAGAACCTTCTAGAGAGAGAGGTGGTGGCTTCAGACCTGGGTCTCGCCCTCTGAGGATCCTTCACTCTCCAATTCGTCCTCCCATTTGATGGGCAGGGCATTAGGAGCCGAGGGCAAGCCTCTAGTGGCCCAATGCGCCCCAACATAAATCCACACTGAAACTGGAAAAATGCACACTTTGCAAGTGTACATCTGTCATGTGGGCTCTGTTACCCACAAGGAAACAACCATTAACTGGCTGGTTTCACCTTAAAAAGCTGAAAAGCTAAAAGAGGAGGAGAAACCTTCACTGGTTGCTACGATCCCCAAGTACACAGACCACATGCAATGCTTTTCTGGAAAGACAGAAGTAAAAGAAACAAAGTTCTTACAAATTACCCTTAATTTGCCTTTCACATAATTTCTGTCAAATAATGCAAACTGTTTCCAAAAGCATCTTCTCTTAACTAGACCGAGACACACACAAAATTCAGACAGCTGACTTGTAGCAAGGATCTAATTTTGGCCTTAGCACTATGTTCCTCACCTAAAGGGGAAGCTGTGCACAATTCACCAAATTTTAACCCCAAATTTGGAGGCTACTTGAGAGCTAAGATGGACAAGAATCACTTTCAAGAAATCAAACAGCACTTTTCAGAATAGACAGTTTTTTACAAAAAAAAAACCAACATAACAAAAATATCAAAGAGCAATTTTATTTATCTTATTTGGCACAAAACTTACAAGAACTGTTTTGTTCCCTTCTTAAATCTAGTACAACTAGCAAGGAAAAAAAAGGCATACTAATACATTTAATGAGCTGTACAGCAAGTGACATGTGGAAGGAGGCACCAGAAAGATCTACCAAAAATCAAAGTGCATGAAAAATACCTACTCTGAGCGCCTCATGGTATTGTATTAAGGCACCACTCTTTTAGAAGGTTTACTGAATACATCAAGTGTGCAACTTCTTGGTTTGGAATGTAAGAGTCCTTCAGCCTGTATCAGAACCGGATACTGCAACCTCTGAATGGAACAATGTTTCTCCTTGTAGATGTTAAAGGAAGAGACCTCTTTGTGCCCAACATCATCTCTCAGCCAGGCATGTCACTGTCATATGCTTTGAAAAAGCCAACACAGATTATCACAGTACCAGCATTTTACTTCAGAGTTTTAAGCTGTAGTGTGCACCAGACCTATGCATATCCTTTACAATGGTTTTATAGAAAAGAAAGGTTGAAGAGACAAAAGTAACATGAGACATACCAGTAAATACATTTAGATAATTTTATCAAAAGAATATTTAAGGACTTTCTGGAGTATCTCTTAAAAAAAAAATCTGAGTAGTGTTATAATCCAAAATAATTAAATACACTTTTCAACAGATTATTACAAAGCTTCCTTCAGGACTAGCAATCAAGTCTGACAAATTCCACAAGACTTCAGGAACTTTCAGTAAGGATGTAGAAAAAGCCCAATATTAGACAGTGGTAAGAGATTTTCATAATTGGAAACATTTAATGCAAACCCTGTAACTGCAAATCATGTTATACAGGTGTGTATATACATACACACATACACACACACTCACACACACTGAAACATCATTACAAGGGCCAGACAGACACCCTGGTTCATTGTGGGTTCTGCACATCACCACTCTGAAGTATGACAGAAGCTGCACCAGGTTTATTATTTCAGCACCTTCATTAAGAACTATTTGTTTAAGAACCAAACCACTTCAGTTACAAGGTGCCACAGGCCAGATTCACACCAAGTGTAAACAGGTTCCAACTGCATCTGCTTCTTACCAGCTTTGACTTTGGTTTTTCTGCTCAGCTGGATCACCAGTCTCCTTTACTTGCAGGAAGAAGTTTAGTAAGAAATCAATGCCCATATCAAAACTGAAGTGGGAACCAGTAAATGGAGAATACTGTTATTAAACCACTGTACAACACCTCTACTGTAGAGAGTTTCAAACATCTCAGGAGCTTGAGACTGCTTAACCTGAACTCTGGAAAAACGTATTTCTCTATGGACATGCAAAGGCATTTAAATATGAACTCTAGGCATTACAATATTTCATTTTTTGTCCTCTTATGGTGTAGACCTTGAGAATACGACTGTATGCCCCATTATAAAACCAAAGCACCCTTGAGCATTAAAAATTCTAAACAGCAAGGGTTGGAAAGAAGGGCATCTGGAAGTGATCTACACATTACAGAGCATGGTGTTTCACAAGTCTCAGAACAGTTTAGTTCATACTTTCTGGGATAACTTTCCCAATACCTTTGTCCCAATACAGAGCTGTAGTTTTCAGTAACTCTTTTACCCCTGCATTATTTGCTACCACATATAAAACATGCCACAGAAGTGGCAGTCAGGGCTAAACATTTAACAACATGTCCTTTTCATCCTTTATTAACAATTACATTTATTTCATGATTTGTATGTAAGTCATGTAGCAATATAACATTGTTGTTATACACTGTGCTTCCGTTCTCTGGCACTTGGAGGAGGAATTCATTTCCAGATAGTCACATCTTGCTGAAGCATTCCTTTGCATTTGTCCAAACCTGAATTCCCTTTTAAAAGAACAGTTAAAAATCAATAGGTGGGAATATACTCTATTGGCAAACCTCATCCATGACTTTCTTCAACAGAAGACTCTACAAAGAAGTCAAATAGAACTTCACAGAAGAGTAAGGCAGAGACCACACTGAAATTGGACCACACTGCCTATTTTATATCTGTATCTATATATATCTCAACATTAACATGTCACTGAGTTCAAGTAGTATGTGAGAGGTTTTATGCTAGTGACTTCCAATCTTCTGTGACTGCCATGCTCCCAGTTACTGACAGTCTGCATCTCCCCCCTGCTGACAGGACAAATACACTGGGCCAGCCTTTCCCAAGCCACACGTACCTTTTTGCACATGCTAATCTGCATAACAGCATAGCTTATAAGTGCCTCCTTCAAATCATGATTCTTCTGCTCTTTAAACCGTTCAATGTCAGCCCAGGCACTTTTCACAAAGTCTCTGAAATTAAAAGCAATTATTTCTGTTAAAAAGTGTTAGAAAGTGTTCCACCCTCAGCTCTGGACACTCAGCAGAGAAGCTATGTATGACAGAATGCTCTATCTTTCAGTCAGTAAATCCAGTCCTGCAATTATTATGCATCCCTCAGTGACCTCATTTTACAACTGGCACCACTACCTAATGCTCCACCTTCTTTTTAAGGTTTTTAACCTAGAGAAGCAGTTTCACAGGATACATGACGATGTTTGTTTGGTTTGGCGCTTTTTCCCCAGGAAGCATCACTGCCATAGAACTAGCAAAAGTCAGAATATACTTTTTTCCTTCAGATTCTGTTGGGGTAACTAATTATCTTTATGCCAACATTCAGCACACAATACTGCATGTTTCTCTTTCAATTGTCAAGTCAGAATCTTCACCTCTTCAGCGTGAAAACTCACTTGTTGTCAAGATGTGAGACAGTCAAGCACAATAAGCATTTACAATGCAAATTTAACTTGGACAATTCAGAAATTTATTTTGTTGGTTTGGTGATGTGTAGTCAGGTGTCCTTAACTAAAATGGAGGCATATATCTGTAATTCATACTTTCATTTGTGCTGGACTAGCATTCACTCGAAAATTGCTTCCAGAGCTACAAAAGCACATCTACAATACATCTGCCAAAATTATTAAGATATTGCATTTACTGAATGTCTTGTTGTTTTGAACTATTCATGAACTAGTCTTATCTTTCCAGCTCTAATGCTAACATATCAGGAGATACCACATTTACCCCTTGTGTTATATGACAGACATGCTTCAATAAAATCCCACTGCTTTAAGAACTTTAGTTCCTATTTTTCATTTTTGCATACCTGAAGAAAATTTCATTAGAGCACCAAGAAGCAGTTACTCAAACACAACTCCCCAGACCTTCCAATCTCTTTCAAACAGGAGTAAGGTGTCCCCCATATGAGAAGCTATAGAATATGGGCTCAGGACCCTTACACATAAACCAAACTAAATACTGTATTTGAAGCAAATCAGCTTTTGAGTCTCAGCCTATTCAGCTGCAGACCTCCAAGCCCACCTGCTAAATATATTACTAGTGGAACATAAAAGCATGCAAGTCAGCCATTAGTGGGCTCAGGAACTGGGAAAGTCATCAGGTTTTACATAAGCCATACACTCAGACCAGAAGCTAACTGCATGTACTGCACTTTATTTCACAACTTGCAGCTGACAGGAGCTTTTATAGACAGCTCATAAACACCAAGAATATATTAAAAACACTTATAAAATGCAAACACCTTCAAGAGCATCTAGTCAAGGACTTTTGCTAAGACAAGCCCTGTGTTTTCTTTGAAACAGTCAAGCCCATTTACCTGCCCTCCAGATTTTTAGACTTCAGTTGCTCTTCTCCTTCCTGTATCTGCTCTTCTAGAACCTTTATCTTGGCTTCCCTCTGCTCAGGGGTTTCTTGCCCAAAGAGCTTGCTGGTCATCCCCTTCAGGGAGAAGGTTCTCACAGTCTACAAAAAACAAGGATACTCTAGGTTTGGGATTCCTGAGCACAGTCACAGGACATCAGGTGGCTTTTACTGGCATTTGTGCTAATTATTTGGCTGAGTTTTTGCTTTAACTTCCATTTCATTAATTGATAAGTAGCTCTGGTGACTCAGGTGGGGAGGAGGTAATCTGATGTTCAAACGGTTTAAGGCTGACAAGGGTGAACTTTCAGAGCAGCTTTCCTACTGAAGTAGGAAAGACACTAGGAGAAACAAAAGCTGTAACAGCATTCCATAAAGAACATCAACAGATCCAAGAGCAACATTAAAAATTCTAAAACTGTCAGTTACCATTTTCAGATATTATTTTAGGTAATGTTATTTCCCATATAAAATGGACTAACACAACATATCAGTAACACCCACTGTTCAAAAGGCTAAGGAAACCTTTCAGAATTCCCAACATTTTCATCTTTAGGATAGAGTCGTCTGTGTTATTCTGCTCCAGTCATATTTACTGCAACCCTTTACTTGCTCAGTATTCAATAAAAGAAGTTTGGCACAAACAGCTTATGTCACCAAGAACCAAGTTACTTTAAACCTCACATGTCTCCAGTTCATATGATACCACTTCTCAAAAGCTGCAGCCAGCATGCTGGTGCCATTTAAATATCATTCTAAGTAACTTGGCTCAAGTAAAAAATAAATTCAAAAAGAGGCATCTTGGAGAAGAAAGTGGAAAAAGACTCACTCCTGTTGCCAGCTCCTCACACTGCTGTTTCTTAGATGTTAAGTCCTGTGCAGCCATTTCCAAATCATATTGCATTAGTTCATGCTTCCTGCAAACTGCCCTGAAAAGTAAGTAATGAAAGATCTGTCATGTAATAGTTTGTTTTTCTATGTTTCCCTCCATTTACACTTTACAAATAGCATCATGTTTTGTTTGGTTTTGACAGGAAGCACTTCCAATTATTCATCTAGCCCAAATTCAACAGCCCTATCACAGACTGCGTAACTCTGCAAATGCCGTAGTGAAGCGAGCTTGGATCAAAGTACAAATAAAGTTCTTAGTACAGCAGTATTCTGCTCCTCTTTTTAGACTCATTCCAAGATACACTCAGCAATACAAGACCTACCATCTCCTTAAGGACACCCCTGTAAAACAGTTTAATTCAAAATACATTACAGAAATATCACAGCTTTAACAAAAGATACCTGGAGATGGTACCTGTCACAGCAGCAATCTATCAGTCAATCATAAAATTCATCACATTTTCTTTTCTAAACAATGAAACAAGAAATTGCTTCTAGACTCATACAGTGCCTTTCATCTGGAAAAGAGGAGTTTCCTCTGACCACCTGCACTAAGTCCCAGTCCTGTGTGGGCTGATGATGCTACATCCGTACTCCACAGCCGGATGCACATTTGTCTCCCAGGAGAGGCTACCACGGCTCCAGGTTCCCACACAGCAGCTCTCACACTTGCCAACCCAATCCTCCACTGGACTTCTCCAAGAGGTTCAGAGCCAGCCCTTGCAAAGCACAATAGCTTTAGGCACAGTCTTGCAGCATAAAGCAAGTTGCTTTTGTGTCCATGCTTGTTAGGGGTGACAGTTTGAAAAAGACTAACGTAAAACACAACAAAACCTCAGTATTTAGATGTACAACACTGTGCAGCAGATGAAAGTTATATTGGGCACTTTGAAAGTTCCTGGGATTTGTAATGGCTGCAGCAGCTCTGTTTGGCCCATCTCATTTGAAAGCTGGAGCTCTTAGCACATTGGGGCACTATTACACCAGAAGCCAAGGAAACAGTGGAACCAGAGGAATAAAAAGCATTTTTTTCCATAGTATACAGATTTTAACATTTCTGTCTCTTCACTACTGATCAGATCAGTTCTAATTTGTATTGCCACTCACATGGCAATCAAATACAAGTAAGCAGAATAAGAAACAAAACCATGGAGACTCCACAACATTGGAATTTCCCTTTCTCAGAGAACACAAGAAGATATCAGACTAAATTAAACATCAACATCACATTAGAGAAAAGGACTACAGCTTTCTTTTGAGCTCTAGACTTCTGTACATACCGCAGAGCTTCTGCATAGAAGAGATATTCCTTCAGCTGATCTGCATAGTGTTCCTCTTCCTCCAGTATGTCATCAATTGAAGCTGCGTATCTAGTGAAAAATAGCCACAGTTAAATGCAAAGCTGATTAATTTAACCTTTAAGGATACACATCCAGTAACAAGGGAGGACACCTGTTTGACAGAAACACCCATGACAAACAGCAAAGAGCACTTCCAAAAAAGGTTTTTTTCTTTGTTTTTAATTAAACTCTGAATCAGCTAATGTCAACATTCCTGTGGGCCTGCTTCTTTGGTTGTTACTACAGTGAATCTTTTGACAAGTACAAAACCTATCATAAGTCTCCTGCTGAAGAGGAGGCAGCTTTTTTTACAGGAAAAAAAAATCTCAATTTATTCCTTTTCTTCAGTGGACAGTCAATAGGCAGCACCAAGACCAAAAAAAAAAAAAAAAAAGGTGCAAAAGAAATCCTTCAAGGCTTAAAGCATTAAGGCCCAGGAATATGAACATCACATCTCAAAAGCAGTGGCTACTTTCATGGCTCATTATTCAGCCTGAGTACAAGATAACTCACAGTGGTGCCCTGAACACCACAACATTAAGTCCCTTCAGCTCCTTCAAAGTCTGTAGTTTTGTCTACTGTGTAAGTCAGGCATACTAATTCAGAGCAACAGGAAGTTTAACCCTGATTTCTGAGAGAAATCTGAAGTACAAGGGCTTGGACCAAATCTGCAGCTCTTGCATTCAGTACAAGTGTCGTTATTTAGGCTGATGTCTCCTACAAATGGCAACAAGCGCTTTCTTTTTCTAGTTAATACTGCTTATTTGACAGTATTTAGTATGTTCTTGCTAACCAAGGTGATTGTCTTGGACACATTTGCAGGGACAGGACTACAGCTAAGAGGTAACTGCACATCTCACTTGGCACAGCCACAGAAATAAGATTCCTCTTTAGCCCAGCACTCAGGGCATGTGCCACTGGAGATAACCAGGATGAATGAGATCCCACACAAATACCTTCATCTATTCTGCTAACTCAGCCTGGATTCTCAGCCATGTGGCAATCTCTCACACATCTGCAGGCTCTCTGAAGTGAGCATATGTCCATTCTTCTCTAGCAACCAGCACAACGTGACCCAAATGCTAATTATAGCACCTCTTGGCTTTCAAGTTTCTGCAAAATCTTTGCATTTTTCCTTTTCTCCCTATGCCTCTCCAGTAAATGCCTCTATGCAAGAAGTGGCTGAGTCTCAAGCTGAAAGGGAACTGGTAACATGAATTTGGGAAGTTTGCAAGTATGATGAGTTGTTTTGATGCTCTGTGAAATCAAAGACATGGCACATCCAGGAAAAGCCCTACCAAGGCTCTTGGTGATGAATAAACATAACATATGAAGTGGTCAGCAACAGCAGACCAGTTTAAGTAGAAGGGATAAAAGAACAGGGAGAACAAGAATTCACATTATGAATCAAAGTAAGGAATAAGTCCAAACTGTTGGAAAATACACTTGTTCTGAAAAATCCTGCAGCCACATAGGTCATAAATGGCTTACCCTATTTTAAGTTCTGCAGTGCAATAATTTTAGTATAGTGGTTAGATTTCTCAGGGCAGCAGATGGACCACATTTCATTTTCAAGTAAGATCTAAGTTTAGAGCAGTGCTAGAGCTCATCTGTGGCAGAACAACTCTCAGAAAAAAACCCCAAAAACAAACGACCAAAACATCTCACCAAACAAAATCCTACCTTACCTAGACAGGTTTTTATAATGAGTTTGATTTGGAAAAAAGCTCAAAAATAGTAAGACAAGTTACATTTCTGACCGCCTGAACTTAGGCAAACTAGGGAAAGTGTTAAGGAGAAACATTGTAGTAAGTTCTAAAGGTACCTCTTTAGTACCTTACAAGGAGTGAGACAGGTTCTCACTCCTTGTGTAAGCTGTCAACTAAACCCTTGTTTTAGCTTAGACTGGTTCAATATATAAGACAGCCTAGTTGATACAGAGGTAAAGGGTCACTCATTAATGGAATAAAAGGCAGAAGTCAAAGGTCTGGCATTTTTTCTTTCATCTTTTAAATTCTAGCTATAGCCATTCACTCCAACTTTCTCAGCATACTCTTGTCACTTTAGCAAGCCTCATCTTGTAATACAGCCCACACCCAGAGAACCTTTGGGATGTCTTCTCCAAACATTTAGCAGTTACAGATCATACTAACCAATAACAACTCAAAAGCTTAAATAAACATCTAGCAAAGAATACAGCATATGGGGCAGATAGAGAATAATTAAATTAGTTTTGAAGTTTAACATCTATATTAGGCAACCTTCTAGAAGTAGCTTTCTGTTGCAATCAATTCCTGCCTGATGTTATGGGAATGGTAACTGAACTGGTAAGTTATACTTTAAAGAGATCATAGATATGAACCTTACTGGTAGGAGACCACATGGGTCACTGAATGAGTTCCTGAATCTCACAACTGCTGCTTCTTGCTTGATTGTCATCACTGAAGGATTACTGTTGTACAAGAGTGCCAGAGCAGAGGAGATGACAGACAATGAAAGCTACCTCAGACTTCATGCAGTGATTAAAATTACCCAGAATTGCAGTTACCCACTGCTATTACTCTGGATCTTTAGCCCTGTGTTACAGACAGAAATATTAAATATTATGGATGTGTGAGAGGGTTCAACCTCCCGACTGAGAAGTGAGACAAGCTTCTTTTAATTGGTTATGCATTTTCAGGTGTTTGACATCTTGGTGTGGTGTATCTGAACCACTGAAAACCTACTTGTGATTCCCTAACTCCACTATATTATACCAAGTTTTCATAATCTCTTCAATTCCTGCCTGCCACAGTAGGTGCTTAACACTGTATTCCACCCCTACTTCAATTATTTTTCTCCTAAGAGCAGAATGCATTCTCCATTGCTTTATTCTCACCAGAGCCCTCTGCCTTGAAAATATTACAGCTTTTCTTGGATGGAAACCACCCCATTAGCCAAAACACAGAACTGTGAATAAATTATTCAGAGGCGGTCAAATTCTTAAAGATTTGATAAAACCAGAGTTACTCTGAGGAAGCTGAGGGCATGGCTCTTCAAACCCTTCCACTTGACAAGGCCAGTAACAATTGACAACCTGTTAACTCGACAACACCAATAACAATAAGGCAGTAGTACATATGTAAATCTGCCCTATAAACTAAACCTGAGAATTTCATTTCCACAAAAATTACACTTTATCAGTAAAAATATTGCATGAAGTGTCAAACACATTCCATCTCTTGCTGGAGTTTTTATTTATCTGTTGTGTGGGATTACAGAAGAGGAATCAGAGTGGTAAGAAATGCTGTTTCACTTGCTATATATGACTACCTGAAAAGCAGAAGTCATGAGCCTAGAATACCACTTCTGGAGCACTCTCAAGTGCTGGACTCTTATTTTGAAGGCTGTGCTTCACATACTCTGCCAAATGACTCTAAAGATGCAAAGAGAAAGGATTCTTTACTTTATTATATCCAGTCAGTATTTGTTTCTAGAATCCACTGGAGTTTTGGTGCCGATTAATTAAATTTCTTAACTCTCTGTAATTAAGTCCAAATCTGAGTACCATCTACCGCACGGTACAAAATGCTGCTATCAAAACCAAATGGATCTCATCAGGTCTGCAGTACATTAAAGTTGTATTCCGCCAGTTTCTGGCATAGTAACTTAAAAGAAAAACTGGAAGGATTCCAAACACTTCTACGATTTCAAAATAATAATAAAAAAAGAAACCCCTCTGGTTCTCCTGAGGCTTTTTGAGCTACTTAATACAGTGTATGGATGCTAAAACTGTGCCTGCATCCAAGTCACAGAAACACTGTATACCTAAAAACAATGCACCCCCAACTTTCTTGGTACTCGTATGTACTTTGGGGTTGAGGGAAAAGAGAGGAAAGAGGGAGAGTTCCACATCTGGCTTACATCAAACTATCAGATATTCAGTCAGTACTCACACATCCATGTGGTGGCCAGCACTCTGCAACCCATCCCCCATCTCCTTTTCTATTGCACTCCACTCACTGTAGGAAAAACAAACGAGAAACAACATCACACATGAAGGGTAAGGGAAGTTAATAAGCTGCATCCTGTATATAGTTTCTTTCCAGGTGACACCTGAATGAAAACTGCCTCCAAGTTAGACTTGGTCAAATTGTTTTCTTTCTTTAAGGAACAGCACTGACAATGGGACAAGGCCGTTTATGGCACTCTGTAAAACAATTGTCCCTAAACTCATCATCACAAATATACTTAATTCGGGATGGGTTTTGAGCATAATCTTGTTTAAATAGCTGAAACTCGATTTAAAACAAAATCAAACAAACAAAACCAAACCACCTAACACTTAATATAAATGGGACAACGGACGACAATGATGAATTTTCTGAAACAGATTTTGGTCTCATCAAGAAGAAACTAAGCTTTCCAGGCTTATAGAATATCACATAGAAGCCTCTCATTCCAAAAACCAAAGGATGGGATTTGACTTCTGTAAGCATTTTACTTCTCCTGAAACTGTTTGATGTATGCAGCTTTATGTTTTCATAGTAGACTGCTGTTTAGTTCTATTCATTAAAAAAAATACCAACTTGCAATTGTCTCAACTACCTATTTACATTAGCGAGATTATTTAGATAAAGAAAGAGAGCTACAAAAAAGATAGCAAGAGACTTTTTCTGGACATCCTGGTATGTACACTGCCATTTTGTGTTCTTAGCTTTGAGAAACCTTATGAGAATTCTTAGTTACAAGAATTACACCCACAACTCTTTTTACAAGGAAAAAAGAGGTTCCCCTTCTATTTCACATAATTTACGTGTAATGCATCTATTCTGTCCTTCACTTTTTCATAAACATTCCACTCTGCTGATGTTGATATTTGTTTGTCTTTGTATTATTACAGAACTACACCTAATTTCATTTTAAAACCCCCAATGAGAAAGACATCTGCAACCCATTAACCCAGAGAATTAAATTTAGCACTTGAACAGTGTGTAGAAGCAGGAGGTTTCCCTTAACCAGAAGTTTAGATTCTTGAATTCTCCAGTGAGATGGAAAAGTTGAGCATGCAATTCCCTCATATAAATCAAAAAAACGTTTGGCAAATTCACTTCTAAAAGCTACTAAAATTGGATAGATATAATTGTTGATTTTTATCCGTTAAAAAAACCTAGAAGCTTTTCAGAGACAACTGCCTGAAGAATGGAGTTACTTTCTGAAGAAACAAAATGCCAACACAGCAGCAGAAGGCCCAGAGATCTGGCATACAAAGCAAAAAGCTGAAGTCTTCCACTAAAGACTAAGCTCAGCAGATCCAGAGATCTCTGCATGCAGCACAGGAATCTCATTAGCACTGCAATACAGAGTTTTTCAAGATAGACAATTAAATGTTTCAGACATACTTTTCAAAAGCATAACAACATAACCAAGAAATTCCCTTCTCTCTCCCAACAACTGTCCACGTATGTATTTCAAAACTGGATGAACTCTTACCTGAATACTCTTCCATAGTTGCCATGGACTTTATAGACACCATAAAGCCGGTCTGCTACCCTCTAAAACATTTTAGAGACAGGTTTTGGTCATCAACATTAAGTGCAATTGCTTTGTGAAAACCCACATACATACTCCAAGCTAAAGCCCTAATGTTCTTACACAGGTAAACAAGATTAGGCCTAAACCTAACGTAAGCCACTACTGAAAGAAAAAAAAAAATCAACAGCAGTAAGTCCTGGAAGACTGAAGTCACAATCAAGGCTATGTGGAAAAGTAGCTTTCAAATCCATCTTTGGAACAGGATCCATCAGTAGCTTTCAAATCCATCCTGTCACTGACAGGATATGCCTGTGGAGACTATAATCAAGTTCCCTTCAGTTTTTGATAACCAAATACAAGGCATTCTTTATCTGAATAATGTCAAATCTATGCACACACTTGTTTATTTAATTTACAGATGGCAAGGCAGAAGTCCATCTTGACATCAAGATTGCAGAGAAACCTTCAGTAAAATTCTAACAAGTGACTTGATTTTTCCACCCAGCTGAGTGAACTGAGGGAAAGGAAATGAGCTATCCATTGCAGAACTTGTTGCTCGAGCTAGAGGTCATTTCAGCTGTTTGGAGTGCCAGTACCTGCTGCAGCCAGCACTACAATGCTGGCAAAACCTCACAAGAAAAGATACGTGTACACTCTGAAGTGTGAGTTGTAATCCAGATAATGCCCTTGGAATCATGATGTACCAACGAATGACAGTGAAGTTTTGTAAGAGCTACCATTATTATTATTATTATGTCTGTCACAGCAGCAGTAAAAAGGAAACATAAATAAATTGCCCAACAGATCTCACACACATAACCCTGAAAAAACAGGACTTTCTGTAGAACACCACTTTTGAGAGTGATTAATTCTCTCAAGAACCTGAGTTTAGCAGGGCAATCCATTACCGTCCTCTCTGCCACACAGGTCCATCAAAAATTAAATCCCTGTTGAACATACTAAAAAGAAGTATCGTGTTCTCATTATTGGAATTGTAATTTCCTATTTCCTCTTTGTGTGTTTAAAAAAATAACAACTTTCCACTCTCAACCCATAATGCATGACATAATTGTTGTCATCATTAGAAAGACTATTATTCATTGCAGATCAATGAATGAGCCAAAAAAAGAAAAAAAATACTGGGAAGCATAAAGGATTCATACTACAAGCTCAGGAAAACAATGTATTACATGTCTGACCAGAAAACTGTGTTTTGAGGCCCTTCTCAAACCAAACATCCAGCAAAAACAACTTGTCTGCTGAGTAGAGAGAAGCAGACACCTCAATCCTCTTTAAAACACCTCCCTGCTATACGTGACCATCACAGGACAGAGCAGATTAGCAACAAGCATTGTCAACCCAACCATCATATCTGGAACTCTTTCCCCCTCCCAAATCTGTACAAAGTCAGCGCCCTCACCTCTTGCTGTCTCCTGCTCCACACTCCGGAGACAGACTCCCTCAGGCAAGCCTGCCCTTATTCTAGAACACATATACCACTTCTCTTGACTAAACAAGAAATACGGCCTTATAAATAAATCATACTATTTGTCACGACACACATGGGAAATACTTACAGCTCTGACTCGCAGAAGGTGTGATATGACAGACTGCAGTTCATCGCTGTAGTGTTTTAGCTCAGTAAATCTCCTGGGAGCAGGAAACAGATAGTACATCATTAGCCATCATGAAAGCAAGCTTTCACAGCATGCACAATAGAGCCACAACCCTGTGGCCAGCGAGACGGAGCCTGGATTGTGTTGGAGTGGAATTAGCTGAAGACTCCTAAAGAAGTGACTGCTGAGTTTAATTTCCCTAAAGTGAACAAACATCCCAACACTTGCATGACTGCTGTTTTTCTAAATGCAAATGTTGAAGGCTCAGATCCAATTAAGAGATAAAATTTTATGAAATAGAAGTAGTTAGCTGAAGTTATTACATCACTGGTTTGTTGTTTAGGGGGGTTCAATGGGATTTATAAAAGCAAGGCTTAGTGAATAGGAAAGCTTCGAATAAATACAAAGCCAAAATCTGCTGAAGTTTATTTCTTAATAAAAGCATGTTTACATTTCTGACCTGACAAAGATACTTTACTTTCAAGTTGCCTCTATCCAGTTTTGGGCACAGCTTTTCAGGGGTTCAAGGAAGCATTCACAATTACAATTCCCCTAAGGCTAATCCTTGTACAGTAACTGGAACATTGCATGTGAAATCCTATTGAGACTTGTACCTGCACAGGAGCCATGTATGGCTGAAGGCCATCAAATCACTACATCTCAACAAGGTACCAGACAGGGAAACCATTGCAAGTGACATGTGGACACTGCTGGCTTGTCACTTCTGGAGAAGAGGTATTTTATCAGCCAGCCCAGTTAGGTTTCAGAGGCAATTTAAGCTGATACCTTTAGCTCTTGCTAATAACAAAGGTGAATCATTTGCCACAGTTTTGCTACTGACAGGTAACCAATTAAACCACAGCAACAGCCTCTTGTGTGCACATAAATCCTCCCTACTACACACAAGTCTAGCTCATGACCTACTTTGGTACACAAGAATGTATTTACTTCATCCAGATGGGAAGCCAGAAACAGCTTTACCTAAATTACTAAACAATAATCTGAAAATAAACACAGAAGAATGCAACTAGAATTAAGGAATGAGAGACTGAGATTAGTGTTCCAGGTTGATGTTCAAGAATGAAAAAAAATTACATCCCTCCTCCTACCACAGGCATACAGTCAGGCTTTGTGTTTCAGAATAGCTTGTACCCAAGAGGTCTTACTGAAATGAGTTGGGTCACTTGCTTTGGGTGACCAAGTATGAAATTCCAGGGTTTTTCATTTAACACTTCTTCCTCCCCTGCCAGAAAGTCCTCCCCTAAAATATTCTCATCCTTACATTCAGGAAGTAGAAGCTTTATTATGACTTCTAATATTTTTGATTTCCAAGAAGCATTTTTTATAGTATTCTGACACACAGGGTTAAAGTACATAAAAAGATTTAAAAGTTAGCAGAGAAACTGTATGGGGAAAAAGAAATGTAGTCACTGATCTGCACAGTGGGATTTAGAGAGCAATCTTTTCAGTTTACACTTTATAAAATATACACCAGGGCTGCATGTCAGACAGCTGCAGACACGTACAGTGAAGATACTTGAAATAATTGAACTAAAAACAAAAGATTAAAAAGCACGCCTCCAGCTCAGGAAGACTCCCCTTTCCACTCCAGAAATTTATAATGGAAAGTTTTATTTATCCTGTTTTGCCACAAGAAATCTTTTAGGAATGTTGTATTCCCTGAAGGCAAGAGTCAGGAACCTAGGAGGACTTTCAGTATCCTGGCCTCCAGCAGCAATACCTCTTCTCTCAGATCAATTCCTCCTCAATTAAAAAAATAATTTTTAAAAATTACTACTTCAGAATCAAGCTGTCTTCTATTTTGTCTCATAAAAGCATAAACCAAAGTGCTGCTATTTTTTTCCCACTCTTCTGTGAAGACTGAAAATTTTACAAATATAATTTTCACGGAAAACTGGTTTTAAGAGACTGGTGGTGTTGCAGATCAAAAGTTTATTTCTCAAGTATTTGCTTAAGTCCTACTCATTGCTCATGTAAAATAAAGTTACATAATTATAAAGTAATTTCCAAACAGAGCTCAGTGAGGCACACAAAGGGATGTTTACTTTCCAGTGAATCCTAACAGCAGAAGTGTGAAACAAGACATAGTTTTGGCACTCAGTAACTTTAAAAACTGAGGCTTTTTTAACTAGCACTTTTCACTTGGTTTTACTGGTTCTGCAACATTACCAACAGTGTAGATACTTAACTGAGCTATTAAATAGAACTTGAGACAAAAATGAAGGACTGATTGGGTCACACTAGTGTAGGAACACCAGCAGGTCTCTCAAAAATATCTTTTATGATACTGGCAAAGAAAAAAATTTCCTTTACAGTAGACAGCATTTCAATGTAAGTTATTTACTTTGTGCATTTTACACAGCAGTATTCCTCCCTGCATCGGCGGGGGGGAGGGGGGGGCAGTGCCATTCTCCTGTTTCGTGAAGGGAGACACTGTAAGAACAGAACTCTTCACTAAAAAACAAGCCACTTGTCTGAATAACCAGACAAAAAAACCCCAGAGAGCTACTTAAAAAAAAAATTTTAAAAAGCCTGCCTTAGGAAAGGATTTAGTATTTTCTAAAGAAATCTTTCACTGAAAACCAAAAGCTATGGTTTTGATTAAAGCCCAGAGAGAGAAAGAAAGGATGAGTGCCATGAGGCCAAATCAGAGAGGCCTGCAGTAGATACAAATTTACCACTGAGTACCAGAATACCGTATTTTTATCACCATTTAATTCCACCATTGAAACTATAAATTGCTTCCAACAGGAGAAGGTTTAGTTTCCAGTCTACATTTGACCTCAAGGAGCAGCCTTGCTTCAGCTGCATGAAGCTCCTCATGTCACCAAGCTGAAGGGTGCAGCTCCACTGCACCGCAAGACAATCCCAACTGGGAGCTGCAGCTATTCCTCACCTGAACCTCTCCTGGCCTAGGAACCTGAAAGCCTACACTCCACACAGCAGTCACACCTTTCGTTTCAGCAAGGTGAGCTTTCTGAACCACTGCACCAGCCAGCCACACAAAAGCACCAAAGGTAAAGCAGAGGGACCAGGCATCACATTCCAGGCAGCTCAAGCACGAGTGTGCTGGGCAGAGCAAGGCATTGTCCCTCCTGTTAGAGCCACATACGCTACAGCAAAAGGCAAACAAAAAACAACTTCTGCTCATCAGTTATTTATTAAACAATTTGTATCCCCAAGTTCAATTTGGAAGTTATGTAGCTGGCAGAATACCATAGAAAACATGTGTCATCTCTCAAGTGCTGTGAAGGCTCTACCAAGGCATACACGCTCGAGGACTGTTTTTATACAAGCCCTTTCCTCATGTTTTCCTTGTATTAATCCTTTTCCTGCTTTTTAACAAGCTACTTCTCACAACAGCTTTGCTTTCTGAAACATTGTTACCTCAAAAGATAACAAGGATGCTCCTTAAACAGTCTTGCCCACATGTGCCTACAGTCAGACTTCTGGCAGTTTCCCTTCTGTGAGAGCAGGAAAAGATCACTCCTACTGGCCACAGAGGAAGATGACAGAGGATGAAGCATTCAAACAAGGGACCATTTTCACCTGCAGATACAGAGAATTGCTGTCTTCCGACCTCATTCATGAATGTTAGCCTTTATATTAAACCCTGGCTAAAAGCCTCCTAGCTGCCACAGAAGGCCATAAAAACAAGCACAATAAAAAAGGAGAGACTGGACCAATTCACAGGTTAAGTCTATGAAGAGGTTGAGAAAGGTACGTACCCTGTAGCATTGTTAATACAACACCCACAGTCTAGGCAAGTACAAAGGGAGCAGACAACAGAAAGCAGCCAGGCACAGGGGCTCCCCCTAAGGAGCATCTCCTAGTGCCACTCCTGGACAGCAGGTGCACCCAGAAGGGCACTTTACACAGGTACACTTGGCCTGTGGATGGCAAACAGCCATCTCTTGGCCCCATCGCTGCACACTGATGCTTCTAACTACTGCACAAGTAGAAACTCCCATTTTACTCTTCCCACATCACCAAGGGTGTGATGAACCTCCCACTAGATACACTGACAATTCTGAGCAGTTTTTCCATCCAGCAGACTGCTCTAGTGCCTGTTCCAGAGCTCTGTAAACAGCAACAGAGCTGAACTGACCTCTGGACTTCCAAAAGCATCTGTGAAAATTGGCAGCTTGGAGAGAACTATGAACTGCAACACCAGGGTGCGTGCATCCAGAACTGTACACTAGCAGACTTTTGGAAAGACCTACTATCAATCTGTATTCTGTTCATGCTTGGAAAGATTTCTTGAAAACAAATATTAAGAGGTTCTTTTTCTGAGTTTGGTTTGGAGGGGGAGGTTTTGGTCCCTTTCTGTTAGTCTAGCTAAAATGGAATACTTGTTTTACATAAAGCGATGGAATTTTTCTGAATGCTTCCTGCTTTTGGAAGCAGGATTTATCAAATCTTTTCACACTACTTCTTTACTGAGCTTCTGTTAAAATTTGAAGTGCAGAAAGATAATTTTTCTTTTCTGAATTTATAGTAAAGAGATAGAATATCCTGTCACCTGAAGTAATAGCTGTAACTGAAAAAGGGAAAGGGAGGGAAGAAGGATGTGGAATCTTACTTGTCTGGGTTTTTCACTCTGAATGTTGCATTAAGAGCTTTTAATCTGGAATCTGCCTGAAAAAGGGGAAAAAAAGCTTTGTTAATTTAATGCAATTAAATTTCAGTGACAAAAAAATCTCAGCCTTCTGGCAGCACCATTAGAAAAAAGTCCCGCCTTCATGGCATATTTAAATCTTCAAACATTGAACAAGTTGACACCAGCTGCCCTGAATGTCAGATATTTTTATTAAAAAGTCAAAAAACTAAGCTATTTTTGCAAATATGATGTAAACAGTAACCACTAAAATAAAGCTGGTATAATCCAAGTCCCACAAAAATAGTCCCTTCTTAAAATGCTGCACAAATCATGGAGTTAAGATACACAACCCCACATTCTTTTTAGATGAAGCAATTAGGTAACTTAAGACCATATGGACAAGCTATTTTATATTTTTCAAACCAAATAAAACCAGTGGTAGAGTGACCTCTATATGCTCTTTATTACCACGAACAGTTCCCCAGTGAAATCAAAATCTTATATATGGTGTTCTCCCATTTTATGACTTGCTTTACAGAAAATATGTAATTTGTATATCAGAATAGAGCCATTTTTAATGCAGTGTTCTTCTCTATAGTAGAGCATATATAAATCTCTACAGAATAAATTTCAATACCTAATTAAAAAGCTAATTGACTGCTTCAGTTTTTGAGATGTTGGGTTTACCAATTACTGCAACAGTAGTATTGAATGTTTCTAAGGAGATGGAGGGGTTTTTTTCCAGTTTATTGAATATTAAACTGTGCAATGGGTATTTACTCCTAATAAGACACCAACACAGATGAGAGAGCTCAGCCTCATCCACAGAGGTCCACATCACTACAACTCTTCATTTCTATAATGTGTTTTACACACAGCTCACTCAGGGCTCATCTATACTAAAGAAAAACTCCAGTTGTGGGCAAATGGCTGGAGTTTACTTTTGATCAAAACATCCTTCTCTTCAGTAAAAGGAAAATAAATCAGCACACCTTGCAAGGTGTATAGATTTCCTATAGTGTACCCCTTTAGCTAACAGGCTGTGCCACAGCTGCAAGCAGTAAGTTACTTCAGCAGTACTTGTCAGTGCTGGTGTAAGACAAAAGAATATTTTGTGCCCTGTTACAGAAAACTCAGAGCTTGAAGAGCTATTTTGAATTTGTCAATGAAGGGAACACAGTGTTTTCCCAAAACGAGAACAGAGTCCTTCCTTTAAGGCCCTTGCAATAGCCTCTACAGATAAGACAGGCACAGTCTGAGACTCTTTCACCTCCCACTGCATTTGGGCTGAGCAGAAGATATCCCATACATAGCCTGGAGAAAAGGAGGCTCAGGGGAGATGTTATTGCTCTCCATAATTACCTGAAAAGAGGTTGTAGTGAGGTAAAGATTGGTCTCTTCTCCCACATAACATGCAATAGGACAAGAGGAACCGGCCTCAAGTTGCATCAGGGGAAGTTCAGACTGGATGCCAGGAAAAATTTCCTTACCAAAAGGATTGTCAGGCTGCCCACAGAAGTGATGGAGTCACCATCCCTGGATGTGTTTAACAGATATGCTGATGTGGCACTCTGGGACATGGTTTAGTGGTGGACTGGTGGCAGAGTCAGGTTAACTTTAGCTGTTCTTCCAATGACCAAACCACCAAAACAAAACATAATCCACAAACCAAAAGGTAAGGGAACAAAACCCTCCAGGCTAAGACTGACTAATACTGGGAGAAAGCAGGTTTATTGCCACCACTGCATGTGACACTTCTCTAAGAATATCTTGCAATGGGAAGACAAGGCAGCATGGGGGAGCATGTCCCAGGCAGCGCAAGGAACACAAAACACTGCAGGAGCCCCAAGTCCCAGCCTTTACGCTTATTCAGAGCACTTCTGAGGCTTATATAGTCTTGGATCTCCACTGCTACACCCCAACAAGTCAATACACAAGCCAGTTGCATTTTGGGTTGTTCACACACACCTGGAGGTACTCCTCACACATTCTCCCACAGTACAAACATCATCTAGATACACTGACATTATCAGAGTCCTTCTCTCTAAGCAGCTATTTCACAAAACACTGTATTTATGTTGAAACAGCAGGCACCAAGGCAATTTGAGTCTGTTGGGGCAGCATGCCCATCCAACAGCTTTACACTTGGAAAGGACCGCTTCCTACCCCTACAGCTACAAGGCAAGTTTTTGTCTTTTGTCACAGGCCCACGTAGTGCTTTGAAGGAAGAGTTCAGTAACTTCACACAAGCACTGTCAGGCAGGAAGCACGATCCTGACAATGCTCAACCATGTCATTAGGGCTATTTCCTTCCTGCCAGTTGCAGCACAGCAACTCTCATACACCACTTTTGAGCATTTACACCAGATTTAGGCTTCTAGAAAAACATCTCTCTAGTCTTAAAACTGATTTAAGAGTAATACCCAGAAGCATTTTAGAGATGAACCACCTATCAAATGAGGTACAGCTGAGGAGTTTTCAGACAGTTAATGACTACTATGATCCTATAATAATTTATGTAAACTAAAGAGAGATTGGAATTTTCTCTTTCCTACAGGAAGAGTTAAAATCCCAAGTGACAAATCCCTTGAATATAAAATTAAGTGCTGGGGTTGGGAGGGAGGAAAGGCATGATTTAATGGTACAGCTGGCAGAATAAACAAAATCTCCAACATCAACTTTCAGCTGTAGCATACTACACTGCATTAATTCCTAATTTAAAGTTTAGTTAGAGGGTTCAAACTCTCTCAGACAAAAGACACATCCTGCTTAAATGCAGCAGAGGCAGCAGAAACATAAACAAATGGTCTGATTTCAGTCTAAAACATGCACTGAATAGAAGTTTTCCTTCCAGTGTAGTGCTAAATATTGAGCATTTATACTTCAGATGTCAAATAAAGGGAAGATTCTTTTTACCAGGCTTTTGAAAAAGTTATTTTTCTTTCCTAAGGAAACTGGAACTGTAAAAGGGAAAACATACACAATCAAATCTAGAGGGAAAACAAGACTTGCTCATCTCTCATTTAATCTACAATGTGGTTTCAAGGAGGCAAATATTTTCAGCTTTCTGCTATGAGTTTTCTTCCATAAACACACCACTGTGTGCTCTCCTGAACACACCCTGCCAGTACAAACTTTCTGAGCTCCTGTGAGTGTATGCAGCTTCAGAGCTTTACATTGTTTGCATTATGAATACTAGGAGTATGCAAATCCAACTGTGATGGAAGAGAATTATTGTCAACTTAAGTTATCAACAGTAAGTGTCCGTATCAAAGCCCCTTGGACACTGAGGATAAGAGCACCAGGGATTTTCTTTAGCTCTCACTATTTAGAATAATTCTTCATAATCCACCTAGTTTTCAGTTGTGATTTCATGAGAGAAGATCACATTACAATGAAACAAAAAGCTCAGTATTTGTCCCCATATAGTAATTCTTCCAGACACAGCCCAGCAATCTATCAGCTTCTCAGATTCTTGACCTGTACAGACACATGACCTTTGATCATTTATTCCTGTAAGCCTTCCACCAGTTTACCCAGCCATGAACTCGCTGATGTCAATGGGGATAGTATTACTTCAAGACACATTCTGTTAAACAGTTAAGGGGCACCAAATCCGTCTGTCTTAGTCCCTTTCACCAACTGCTCCTTGCAAAGAAGTCCTACAATTCAGACCTCTTTGCTTACCTTTTTTTGATACCTTGCACCTCTTACCAGACTAAATCTGACAGCCACCTTTAAAAATGCTAAGCTAAACTGAAAACACAAAACCCCACTGCTGTGGGCTCAAGTTCATTACTTTTAAAGCTTATAAGGATCATACTTTTACATTACCAGCAGAATTACATAGGCACGTAACAAGCCTGCTAGAGAACTTAACTGCAATCCTACCTATCACATGCCAAGAACATCACTGTTTTTTGTAGTAACAAGTATTCATAAAGTAATGCCTTTAACTCATTCTTACAGCAAACATCCTTTCATAAATAGCCTAAAACATGTTTACTGGAGTATATCTGTGTCACAGCAATCATGAGACAAACAATTACAGTAATTACCTTCAAGTGAAATCCAGTCTCATTCACCATTTCTTTCCATCCACCTTCCTAAAAATACAGAAGAAGAATGTTCAGTTAAAGTGATTTAAGAGTGCTGCAGCTTTTGCAAGTCCCTATGAGAGCTTGTATCAAAGGAGCTTCTCCAGTATGCCTGGCTTCTGCCTCAGTTACCCTCCCCTGTCTTTTCAAGAGTCTGGGCTAAGAATAACCAAAGGACTTGTGCGGCTCAAGGCAGAGAGCAGAGAACATACAGGTGAAAACAGTTTGCAGCGCACATGCCATCACCTGGCTCAGGGGTACTGGATGGTTTTCCACTGTTTTCAGGTCCCATACATCGGTTCACCTACATACTGTACTCTGTTGTGGCAAACATAGCTGCTCAGTCCAGTATTTGGGAATCTCCCATCAAAGCACAGAAAAAGGAACCATCCAGCATCTCCTAAAGTTGAAAGCTGCAGAATGCAATGCATAAGCTGACAACTGGACCACAGCTTTCATGACAATGTATTGTACTGGTTTTGGACTACAACACATGAATGGATCATGATCCAAACCACAAGGCTAAAGAAACCATGGATATCCAAAGAGTGAATTGGAAGCCAGTGCTGTCTCTGCAGTCAACAGTATAGCACACTAACTAGTTCAGCTTTAGCTCTATGGAAGCTTTCCCAACCAACATGCACTAGGTTCCCAATTGGCTGTTCCAAAGAGGTGGAATTTCTCTCTTAGGAGCCTTACAATTTGACTGGAAAAAAAGTCGTAAGGTACATTAGAAGTGAAACTGTACAAATGCAGTGTGCTGATAAGAAACTTTTAGCTGGACAAGCCTTTTCCACCTCCAAGTTTATTCACATTGTCTATCCTTCCTCCTGACACAGAACAAGCTATGGATCAATAGAAAGGAAGAAGATCAAAAGGACATTATCTTAAATAAATAGTCACTAAATAATGTATTTAGAAATAGCTTTACTATACCTGCGTTAAAAATGCATAAAAGATCTTGTCTTGGCAAAGAACAGGATGTGAAGCCACACGTAACAAGAAGTTTTCCAAACCAATTCTTCTTCTTTCCACAAAATCTGGATCCATATTATCTGCTGATAGCTTATGCCAAACAAAGTCAGCCTAGTTAAACAGAAGAGTGTCAACAGTAAATTAAAAAACAAACAAAACAAAGCAAGCCACAGTTTTGGTTTCCTTACCCTTTTTTCTGGCAAAGGTGGAACAACAATATGTGGGTAGGTAACTGACAAATAATTCCTCAACAACTCAAATTCACTGTAACGTCGCCACAGGGAGTCCACAGGGGCACACTGTCCCTCGCTCTGGGACTCAACAGCTCTGAAAGATTAAGCAGCAGATTTGAACATTAGTAAGCTATCACCTACTCCCTCAGACCATCAGTGCAATTACAGCAAAGGCCCCAAGAATAGCAGTGATTACCGCATGACTTAACCATAACCTAAAGCAACCTTAATTAATTTCATGTCTATATACTTAATTTAAAAATATTTATAATTTCTACCTGATAGCACTTGAATTTTCTAGGAACACAGGAAAAGTCAATGCACTTACACATCAAAAAACAGGTAGGTCACAATCAAGTAAAGAGTCACACACGTGACAGTCCACACCATTACAGAAATAGCCCAATTTCTCTTGGAACAATGTTAGGTTCAAAGTCAGTAAAATTTCATGAGTACCTGAAGGACACAGAGTATTGTAAGAAGAAATTTACTATTCAGTGGGAAAGTCTTCACTTCAAAGGATAAAAATTGTCTTGCATACAACAGTTAATACAGTTACAAATACAATTTTAAAAATATTAAGATATTTTAAAGGATATTTTTAGAAAAGGAGCAAATTTCAAAGCACTTCCAATTTTCTTTTTTTCCTTCAAAGTGACATATTCCTACATTTAAGGACTAAAAATGTAACAAACTAGTTAGAGCAAGCGGGTACAAAATTGATGCTCCTGAAAAATTCGTTGAAGACTTAAAACCAACATGACCTAGCAAGGTAATAAAGGATTTTATGTTACTATAAAAGAAGAAATCACTGAATATTGTAGGATTGGAAAGTAATACAAAAACTTGATGAGGAAAATTTTTCATACAAGACATTCAAAGCAACAGAAATACTTTGCAATATCATAAAATAAGCATTGGGTAGTAACACTTCTTGGCAGTTAGCATATGCCAGAATAAACACAGAGAGAGAATTCACACAAAGCACTTAACAGAAAACAGTGATGTCTATATCTACTTTAGCTCTTCATTTAAGTGACTAATTAGCATACAAAGCACTGGCATAAACCTACATGGAACAGTACTGACTGCTGAATTTGGAAGGGACCTCTGCATGTCTGTGATCCAACTCTCTTGCTCAAAGCAAGATGTTCTGAGCCTCATCCAGCTGGGTTTTGAGTATTTCCAAGGATAGAGACTCTACCACCACACTGAGCAATCCATTCCCATGTTTGACAAGCCTCACAATAAAGAGGGTTTCTTACTTTTAAATTGAATTCCCATGTTTGAATTTGTGGCCACTGCCTTTTGCCCTGTCTCTGCATCACAGAAGGAGCCTGACTCCATCCTTTACCTCTCCCCCAGATACTGATCCACAACTGCTAAAATCAGCTGTCTCTTGCACAGGCTGAACGAGCCCCTCCCTGCAGGTCAGACAATCCAAGCCCATTATCATCCTCATGGCCCTTCACTGGACTTGCTTCACTAAGTCCACATCCTTCTGGTGCTGGAGAACTCAGAACTGGGCACAGTAAGTTACGAACTACAATTAAGTTACTCGTGGTACTTAGTAGAATAGAGTGCTACATTATTTTTTCCAGCAAAAGCCAGGCTTTACAGTTCTTGAATTCATAAGAAGTTTCTGAAGTTTTAAAACATCTAAGTAGCACACAAATTATTGATAATTTTTAAGCTATTCTTAACCTACAAAGTCGGATTTCTAATGATCTTGCTGAAAAACAAACAATCCCACTCCAAAGCAGTCCCAATTATTTGATACATTTAAGCAAAATACCAGATGCCTCCATCTGTGAACTCTCACTAGAGAGGAACAGTCTTGCTATATACTTTGGTTTAGTTACATCTTAAGGTGGAAATAACGTCATACAGAAGAATGCAAAAGAAGAATGCAAAAGATACTTTTTAACTTAGTAAGTTGGAACAATTTTTATGTATCTACCCGTGCCTTGGGGAAAGAACATTTATTCCAGGTGAATTTGTAGGGAAAAAGAAACTTCACAACTAAGAAGAAAACAGGATGAATTCATAGCATTCAACAAAACTGCTGCAGATTAAAACTATTTGAGAGTGACTCAAGAGAAAAAGGCGAGCATACTGCTGACAGCCACTATTCACACTGCCAGCATCCCAAAGAATTCTTCCCTATTAGAGTATTTTAATTCAATGAAGATGCACCTGCAAATACTGAGTTCTGAAGAGGGTAAGCTCAGCCTAGCCTGGAATGACAGGCTGTGCAGCATTCCTCCCCACACTAACTGCTGCACCATTTAAATATTTCAAGAACACTTCAGCTCAAAGCAGGTATCTAGTGATTGAACTATTGATGACTAAGAGGTAAATTTGAATAGATAAGGAATTGAGCTACTATGCCTCAAAAGATTAATTGTTTAGTCAAAAGCTGAAGGCAACAAACATTACCTTCCTAGAGGAGAAACTCACAGCAGGGTTTGGTAAACAATCTGGTTATTCAAGACACATAAAAGTACTTCAGAATTACAGATCCTTTTTATCTTCAGCTTCAGCAGCCTACCAACCAGCTGTGCTGATTTACACCATGGGATTCAAGAGCACTACTTCCACATGGGTTATCATCAACCCTTAAGCAGGACTGCTACCATCAGTACATAATAGTATTATGGGGACCCTGGCCTGACAACAGGCTGCACAAGCAAACATAAACAGGGAGACAAGAAAAACACAGGTCAAGACCGCCCTGAGACCCCAGCCACATCCCAGGAGGACCCATCTGCGCTGCAGATACAGATGGTGCTGTGCCAGCCTTCTGACAGAAGAACGGTCCACTCTAAATTATGCTTATGATGCTCTGTAATTGTTTTGCAGAGTTAATTAGAAAGTAGGAGCAGCAAAGACCATGTTGAGCCTTAACTGCAAAAAAAAAAAAAGCCCTTTCTGAACATGCCTGCTTATCAGCTCTGTATTTGTTACAATTAATAAGAAGAATAAGAAGCCATCAGTTATTTAAAAAAAAAAAATAGTAGTAACATCTCAGTCCACCTACATTAAGCAGAAAACTAAATATTAATCCAAAAATTTAAAAGGTCATTTGGGAGCATAGCACTTCAGCAGGAAAGGACCACAGCTTCATAGAGAAGCCTAGTCCTACGTCAGCACAAACCACTACCTTGTTACTTGAAATTTTATGCCCACACAGGGCCTCAAGAACTCCAGGAGGAAGGAAGCAGACTGCCAGACTAGTTCATACCACTCACTGCATCTTCCCTGCCCACACTGAAGACACTAAGGAAGTTTACTACATCTAAAGCCTACTGTCAATTTATTCTGACAAAGCAGATCTGTGGACAACAGCTAGGCTTCCCTCAGTCTAAGTTAATCATGCTTTACAACCCTTGTGAGAGACACAAAACCTCACACTATACCCTGAAGAAAATTATTAAATTACTACCAGAGGATCTTGAAGGTCAAACCTGCCTGTGTAGTTTATTCTTTCTTAACTAGACAGCATCTGAAACAACTCCTCACTGTACTGTGTTAAGCAGCCTGACATTATTCTCATCTCAGTTCATACTTGTTTCCTTTATTCTAACATGCATTTATTCTCACTATCTCAGAAGTGCAAATACTGCCTTTTACAGCTTTTATCTTCATCAGGAGGGCACCTATGTAGCACCCAACAAAGAAGCCATGCTTCTTTAATTAATTGGCTTGAATACATTTAAGACATTTTGAAATTATTTATATCAGTTTCAGATTCCCCCTTATACCCAGGCTTACAGTAAAGCTCCCAGATTGTGCTCTCTAGAGCACACAATGCTGCAGAGTTGGGTAAAGGAGGGAAGCAGCAAAGTTCTTTGCAAAGCTGTGGTGGGAAAGCACTGCACAGCCCTCAGTTAGGAGCCTGTGTCAGCAACAAAACCTTTTAAACGAGGTAATAAGAGTTTGAAACTGCACGGATGGATTTGGGACAGGCAACCAAGATGAGAGAAATCTTTTTTATTTAATCACACCAAAAATGTCTCCACCTGGTTACATATGAGGTCATAAAATATCACCAATTACAAGAGCATTTCTCCCCAGGAACACCATTTCAGAAAGGAAGTAGAAATCCACAAAGGTACTCATTACACTTAATACCTTCACTACCATCTAATTTTTTAGACCACGTTATGAACTTCCCCATTAATGCAAGTATTGCAGACCAGTTTCAATTAAGATTATAATCACTTGTTGACATTCAGTCAAACTTCTCAATTTGTTTTGGTTCTAGAAACACAATATAATACTTGTACAGTCTTCAGGCAGGAAAACCATATGTTTCCCCTGTAAGTACACTTTTAACAATGCAAGTTATTCATTGAATGAACCAACCTGCCTGAAAAAATTAAAAAGACAAAATTGAAACCTTCAGCTTTTACGTTTATAACTGATGTTATCATAACCAATTCGAAGATTACATTACTCCATGTCTCATTTATTTGCCTTAATTCAAAGTGTCAATGTGAAAACTTTAGTCCATCTAATTAACCTCTTCTCACTTCCCATTTAAAACTAATTATCTTAAATGAGCCATTAAACAATTCTGAATGCAATAAAAAGACGAATGGCTGCAGAGTACTAAATCAGACAAGAAGGAAATACATGGGTTTATTTCCTTGTAAAAGCAATCACCTCTTCAATGGCAGAAGGAGTAACTTTGCTTTCAGCCTTCGACCTTACAGTGTATGAGAAGTGACACTTCCACTCCCTATAGTGGGCAAGGTTCACTCCCCGTGCAGAGGAACACCATTTTAGAGGGATGGGCAACTTTTTTCACCAGCTATTTAGAAACAGTCTCTGTATTCAGGCCTTTCAGACAGCTGATGTCTAATAACTGCTCTTCTGCCTGGCAAGCTGTATGACACAGAGGCACTTCTCTCGCCAGAATATTTTTCACAGCCAGGTGATTCTTTGGTGTTTTTACACTGTCACCCAGTTTACTGTATTTAACTAAAACATACATTTGTTAGGCAGATGAATGATTCATAGTATCAATCAAGTAAAAACCAACAGAAAACTAAGTTCTCAAATCCTGTCTTCTTTCACCTCCCAACTCTCCCCTGTTTAAAGCTCATGCTGAATTTACTTTTTCCCTCATACCTTCTTTGGAGTACTTTGGAGAAATCTTCCTGACCCCCACTGGCCAAAATCTGCCCTTTGCTGTTTTATCAGAACACAACATACCTCTGCGGGCATTCATCCTATGCCTCTTCCCAGGAAACCCATGCCTGGGCTTTTCACCTAGCCCAGTGTGAAACAGGAAACTTTGAGAAGGGTATTAAACAAAATCTAACAAAGGAAAAACTCCTGAAATCCCACAATGCAGCACTGCTATCACTGAACTGTGGCCTGGCCAGCTACTGATTTCCAAGTTCATTTCTTGCACAGAAACTTTCTTTAGGAGTTCTCACACTTTGGATGGGCAATCCAAGGTCTTAGCAGAGAAGCAGGTATCACTCATACAACAATTTAACTATTGGGAAACTTTCCAAATACCGAAAACAGAAATAAGACTAGTAACTTCCCAGCCATACTAGGGGAGTAAAAAGGAAATAAACAGAGCCTCCTTGTCAAATTACTGCAAGAGGAAGTGAAGACTAGCAGGGCTGGAAACCAGGGATCCTGCTATTAAGTGGTCAGATACCAGGCTGCACAAACTTGTGCTACTTTTTTCTAAAGCCCCATTTAAAACAGAACAAAAAAAAATACACTCTAGTCATCATATTGTTTGGTTGGGAAGACCAGGATAGAGAACTTATAGTCAGCAGGGATGAAAGGAAAGTGAACTAAATGGAAGTGTCCTACTACTACAGAGGAGATTGTTTACTTTAAAGGAGACCAGGAAAAAAAAAAGGCATTCCCTGTATGTCTTGTAATTCTAAGTGCAGTACTACAGCACACTTTAGAGGTGCTCTGCATTCTGATTGACTTTCAGGCTCTGTCATGAAAAATAACAGGTACAAGGCCAGGAGTCAGATTCAGGGGTTTATTCTTGTAGCTTCATGCAGACTCTGAGATAAAACACAGCTGCCCAAAATTCTAACAGGCAAGTCTGGGTTTAAGTAAGGTCCTGGATATTTGCTACTTCCCTTATAGAAAGCAAGTGATATGTCGAGCACATCTCAAGAAGGAATATTTAGCTACACATCCTAAGAATTTGTACTTGCCTTAATGCCATTTCCCACAAATAGGTAGAAGTGACCTCTGTTCTCACAGGGAGAACATAAAAATTGATTTATTTTTAAATAACTGCATAGTTTAACAGAAGCTGTGAAACAAACTGACGTCACGATGGATTGAATGGAAACTGCTCACCACAAAAAATGGAATTAGCTAATGCAGAAAGGTGTAAAGCAAGAAGAAGATTCTTTCAGGAAGCACAACCTTCAGAATCTGCTGAGGCTCTGCAGTCTACAGCAATTGAGTTTTGTCTCAAAGAAATATATCTACATCAAGGTATAATATCACATTAAAAAATCAACAAAAGTCACACAAAAATGTGAGCATAGTAATAAATCTTTTCATTTTAAAAAGAAAAAGTAACACCACCACTTGCATTTTGAAAACATTTCCACCAGCATCAGTGGAACATATGTGTTAAAGGTTTAAGCACTCAGCTCCTGCTCTATAACAAATATACTATGGTGGTAAATGTATCCATCTTGTGTCTCTTATTCACCCAGATAGAATTCCTCAATTCAAACTGAAATTAAATCCTAGATAGCAGTAATGGCGGAACCCCACTTCACATAAACATAATGCAACTATTATTAAGTGGTCTTCCCTTTACATTACTATAAACAGTTTTATTCTTCAGCTACAAAATATCTTATTACCCACAGACAAATTACTGTGAAGCCCACCTACAGCTACAGCCTCAGCAGGAAGCACATTTAATAGCCACCAATTATATTTACGCAAGAAATTTTGCCTTCTCAGCAAAAGGAATAGAGAACCTATTTTATTAGAGATGTGACAAACCCACATTTTCAATAGCTCTGCGACAAACATGTAATTGGTCTTGGTATTTGCTGACCACAGAGTAAAGTAAATCTTAATGAAAGAACACAATCTGGCCAGCCAAGTACAGTTCTGCCACTACAAAAGAGCAACTGGGAAAGACCAGTGGGAGCAAATCTAAAGTAATGCAAGGATGACTGGAAAAGGAGATGCAGTCAGCATGTTCTGGGGCTGCATAAATCTGCCCCCAGAGTACACATCATATCACAGTTAGGCCCCACTGATTCCAATTATCTTCTCTTTTCCTACAGAAATATCAGTACAATAAAAATAACACTACTTACACTAGAAGGTGTGATCTTTAATATCAATACACTGTAAAAGTATTATTAAGCATCTGAGCAACCATCGAAGAGTTACAATATTTGAAAAATACATGTCCATTTTGGATTTCGTTCTTGAAGTTCAGCAAAAATATAGTAAACTTATCCCAGCAGGCCTGCAGTCAGTGTGACTGGTGTGTTCATCAGTTAAACAAGCAAAGAAGAGTTTTAGCTAGCAGATAGAAAGCTTACGTGACAGTATTACAATTTGAACTCTTCAGAGCCTTTGAAAAATGCAACTGCTTCATTTCAGAAGAATTTCTTTGTACAGCAGATCATTCCAAAGGCAAGGCCCAAAGGTTAAAACTAGTAATATAAAGAAGAACAAAACAAAACTCCTAATAAAGTCTAATTTTGAAATTCTTGTTTCAGCTGAGTAACACGATCCTGCGTAATAGGAGTCATCTGTGACTGTTTGGGAAGTAACGGTAAGTTAGAAGAGATTTTAAAGCTTTGCTCACTACTCCATACTTGAAGTTTTGTGTTTGTGGTACTGAGAATGTTTATCATACCAGAAGTATTAATCTTTTTAGCACAAGAAAATTGAAAGCAGTAAGTTCCCCAGTGAAAGTTCAAGCTAGTATGAAGAAAGGAAATAGTTAACTAACTCTAAGCCTTAAACCATCTACAAGGAGTATGTGGTAATCAGATCAAGCAAAACACTTCAAATATAAGCTAAGCAATAAATTTTGACCACATGACATAAGTCATGAGACTTCTCCTTCTTGTCATCTCAAGCAAGCCTAACCGTTACTTCAGACCTCTCTCACACACAATCTCAAAAATACATGTATAAATTTGTCCAGCTTATGTCCAAGAAATCACCAAGCAGTTGCTGACACCATATCAATGCAACAACTTTCAAACACACATTTTTCCACCTAGCTCCAAATGAAGAATTACAGTACACAGTTACACAACACCAGCGCTAGTACTGAACTGGAGATCAGCTGCCAAATTTTCACAGGAAAAGATCCTCCAGAGTGGGTTGATAACCACATAACAAAGCACAAAACAGCTAAATCCTCTCATCAACTGTACCTGATTATTTTTAGGGGCGGAAGGAGGGAAAATCTGTTTAGAATGGCACATCCGTGTACTCTTGAGAGTGAGCTCTCATCACCCACCTAGTCTCAATGAGGTAAGCAGTGTACGTTTCTTGTATGTTCATGGCATTCCTCCCAGTCCGTTTTTCAGCTTCTGAAACCGTGATTTCCATTTTCTTTGCCAAACAGTCTTCCATCTTTTTAGAAGAGGAAAATAAAGATTCATGTAACATTAACCACACAAGGCAAAGGCTACTAACCCTGCCTTCCCTTCTCCCACACCACATTTGTTCAAATAAGACAGGTCTCTGTGGGATAAAGGCTTTGACAGGGCTTCGCTTTATACCTGTGTTCTGTATCACATTTGCAAGTGAAAACTGGAAACCTGCTTTAGGGGGAAAGCAGAAAAGTCAACAAACTGACAACTTCAGGTAGCAAAAACCACCCTGAGCCGGGAGGATACAGAAACGAGAATTTTTTTTTTTTTTTAAACAGGTAACAAAGTTACCTTTTTTTAAAAAACAAACAAAACCAAACAAACAAACACCAGTACTTTCTATCCAAACACTTCCCAGCTACCAGCGAATTCCTCCTCAGGACACCCGGGACATGTAGCCACCTCTCCCCTTTCACAGGAAACAGAATACATCCGGACCAAGATGTTTTTCTTTTAATCTCTCAGAGGAGGATCGTTATCTTTCACACACTGCCGCCAGAAATCAGTAAGGACCACACGCCCACCATGGAAAGGCAGAGCTGCACTGAGCAGGGAGGGGGAGTCACTTGAGAAATTAAGGGGGAGACCAAAAGATATTTGATAATTACAAATAATAATTTGACACTAGGGACGAGGACAGAGGGTGCACAAAGGTCTCTGACAGCGGCCAGAACGGGGCTGCAAAGAGAACCCCGCAGCTCAGAGGGTCGTGCTGCACAGCTCTGCCCCGCGCTCCACCGAGCAGGGCTCGGCCCCAGGCAGCGGAGCAAGGGCCCGTCCCACCTGTAGCCCCTTCCCGCCGCGGCGGGCAGCGCTGGGCGAGCGTCCGGCCCCGGTCCCCCCGAGCCACACCGCCCTCCCCGCCCGGCCCGGGCAGCGCGCTCAGGAAAGCCCGGTGCTTGCCCGGCGGAGCAGGCCGTGAGCCCCGGGGAGGGGGACGCTGCCCCTCCACCACCGCCCTCCGCACCCTCACCGCGGACAAGGGCTGCTCCGGGGGCGGGAGAGCGCCGTCGTCTTCCTCCTCTTCTTCTTCCTCCTCCTCCTCTTCCTCCTCCTCCTCCGGGCGGCTGTCGCTCGGCTCGGGCTCGGTGCTCTCCATGGGGCTCGGGGGCTCGGCCGCGGCGCTCCGCGCAGGCGCTGAGCCGGGCTCCGGGCAAACCCATGGCCGGTCCTAGAGCCGGGCCGGGCCGGGGTGTGTCCGGGGGGCGCGGGGCTGCGGGCGGGGGCCAGGCGAGGCGGCCTCGTCGGCCCCAGCCCTCGCCACCCTCCGCCTTCGCCCCTGCCCATGGACAGGCTCGATCCGGGGGTGCTGAGGGCGTCCTGCCCACCATGTGCCCAAAAGGGGCTCGTTCGTGCCCCTGTGCACGGACAGCTCTGGCTGTGGCAGTGCTCCGCTCGCCCACAGGCAGCCTTGAGCCTCCTGTCCCTGTCCAGAACAAAGCTCCCCCCGGCACCTCACCCCCACTCTTACAGCTGTAAATGTTTATTTCTAAGATTTGTTTGTGTGGTTGTTCCCCTCTTAGTTCTCAGGTCACCGAAAAGTATCTTGTGCCATGCTTGGCAAACCTGCTTGGGGTTTTTTTGACAGCCTGTGTTGTTACAGCAAATAGCACACCTTAAACAAAAAATACATTCCATATTAATAGGAAATATTTCGGATATTTTCTCGTCTTTCATCTATAGCAGGATTTGTCACTTTCCTTTACTGAGTCTCTTTCAGCAGCCAGTAACTTTCCCACAGGATGTTTGTTAGCGTTAGGCTGCTTGGGTTATTTTTTTAAAGCCCACCAGCCCATTATTTCCCCACTCACTCCTTTACTACTAGTGAAGCACTCAGGCGTGCTGTGTCCCTTTTGCCTTACCCTCCTGGCTGCCCAACCTTTTCCATCAGCTCCCTCCCAGCAGTGGCTGGACATCCAGAAGTGCTTTCTCCTGCCCAACATCTCTGCTGGGCAGCACCCAAGGATGTCCCATCCTGCCACACTTCCTCAGGAGGGATTGGAGTAGGTAAAATCTGCCGAGTTCAGCTCTGGTGAAGCCTCTGACATTATTTAATGAAAGCCTCAGCCACCTCATCTCTTTTCATTGAACAGGAGCAAACCTACCTGTGCATCTCTGTCATTCCTTGTCTGTCTTTTTAGAGAGACATTCAGCGAGGCCACCCTGCAGCCCCTACAGAACATCATACACTGTAGATAGATAGATAGATAGATAGGTAGGTAGATAGATGTAGATATATATATCTATACACCTTCACTATTGGGTTTAGTCCCTCGTGATCCCATGGTGCCTACACAGTCCCTGTGGGACTGGCAAACTGGACGAAGAGGTTGTTCCTATTTATTCCTCGTTCTCCAAATACCATTTTGGACACTCAGGAACAGTGCCGTTGTTCCCTGGCTTATGTATCACATCAGTCCTTGAGATTTCCCATTTTTGCACCAGATTCATGTCCTTTCATTCGGGCACGACGTTCTTTATTATTCTTATGTAGCTTTTTTTCTTTTCCTACTCTTTTCAAACCCAGGTTAAAGGCCACTTTAGGGGATTACAGAGTTGATATTATGGGTTTCTTTGCTTTGCTTTTTTCTGCTTTGTGTAGGAAATGGGGGTTTTTTTAGTGTTGACCAGAGATGAATTTGCATATATTTTTCATCCAAAAATTAATCTTTTTCTTTCAACAACAATTAAAATAAATCTCAAAATCCCCTTTGAAGATCCCGTGAATTAATATTTGGCGTCTGGTTTCTATTCTGTTGTCTTCAATGTTTATTCAACTTTTTCCTCAGATTGTTTGAACTGATACCTCAATCTGTCCTTTCCCACCCCTCCACCACTGTAGCTGGATGGAATTTCCCAAGCTTTTCCACAAAAGGCTTTCCTAAAACAAAAGTTTTTTACAAGTATGTGAACTGTGATTTGTCCTCTGAATAGGACTGATTTAAGATTTGTTTTCTAAACCCAAGGTCCAGTTTAGATGTAAAAGCACGATTGCACGTTGTAAGACACAGTCTGTTTTTCATTAAGCTATGGTTTTCTTATGTTTACTCAAGATGTACATTAAGATACATACCTTGTATCAATTACACTTGCATTTGCAGCATGTGCATACTGAAATTTTTCTGATCCATATCAGTGATATAATGGAAATATTTATGTGAAACTCATGCAGGATATCATACTTTGTACTAAATATTTTTATTATGGAAACAACATTATCAATAAAGTACAGTAATATATTGTAGGTCTAACATTCTATGATTTCAAAAACTATTTTCACCTTTGAATTTTCTTCATACTACTAAAAGATGTGGAGAAGAGTTAAAACATTACATATATGGGATGAGGGTAGTGATAGAAGTGCCCAACTCAGGATGACTGGGAGCCTGGGTAGCTCTCAAGTACATTATAGCCTGGAGAGTTTAGAGGAGAGTGAGATGTCTTGAAAAAAACCAGTGTGCAATGGAGAGATCTTGAACAAGCACCCAAGTCTCCAGCAAAGTGCTCTTCCTGAGCCACGTTTCCCTACCTCAGCCTGCAAAGAGGGATAACAGTATTTTCTCACAGCACAGTGCTGCTCTCAGAACTTCCAGGACTTGTGCTACTTTGGTCAAAATAAGCTGTAGTGCTTCCCCCATCACTAGGCACAACCATTCATGCAGCCAGGGTCTCCCTGCACCCCCTCTTGTCAGGATGTGAGTCCAGTTTCCTGCAGGTCAGTCTGACCAGGACACTCTCCTGCTCTTCAGCATCTTCACTAGGTAGCATGTCCCTTGTTCTTCAACTTTAAGAAGGCAAACTCTACTCAAATTCCTACCTACCAGTCCTTGCAGTCTCTGAAGCTGCCCTGACTCCCACTGCAGTCTCTGGAAAACAGGGAACTCCATCTTTTCTATTCTGTATTTGTTTTAATCCTACTGTTACACTGGATAAACTGCTTTTTGATGGAAGAAAGCTAAGCAAGCTATATTACCTTATAAACTGGCTTCCTGGTGTTTTTTATAATGTTGTGTGTTCTTATTGGATCATTCGACAGCTTGTGTTGCTCTAGCAAATAACACACCTTTAAAAAAAAAGCCATATTAATGAGAAATATTTCAGATATTTTCCCCTTTTCCACAACATTATTTATCAGTACCTTCATTTAGAGTTCCTCATCCTTCAGCTTCTTAGAAGTAGTTAGATTTAAAAGATAATTAACCCACCGCCACCAACCATCGTGCTACTGAGAACTAGAATGAAAACACCTAAAGCAGTGGCTCTGCTTTGCATCTATCCTGCAACACCCACAGCCTTTCAATAACCTCAGGGAGAGAGAGTAAACGAGCCAATATTCCTGCTGACTGTGTATCCTGTGCAGGATCTGGCTGTGCCAGTACTAGAAAGCAGGGAGGTTCAGGACAGAGTAGGTTCATGGAGCGACATCCTGGAGCTGAGGACCCACCATCCACACCACACATATTTTAGCTGATAAATTTTAGGGTGCCTCTAGCCCGCTCCCAGGGACTGGCCACCCTTCATACCTTCCAGCTTAGCTGCTATTGAAAAAAAAACCCCATGTGTGTCTGCCTTGAGACTGCCTTGTAACACAAGCCAAAGCAGGAAGGCCAGGAGTTGCTCTTCAAAAGCACATTCCTGATCCATGGTTCAGGCTCCTGGATCCTATCATAGTTTCACTACCAGTAATAATAATACAAAGATCGTGAGTTAGGCTGTCAAACTGCTCCTACTTCCCTCTACAGATTAATTCCTCCAGAACTGAAAGTATTTGCTCTCCAGAGGCATCCGGCAGCAAAAGGGATGCCAGGTTGTGCTGCTGGTCTTCAAAGGCTGATCGTCACTGGAGACCCTGGCATGCGATCTGTCTGCATGTGATGTCCTTGGTGTGATGGATGCAGCAGAAAACAGTGCTTGCTTAGGATCCCTAAGAAAGCACAGAAGAGGAATTAATGTCAAGGAACTCTCAGTAAAATACATGAGTAGCTGCTTCAGCATGGCAGAGTGCAGGAGGAAAAGTAGGTGAGTTCAGGCTCCTCATAGACATACTTCTACCATCTAAATATCTGAGTGAAATAATCACTAAAGTGTAGGAAAACAGGCATTTTTTTAATTTTCCAGAGAAAGAGTGGAAAAGAGATATGGGTGACTTTTGGGGTTGGGAAAATCATTCCACTTCACTCCGTCTGAGATTGGTAGCAATGGTTTCCATCCATTTCAGCAACAGCATATCTCAGTCCACAAATGAAAACAAGAAAACCAAAACTAATCCACATTTTTGAAAGAATCTGTGCAAACACATCAACAGTATAAATGAAAATGTATTGAAAATGGCTTCAAAAGCAGCTCAAAGTGAGCCATGAGAAAACTTCAAAGGAAGAAAGCCACATGATTTGGGACAGAATTGAAGAGAAAAAGACAAGCCAACTCAATAGCATTGTAAATGGTAGAGATGGATAGACCTTTAATCTTGATGCAGCTTTGGTCAAGGAACCTGTTACACACAGTCTCTGAGAAGTTAGAACTTAGGCCAGTGTGTCTGGACTATGCAAAGACTCCAGTAAAAGTCAAGCATCACTTAGAAAATGCAATTATCCTGTATGGCTACTGAAATGAGCATTAGCTGAGAGGCTGGAGAACAGGGCTAGGGGGAAGAGGTTGTGGCAAAACAGACAAGGCCACCTGTGCCCAGAGGAGGTATGGCTGTGTCTCTCAGGGTGCAGTGCTGGCTTTGATTGCACTCCTCATGCCATCAGATCATCAAAGGTTACCACACCACTGCTGGGACAAGCTGTAGCTAGAGAATGGAAAATGCCAAAGGTCATCATGGTGCTTTTCCTTAGGTGGTAGCAGGGACCACAAGCCATAGCACCACATCCAAGATCTCAAACATCAAAACCCTGTGAAACTGAAACAGTGCAAGGCAATGAGAACTTTTCCCAGAGAGTGATGGGCACCCTCAGTGCCACCAGGCAATGATGTTTGAATTTAACATTCCCAGGGCTGGAGCCAGTGTCCTTGTGAATGCAGGGTGGAGACAGCAGCTGGATTGGACCCCCACTGCAGAGTGCACATCTTTCTCAGGCAACTGTTGCTGATGGCACAGTGAAACCAAGGTTGTGCTTATAAGATGCAGAAGTGATGACATCTCTGGGGTTTAATTAACTGCCAGGAAAACTTGGGGGTAGTTCAATATGAGAACACATCATAAAATCAAATCCATACTCATGGATTTGTGCTCACTAGTAGAAGCTAAGTCCTGATCCTATCAGGTAGATGTTTTCCTTAGACCTGTCTTTTAATACTCCAAAGTATAAAACAAATTCTCTTAACAACAAGAACACTCACGAACCTCATCTGAAGCCCAGCATCACTACTGATATAAACCAATTAAAAAAGAGCAGTACAGATGCAACAGATATTAGTCCAGTCATGTAATGTGCTGGCAGTCAAGATGGCCAAGGAGATATATCCTGATTGCACAAGTAAACCTAACACCTTTTGTTGTAGTCAGTCATTTTAAACCTGGTGCTCCTGCTAGGATCTCTGGGGCCTAGAAAGCGTGGAGGAGGTCCAGAGAAGCTCAGGAGCATTGGCCCTTGCATTAGCACTCCCTGGGGCATAGTTACATGGTTCCCTTCTCTCTCTCTCTCCCTTCACATTACCTGTCACGTGAAGGTGATTTTCACCCCTGGGAATAATAGCAGGATTGACTCACCTGGGCCTGGCACATGTCCATCGTGAGGTTACCCTGTGCAGGGGTATTTAGTGCCCTTGTTGGGCGCTTCAAATCTATTGCTTGATTGCTGAGCCTTGCCTCCCACAGTGGAAACCCAGGCTGTTTGAAACCTTTGTTTAAACATATGCTATATTGTTTCAGGTGTCCGAAGTTTTATTTTACTTCTCTACTAAATATCTTACAGCTCCTAAACGAGAACTTTGGGAAAACTGCTCCCACAATGCAACTTAAAAATCACCCTGCAGAGACCTTATGTTCCTCAGCTTAAACCCAGCCTTCAGTGTGTCTTGAGTTATGAGGTTGTCCAGACCACTAATAGAGGAGCAGGGGAATTTACACCGAAAGGAATAAACAAGCCAACAATAAAAATAACCATTTATCTCTTCTTCCTCCCCAGTGTCTTACTCAAAAGGTCACTGTGTTCTTTCATGGAAGCAAAGCTCTGTAACATGAGTTTAGGCACTTTAGGCTAAACCCCAGAGTTCTTACTCACTTTTCCCCACGTAACTTTGGTGGATTTTTAGTTTGAATTTTTTCCTTGGATAAGGTCTAAGAAATAACCATGTTCTCCATAACAGAGCTAGTAGTCAGAGAAAAGCCCAGCTCAGTGGGGTACATGCTGAGGGGTTCCCCAGCTGACCTGGGGTGACTCGTGGCATAGTGCTAGGGAAGAAATGAGATCCCAGCCTCACTTCCCTCCTCTTCTTCAGATGAGGCTTGCTTGCAATAGCCTCAGCTCAGTGGACTAGAAATGCAGGTTGCAGAAGGATACATCTAGCTCTGTGCAATCTTACACAAGGGCTGAACAGACAGGCAGGTTCCCCCTGCACAGAAAGCAGCTGGCAGTGCCCACTGGCCAGTTTAGGAAAGCAAACCCCTCCCCATGTCATCATGGCAGCTCGTTTTGCCAAGCAGAAGGTCTAACACCATCTAAAAATATGTACAACTGTTTAAGAAGAGCAGGACATGCATTGTTCCCCAAAAGTTCCCTCTTGCAGGGCTTCCTGTAGACATCCAAGTGCCTTGTAAAGATGCCATTGCATGGGACATCTACTGCCTTTGCTCTCATTTCAGTGAGATCTGGCCCCAGATCTCTCCATAAGATTATTCTGCAGACAGGACAAAGCATTTTATAGGGTTCAGTTTGGCTCAGAAGATGTTTGGGATGGCCTGGAATTTTGGAAAATGCAGATCCTGCAGCTCAGGGTCCCTGGCTGCAGTGACACTGTGCAGGCTTCCTGCTGCCTTCCCAGGTTCTGCTGCTAAAAAAAATAATACCCCATGCTTCCCTTGCACTTCCAAATCATACAGCATGTTTTGTCAATGTCCACCATTGTTTAAAGCCCCTCTAGGCTCCTGCTGGGGACATTATTTCTCTCCAAGTTTCATAGGCAGCAGGGGTTTCTTCCTGGTTTTAAAGAGGGCTCCCATGGATCATGAATAATCTGTGATGTTGCTAACACAAGCCTTATCCAGTTGTCTTGTAACACACACAAGAATTCACATCTGAAAATCCAACTGGCAGTCTGAGAAATCCACGGGCATTTTGAAATGCTCTGAATCCAAGAGAGGAGAGTTGGCAGATCACCCCGAGAAATCACCATGCACAGAGCAGTTCCAATATGAGCAGTTCCACTATGTTTATTGGAAAATTGCGTCTTTCTGAAAGTTTGCTGAACATTCTTTCATTCTTAGTCCTCAAAGGCCATATTTCATCTGGGACATGGAAGCATTTCCCCATGGAGGACAGGCTGAGCTGATTTGCATCTGGGCACCCTGAAGCAAGTCAGAGAAGAGCAAACAACCCTCTGCAGAGACATTTGTGTGTCACCATGGCATAGGAGACACACTTTATGTTTATCAGCTCTGTCTGTACCACATCTCACGTCTCGCCTTTTTCCTTTTTAAAAGAAGAAGGGAAAAGAGATAACATAATTTAACACCCTAACAGAATAATTTATATAAATAGTTTACAAAACAAGTAGGTGCAGATTATCAGCAAGATGGATACAAAGAAAGGGCCTTGAAGTCCAGTGGAGGAAAACATTCACCATAATGAATATACACACAAGCATGCATAGGTACACCACATATCCACCTCAAACTGATGAATGAACCAAAAAATTAACTGTAAAATGGATAAAAAAAGCTGGAGATTCACTGAGTTAGAATACAGTGTATGCATTAAAAATTAGTCAATGTATTTATCAGTAACTATAAAATATTATATTATTTTTTGGCTGCAAAAAGCCTTAATAACAACATCTCTTTCTCTGCCACACTCAAATACATCGATCTGAAAGATTGGGGTAGATCACAGGGCAAGAGTCTGAGGATTTTACTCCTCCTTTTGCCACTGATTGATTGTGTTAACAACCAAGGCAAGTCAGAATTCTGCTTTCTGACAGTTTCACAGTTTCCCTTTTGTAAGTGGGATAATATTTCTTACAAGCTTTTGCAGAGCAGTTTGAGATCTTGGGGAGAAAGCAGATATTTAAATGCTCTGTGTTATTATTTTAGGCCCTGATTCAGGAAAACATATAAGTATATGTTTAAATCCTGCTGCTTTAATGGGTCGCAAGCACCTATTTTAGGCTAAGCTCACACTCATGTGGTCTTTCTGAAAAAGTGGCCCTAAAACTTCTAATTATCCCTATTAAAAATATAGCTCATTGAAGCTTATTTAAAAGATAATTTCTAAAATAAAGGGGGGAAGTAGTGAATAAATGGCAGCTCAGCATATTGAGGCATTACCTCTCGTGCTTTATTCAGATGAAAGACTCATGCAGGAGTACCCATGCCTTTTTGATTAGATACATGCAGCAGGCTTTAGGTCCCCTTCAAATATCCTTGGGCCGTATGGAGCCAGGAGTAGCTCCGCATTGACATCAGGGAAAAAAAAAAATCAAACCCTTTTTCTCAGAGCCTGACTTCTTCCCCCAGCTCCCCCCTCTCATATTTGTATATATTTCGAGAGGAGAGTCAGGCTTAGTTTGTTCATAAACTGCAGTTCCTGGGCGGACCCCACGCACAGCTGGGCTTTAGCGGCTGGATCCGCCTTCCCGGCAAGCCTGAGCCGGGAGCCTCGCAAGAGGGGCTCCGGGCTTGACAGCAGAAACACAGAAGACTGGCTCCACCGAGGGAGGATGAACTGGTCAACGCCGTGAAGCCGGGCTTCTGGTTGCCAGTGGCATCCAGAGATGGGGTGCTGGAGGAGACCGGGTCTGCTTTCCTTACTGCTGCTCTCCTTGTGTGAGTAGAAAAACGTTTCTGGTTAGGCAATGTTAAGCAACATACTCAGAGAGGTGGTTTATTTTCCCTTCCTCCAGCAAAACAGCTAATCTTTGATTTCTCCCCTGACAGCAATTAGCCAGAGGATTGGAAATAGCAGAGAGTTTAGTAGAATACTCTGCTACGACTGCATGAGCTGCGTATTTCTCTTATGGTGAAGGGCGAGCGGTTGCTTGGTGGAAAGCGCTGCGTGCTCGCTTGGAGCAGCTCGCAGATGTCAGTGTTTACAGTGCAAAAATATATATAGGTCAGCATTACTTGTTGGAAGTTTTTATTTTATTGAAGGAGATTAAAAGCAACTGAAGTGCACCGCTGAACGATCTGGCTTCGACAGTGTCCAGATGTGGTGAAGTTTGCAGCTTAGAACTTTTATCAGCCCTGGTTTATGCGCAGAATTAATCGAACTATTAAAGAAGGAAAGAAGTGGGGAGAGGGGGAGGAGAAGTGTCTTTGCAACAACATCTGGTTATTCGGCGAACCTTTCCAGCACTTACGTAAAGATTTCTTTGTAATAAGTGTCCTGTTTCAGTTTTGATAGCACTTCTTCAGTACTGTAGATAAAACCCTCCAGCAGCACTTGAAAATGTGCCCATCCGTGGTTTAACTTTTTCTTGTTTATATCTTGATGATTGTTTCATAACAGGGAATGGATTTGTATATAAGTGAGTGTTATATACACATCTCCTAAATATGTGTGTGTGTCTTTCTGTATACACAGAGTCTATGTATGTGTATACATGCATATATCCCTACAAAGCATATATTTATATATTTGAATGGACACTTCTTTTTAAAGTGAACTCTTACAAACACAGAGCTGTTGCCCTTGCTGTAGAAATTTCAGTGCAACTTAAATCACTTTTTGCTCAGAGTCATGAAGGAGGAGGATTGTAACTCCAGTATTTTTGCATCCAAATGAAATAACTGGGGGCAGGGATCTGTATTTGCATTCACTTTACTTGGGTCCCCCTATTTACAAGACCAGGGAATAAAAGAATGATCGGTCAGTAATTTATTTGTGTGTAGGCAAACAAAACCGTGGGTGCAACAGTTGAAGCAGAGAGAAGCAGATGGGGAGATTTAGGACATAGAATATGGTTGATTTTTCAAAAAGTTACAGAGATCTACAGATCTACATCGTCATTTTTGTAGATAATACCCTAAAGTGTGGTTTGAAATGTAGGGTGCTATACTGATAACATTCTGCTAACTTGATCACATTTGGAGCAGGAATTACTACAAGTTATTATTTAAAGCACAGTCTTGGGTTGTTTTTGGTAAGAAAGAAGACCACTAATTATCCTTCAGAAATACCTAATTTTGGAGTTATTTAACTTATGGTTTCCTTTTTCTGAAAGGCAAGGTTTTAATCTGAAAGAAGCCAAACCAAAACATATCATGATTACTAAGTTCGTCTGAAAGGTTGCGTGAGTGATATGATGACAAAATTTGCCTCTGCACAGGGTAAAAAAAATAAGCCAGGGCTTGCTCTCTGTGATTCAGCTCATCAGTGATAGATGTTTCCTGGGACTACATCCGCTTTGCATTTAGTGTTAAGATTGACCCTGCAGTCATTCTGAGAAAGTAAAAGTACCCAAGGAGCCCACTTTCCATTGACATGAAAAGAGAAGGGAAGAGCTAGTTCCCCAAATTCCCCAAACTGGCAGAATATGCACATTCAGCTGTTCTTCAAGCAACAAACCATACCACTCATCCAGCCTCTCATTAAAGAGTGACAGCACTGGCTTGGTGACAGCAGCAAAGTCGCTCCTCTTAGCACAGAGATTTAAGACTTGCCATAGAGAACATGGCCCAAACTGTGTCTCTGCTACCCCAGAATAACTCCAGCTGAGCATGTGTAGGAGCCTTGCTGCTGTCCCTAAGAGTTTACCCCAGGGCAGCAGAGACCCCAGCCTGTGCTCCACGCTGCCTTTGATCCCCAACGTGACTGAATGGCTATCACACAGCACAATCCGACCATTTCAGTTCATATGCAGTGGAAAAAAGGGCTCTGACAGACCACTGAAATTCAGCTACTGGATTTCCCTAATTCTCCATGGCCAGCCCTACCAAGGCTTTGAAATATCCACCCTTAAACTTCTCCTCAGTGGCAGTGCCTGCTGGAGGGCAGCATTTTTACATGGCTTTCTCAGCAGAAGGTGCAGACAGGACCTGTAGTTTCACCACTGCTGATACAAACCCTCACACGGGTGAGCAGAGAATCCTCCCAGGACAGAGAGCTCGTGCAGTCCTCAACTTACCTTGACCAGAACAAAAAAATACAAGGATCATTCAGAATTGGAAAACTGCCATATAGGGTGGGGAGCTGAAGGCTTTCAGTGTCTCTAGTTTGGCCAGGAGAGAGATGGGAGGTGACCTGGCCATCTACAGCCAGGTCCTGGGAAGGTGTTTTCTGACAGAGGGCTTCCTCTTCTATGGAACAGAGATAAAACAAGATGTACACACTGGAAGCTAAAATGGAGCACTTTTGTGTTTGAGCACAACACAGTAAAGTTGTTCCAACAGGCCTGGGATGCAGCCTGAGTTATTATTTGTTGTTCAAAGCCTTCAAGACTGCAAGACTGCCTGCTTGGACCTCTATAACCTATACAGAAACAGACTTGATATCAGGATTACTGTATTGTGCACATGGAAACACTTTGGCCTTAAAATTAAGAATTAGGAGTTTTCCTGCCCTATTTTCTACAAATATTGGGAAATTATCCATTGTGCTCCATCCATCAGGCACAGGGCTCATGTCCGGACAAACAGGAATGGGGCTGAGCTCAGTCTCATCTCACAGAGGGGACAGCAAAGCACCGCAACCCTCTGACCTGTGAAGACAGCCTCAGGAACATGAGCCAAGTGTCACTGGTGTAACAACAGCTCTCAAGGCTGTGAACAGCCCCAGGAGCCCGGCAGAGTCTTTGTGCATCCAAAAGAGGATATGAAACTCCAAATCTGCCAAGGCACATAGCACTTACCAAGGGAGAGCAAGCTATAGCCCTTGGACTCTGGTAAGGCTCCAAAGAAAGAGAAAGAAGATTTTTGAGCTAAGGTGAGGTTGCAGGTCTGCTGCCCCAAGTCCAGAGCTCCCAGTTCCTGGCATTGGAGTCCACTTCCCCGTAACTTGGTCTCCTGTTAAAAATGCTAGTCTGCTAAAATACCCTGACATTTTTTCCCAGGTCTCCTGGGCTCCCTTTACCATGGTTCATGGCTCTACAGAGAGTGCTTTTGAGGGGTTATGTCCTGGTAGATGGTGGCTTTCTGAAGTCACATTCTCTTTCCTGCTTGCAAAAACTGTTCCCCCAGTGAGCCTCTTCAGCTAAATATATAGAGCATATAGAATTCATAAATCAGGACAGGGAGCTCCAGGGCTGTCAGAAAAGCATCTCTGGCTTTTGATCTGCTCAAGAAACCTCTGACCTATCCCAGGCTCCTCAGGCAGCTTGTTCAAGAAGTTGGCCTCTTATTTCTGAGGTCACCAGAGCTAAAATCAGGGGTTGTAGTGCCACCAAAATGCCAGCCCGCTCCTCAGGCAGGGGAGCTATTGGGATTGCACCCCCAACACCAATGGACACAAAATTCAGGAACACCAGGTCAAACCTGAGCTGGTGAGAGGACGAGGGAAGGAAAAAGACAAAGGAAGAGTCACCCTCCATTTCACAGGTGTTTGCAGACAGGAGCTTTTTGAGTCCAAGGATGAGCCAGAGCAGCTGAGCAAACCTCTCCTTCCAGGCTATGCAGCATGTGGAGGTGGGCACTGCCCACCCCAGGACACAGGGCTGCAGGGCTGGTTATGACGATCCATCTCAAGTAGCACCATGTTTTGCTCTAGTATTGATTTAAGACAGGCAAAACACCAAGGAAGAGATCACCACGCTCAAAAAACTCGGAGGGGCTACAAGAGCCCCACATCGGCTCGGTGTAGGTAGCTGGGCTGGGAGAAGGCACAGCATCCCTCTGCCTGAGGGAGAAACTTGTGCATCCTACCATGAGGCTCTATAAGAACAAAGCTGCAACAAATTCTCCAGTTAGGAAATAAAAAGGGAAAACACAAGAAAAACCCTGACAATGCAGAACTGGAGTCCTCTGCAGTGTTGCAAGTGCCATGAAACTCAGCAAGGAAAGCGATGGCTTATTTTCAATTCACATTTACACATCTCCAAATCTGATGCTACGGTTTCAGTCCTTGGTGTGAATTAGATTAACTGAAGGTTAAGAAGAGTGGCAGTGTACAGCTATTATCAGATGAATGAAAACTGGTATTTCCTCTCCCCTTGCACCTCCAGCTTTGCTCAGACTTGAGACAGGCTAGTCATCAGTAAAGCTGACCATCAGTAAAGCTTCACTCTGTATTTAATAGGGGGCTTTGTGGAAAGAAGTGCTTTTTAAAATATTCCGTACAACTTGAAACTAAAACACATAATTTTCTAACAAAAAACCCACACAACCAACACAAAACTGATGTTTACTGATATTTTACTGGTTTTATCACTGTTTCATGATGGTCAGAAAGACATTTTTGTGCACTAGTAGTAAATAAGTTCAGCCAGCTGCAATCATGATACTTGTTACTCCCATTAGAGACAGAGTTCTGGACAGATGTACCCCACATATTCACTGAACATGCAGAAAGCGAACATCGGCATTAAAAGCAGGTGACTGGGGGCTTTTATTCTGAGAAATAATTCCGCTCTACTGCCTGTACTCCACAGCTTTATATTGCTTCATGATTTGCTCTGTCGAGTTTATTTCCTCAGGACATTGTTTTCCTCTCCCCTTAGTGATAACTCTTTGCAATAACATTTACTTTCAGCCAGGCTCCACAGTGTTGCAACTTGCCATAAACTAATGAACTCTCCCATAGATTGTCATGTTTTCAAGGAAGCACAACATCTGATCCTTTTATTAAAAAAAACAGTCCCACCAAGGAGACAAAATCAGCAGCTCCCACACACTCTGCTCTTTTCACATCCCGAGTTTAGTGCTGTGTGCCAAGTGAAAGCCTCGCGCTGGAAGGGGCCTCCATGCAGAAGGGAGATAACACCACTGATGGCTGCCTGCCCTATCAAACCTACATTATGTCCATGCTGGACCCCAACTGTGGGATAACATTTCCTTAGGGATCTTCAGGGGGAAGTGAAGGAGTGGCTGAAAGCTGTCTTGGCCCTGCTTGCATGCACATCTCTGAATTCAGAGTCAACTCTTGTGATCTTGCCTCTGGAAAGGATCTGTAGCATCCATCAGAGTCATATTTCTTCTTCTTCAGTCGGTTCATCTTTTTGTTACAGCCCATGTAGGGTTGAAACTCTGCTGCCAGCTTCTGGTAACTGTCAAAATTTTAGGAGAAGTGGGAGAGCCTGCTTATCGTGCAATCCCCTCTGCAGCCCGTGCTCCTACCAATTATGTGGCTCCAGAATTTACCCTTTCATGGAGCTGCAAAACACTGCAGTGTTTTCCTTGCTATTGATAAGCCAGGAACAAATGACAGCTGATTTATACTACAGCAAATGTGTTGTTGCATGTGGGTCATTAACATGTGACTGCAGCCTGCCAGGCTGTGCTGGACGGAGGGCTATGGCCTGTGTGGACTCTAGCAGCCCAAGGACATGCCTAAACCCAACTGCTGCCCTGGACAGCACAGGGTTATTTGGATTCAAGATAAATTTTTTTTTTAAAGGACCTTTTCACTATTTGAGCTGAGTGATTTGAGACAATCAGCCTGAGCATGCTGTTGATGGGGGGCCGATATGCAGTTCCAGCTGTAGTGGGGGGCTGAGTTGTGGTTCCAGCAGTGGCAGCTGCAGAGTGTCACTTTGCAGGGTCCTGTGCTCCAGTTCCACCCATGCCTCTCTCAAAGTGGGCCACAACTCTCAAAGTAGTTGAAGCAACATCATATTGGACACATTCTGCCTGTGGGAAGATCTCTCAGCTTCCCACACCATGGATGGAGATGTTCCCTTTAGCTCCATGTCAGTTACTCTCCACTGGACCCAAAACTCCAGTCTTTCTGGATAAGTAGATGTCCAAAGAAAGCTGTCCCCAGCAGCTTCTACCATGGCTCCAGACTCAGTTCTGATGAGGCCTGAAGGTTTCTGAAGGAAATTCCAGAGTGCCTTCACTCAGCCTGCAAAGAGCTTTGTCCTGCCCTTGCAGCACACGATGGCAAGTCCTCTGGCCATGCCTTGGAACTGGAGAGTCCAGCCCTCCAGGACCATCACACTCCCTAATGCATGCCCTGCATGCAAAGCAGCACGGATGTGCTCGTGCCAGCAATGGGAACCAGCACAGCCATGGCAGCCAGCAAACAGGGCTGGTTTATGGCCTGGCTCTGGGGTCCAGGCAGGGCAGAGCCCTGAAACAATCTCCTGAGCTGACACCCACTGATGTCTGATATTGCCCCAATATCCAAATCTCTCCTAATCTCTTCAGCTCCTCCAACACCCCTGTGACAATATTCCCTGTGGAAAAAACCCCCTTTGCATCTGGAAGGCCCAGAGACATCTGCTGAAGTTCCTGGTCACTGAGAGGGACCTTTTCCTTAGAACAACAGTGCAAAATCCGGGGATTTTGATACTGATCCCTTCTCACCTCAGCCATCCCAAACCAGTGTGCTTAGCTGTATCCTGCATTGCCATAGTTCACCGTGTACCCCATCAGAAAGATGATGTTGCCAATGTGGATTCATACCATGCCCAGCAGTGAAAATCCAGAGAAAAATTTCTTTGTTTTTCCTGCAAAATCAGTAACTCAGGCCCATTCCTGGAAACAGTTCTTGTGAGTGCCATGACTGCAAGTGCTTCTGGTGCATTTAAAATGAACACTGGTACAGACATTTCTTTTAAAAGATCCTTTGCTGTTTCCAGGTGGAACATTTAATAAACTGCTGTCCATGCAGAATGAATGCCTGTGTCCCCCTCAAGTGTTCAACTGAGCAGGTTGCCAGTCAATGCAGCTGGAACACAATGAGGAACATCTGTTTGATGTTGCTTGATAAAACTTCCTGCCTTGGAGACTCTAAACACCAGCATCCAGCTTGGAAGAAACTGAATCAGCTGCTGTCTTGCTGCATAAAGCATTTTTTCCATGCTAGATCTATCCCAAAATTAGCCCCAACCAGTCCATGATAGCAAACAAGACCCTTCTTACAATGGGAAGTGACACACAGAGCCATAAGCTCAAGCAGTTGAATGAATCATCCTTCTTCAAATAGACCCTGGGTACAAGCATCCTCAGAAATAAGACCAATGGATCCCCTGGGATCTCAGTTCCTGCCATGTCTTTAATATGTCAAGAGGCACTCAGTGGAAGAAAATGCAGACATTCCCACCAGAGGCAGAAGCTTGGGGGTGAGATCTCAGCAAACATTTACTGTGGTTTTGTATACGTACCTTGTGCTCACCTGTCTGTAAAACAGCATCATCACGTCTGAGCCTTCCTTTCACCCTTGCCAGGGCTATCAGCTCTGCAACAGGCTGTGGCTCAGGAGGCAGCTCTTGGGCAGAAGTGCAGCTCAGCATAGTCAGAGGGTGGCATGTCTCAGGAGGTGTCCAGAGGCAGGATGATGAGTTGAAAAGACAGGCACTACTGCAAAATGATGAGATCTTGGAGCAGGTGATGGTGCATAGAGAACATTCCCTGCTTGGTCATTTCTTCCATGCTGGAAGGGCAGCTTTGCCCCCTGAACCCCATTTCCTCCAGCTGTTGAGTATCCCTGGAGCTGTGCTGCAGCTCTGCTCCAGGGCTGGGACATGGGGGAACCTTCTCCTTCTCCTGCAAGGGGGATCTTTTGAGAGGCATTGCAAAGACACATAAGCTCCCGTTACTTCCATGTGCAGAAAAAAAGCATTTCAGGCTCGGTCAACAGGACTCTGGCTTTTGTTCCTGAAAAAAAATTCCTTTTCAAAACCGTGCTCCCCCTGCCCTCCTGCCATAGCTCTCTTCTGCTTCAAAAAATGGAAAATATTCAATTTGAATTCAATCCTACTGGGCAGTGCTTTTTGGTAGGTTACAACACAAGCTCCTTAAAAGATATTTTTTAAGAGATGAAGAAGGGCATGAAAGAGAAGAACACACCATCTATTTATGTGCTAAACATGGGACACTTCAGGAGAAAGTTTTTAGCATCTGTAACCCAGGCTAGCCTCAAATTCTCTCTGACAGCACAAATTACTTAATTACTGTTAGATCTGGCCTAAACGAGGGCAAAATCCAACTCTACATAATAATTTTAGCAGAGAAGAACTGGCAGTGTTGAAACAAATTGATGACAGCACATGGATGGAGAATTCACAGAACATCTCTGCCCCAGCTGCTTGTTGCAGAGTCCCTTGCAAGCCCTTTTTCTCCTTGGGAATCAAAGTAATACAAATGCAAAAAAATACACACTGGTCAATCATAAGAAGTCCAACCAGAGATGAAGAGCAGCAGCTCCAGTCTAATGTCTCTTTGTGGGCTCATCAAAGACCTTCTAGCAGATGGAAAACCAAGCGTGTGCCAAGAATTTCAAACACTCCTCAGGAAGTTCATCTAAATCATCAGTAACCCATTTGCACTTAAAACAGAGCAAACCCTGCTGCCCAAATGTGACCCAGATAATGTTTCTGACGTGTTTACCTATTTGGATGGTATCCTTAAATTTAAATTCCATCTATTCACAGACATCCAGGACTCATGCAGAGCCTGAAAAATATACAGAAAATTGAATTCCAGAGCATAATATGATGATAATAGTAAAAAACCCTGACTGCTGCACAGTAGTTTTACTTGAATGGCAGTAGTTTAGACACAGCAATGTCTGCTACTGACTTGCAGCTCACGTGCTTTTGCTGCTTGGTTCATTGCTGCTGCTGCTTTTTCTGTGTAAAAGGGGGAGACTCGTAGCTGCTGCATCTGAGGATGAGCAGCAGAAGCTACAGTTAATTGGGATATAGGATAGACTGTTGATGCCTCTGCAGAAACGAGCAACAAAAATGATGGCAACAGCATTGTGGAGTTGGTTGACTCTTGCCTTCTGCCATTCAGCTCCCAGTCCTAAAAGTGCTCTAAAATCCTCAGCAATTTCTGCAGCAACTTGCAACCAGATGAGCTCAAACCACCCGTGCGTGGCCAGGAGGTGACTCCTGCTCCCAGGCAGTGTGGGAGGTGGGAGAAGGGACTTATTTTTAAGACAAGAATTTAGTCAAAACCAGATCACTGCAAAGTGCTCTTCAAAGGGCTGAAATCTCAGAGCCTTCTGAAAACATGGCATTCAAATCCCTAGTCATCAGAAGGCAACTTCCACTGGGGATGTGCCAGCTTAGCCCTCTGCAAACCCCGCTGGCAGCCCACACGCCCCAGGCCATGATGTGCTGATAGTACATTGCCTCACCTTGCAAGGCCCCAGATAAGCAGAGGTGCTGGCAGAGCTGCTAAAATTACTTATGAACTGCTGAAACTCAGCATTTCCCCACCTCTTCAGACCTTGAATAAGTTGCTTTGCTTTCCATCTGACAAAGAGGAATGGCACGTTCCCCTCACATGCTCTCTGGCTGGTGGGAGTTGCTGTGGCGGTGGGACCATGCTGTGATGCTGGTGCAGGTCACCGCACTGTATCCATGGTTTTCTCTTGAGCTGACCCCTGGCTGTGGGGGTTTTTTCCCCTCTCAGACACTTCAGGCTGTGCTTCTGGCTTGGCTTGCTCTCTCTAGGCTTTTCCAATACAACACAGGGTAGAAAGGACAGCAAAATATAGGAACAAGAAAGAAATGGGGACATAGGTGCAATGAAAGGGACTTGTTGCCAGACAAGGTTGCACCTTCAGACACAGGATGGCTGCAAAACTAGGTTTGTGTTGTAGCTCCTCATATCTGACATTCATAGCCCAGTACTTATCCAGTGGCTGCCAAATGCCTAAAGGGGTAGGTACAGGTATTACCAGGCAAACTCACACCTGCTTTTGTCTGCCAGCGAAGATTTTACCTGGCCTGGTAGTGGCTCTGGAGGTACTGGCCATAATTACACAGTGGTTCACAACATCCAGCAGGTAGGGAGTGAAAAGCCCCACTGTTAACCTGCTGTCCTGGGCAGTGTGAGGGACTCCTGTGCTAACCCTCTGTTCTGATCCTGAACCCTCCCTCAAGCCATCTTTTCAAGGAAGGATGCAGAGCATCCCTGCTCGTCTCACAAAGGAATAAACCAGCCTCCAGAAGAGGGGACAACCCCTTATCTTGTGAGTTTTCTCCTTGTTTTGGGACAGCTTTCCTCATCTAGTGAGTCAGCACAAGGCTAGGAGCAGTAGTGACACCCACATGGAGCTGTGAACTTGCCCACCAGCATTGCCTTCAGGGCTGTGCCATCCTGCCCCTTCACCACCATCATCTGTCCCTGGATCACGGCTTGGTGCCACCTTTATGTTCAAATTGCAGCCCAGCAAGTGGGAAATGATGTTACATGATCCATGAGCCCAGCCAGCTCTAATACAGCATTTCAGCTTAATTGGACTTAGCTTCTTGCCCAGGTGAGGCAGGTGCTTGGCTGCCTCAGGGACTTAATGAAAAATAATGCAAATAACGTGCAACCAGGTAACTCCCAGCCACCAACTTTACTGATATTTCAGTGAAGCGTGTCAGTGAAATGGATCCAGAAACACACACAACATTTTCAGACATTGCTGAAAGTTTCAAAGACACTGAGAAAAACAAATTAAATAGTCGAAGGCCACTGCTGTTTTATCCATTCCATGTTCCCCCCTCCTCAGCTCAACATCTCTGAATGCAAACTGGTATCAATGGGAAGGATGTTGTCCGTGACACCAGAAAGAAAGTGTTCCTGAAAGAGCTTGAGTTCACAGTCTAATGGGGGTGTAGTTTTTGCCTCACCTGATACTTACAGTCCTTCCAAAGCTCAGCAAGGGCAGAACATCTTCCTTGTCATGTTGGGCTGGGTCCTGCTGGGCTTCAGGACCTCGGGACTGCAGGGCTGGCTTGCCTGGTTTTTCAAACTTCAATGCCAGACTTTCTTTGGTGAGTAATTTTCACATTTGAAGGAGTTCCCCAGCTAAAAGATAAAAAATAGGCAAGTGTTACACATTTCAAGGAACAGCAGAAATCAACAAACTTGCTTAAAAATATTTAAGTAAAATAAACTTCATCTAAATAATTTTTTGTCGTAACACACTGTCATGTCCTATGTGCAATTTTTCCATAACTCTTTTCTAACGGGTTGCATGAGAGCTTGGATGCAAATTAACCACAAGGAGATGGGAAAGATCCTCCAGGAATTGCTCTGCATGTGGAAATGAATTTCAGTTCAGCCACTTCAGAGCAATTTTTTTGTTTACTTTCCACTGACATGAAATCAGCCACGATTGCATCGCATGCGGGATTGGTTAGCCAGTTACATAATGCTTAATAAATCCAAGAGAAATAATATAAAACACATCACCCAGCCTGGGAAGAGGAGCAGTATCTCAGTGTCACCAACCCGCCCAGGCCAGGCATCAGTGGAGCATCTGATCCAGTGCTGGGGGGGTGCAGGGTTGTGCTGTTGCATGACAAATGTCATTAGGAAAAACACTTGTGGCATGTGTGGAGGCCTTGAAGACAGACAGATTGTGTGTGATAGCAAGGGTCTATCAAGAATCAGAGCTCTCACCCTCGTGGGGAGGGCAGCTCACCCCGTCCCGTGGGGCAAGGCAGGCGCGTGCTCGCACGCCCAGCTCCAGCTGGAGCTGCTGCTGTGTAAGGTATTACCTCACCCTAATAATGTTCCTCGGAGTACTTCGTAAAATCATAACGGCCCTGTAAACAGAAAGAGCAAGATTAGGTGATTAATTATTTACCACAGATTATTTCTGCAGTGGTGTGTGGAGGAGAGGGAACGTTTTGCTGGTGGCCCCAAGGGGGTGGGAAGGAAGGGAGGTGACCCAGGACGGGGCTGCCAGGCTAAACACAAAGCGGTGGTGCTGATTTAAACTGGCAAAAAGGAGTGGTGTAGGAAGCCTGAAGATACCTCTGGCCCTGCAGTGCCGGCACCCTGGCTCTCCCAGGAAAGCTGTCCAGCCCACGGGTGTATCGCTCCAGGCACACACCACTGCTCTGCCCGGAGCAGCTCTTGGCCTCCTTTCCCACATTTCCCTGCCTGCTCTGCTCCCCCGCTTTGCTTCTAGTCCCAGAGGAGACCTGCTGATGCCTTCACCCATGCCGTGGCTAACTTCCAACAGAGGAAAAGCTAGGGATGAAGGGGTTAATTACTACAGGCGCAGCACAAGCCAAGCCTGTAAGTGACTCCCTGTTGCTATTTCAAAAAGAGGCTGCCTGGAAAGGGAAAGGAAAAAAAAAAGAGAGGTTTACTTTACAACCATCATTATTTCATCTGCAGAGTTTATACAATGGAAAATAAAAGCCAGGGTATGCAAAGTCAAATCATTTCTGTTTCATTAATGGTATGGAAATCGTTTTGTTTTTATAGGGGAAAAACAAATGTGAACTTGATGTGTGTGTGTGTGTGTGTGTGTGTGTGTGAGCATGCAACTCCCTTCATTGCAAAGGGCAGAGCAGTGAAATCCAGAAATAAAAAATGACTCAGAGGCCGTAGGATCTATGAGTCAGTTGAGCTGTTGTTGTTTTTAAACACAAGTGAGAGCACAATATGGCAAATAATTGCCCCTGCAGCTCCCCCACCACAGGCGTCCCCGCTGGCCCAGCCGTCCCGGGGCACAGGCTGCTCCCTGCCAGCCCCTGTGCTGGACACCACACCCAGACCCCCAGAGGCCCAAAGGGATGGAGCAGGGATTTGTCCCAGCAGAAGCAGCTTTGGGGGTCAGAAAGTGAAAGCTGTGAAGGGAACTCGAGATCCTGTCAGAGTGGACGGAGGGGACAAGTGGCGGCGAGGGCAGATGGAGGAGCGCGGGCCCAGGCACACTCCCCTGTCCTCTCCCAGGCATCAGCTGACCACAATCAAAGAGAAGCTGCTCTGGACAAATTCTCCCTGCCCAATTCCAGGCATCTCCTCACTGACCCCTGGCATTCCAGCTTGCCTGGACGCTGCTGGCTTTGTTGGGGCACAACCCTGGGGTACCTCAGCACAAACCATCCCCACTCCCCAAAAGCAGAGTCATCGCGCTGAGGCACAGAAAACTTGTGAAAAGCACCCGAGAAATACCGGAGATTACCAAAGCAGAAGGACGGACAATAATCTGCAGCGCTTGTCCCTCCCCTGGGTGAAGTTAGATCATTATGTAATTCAAGCATCTGAAAGAGACTGGAGAAGCCTGCTGGTATGATCCATACCCAATTTACTTTGTAATGGGACTAAGCAGTATTTGCTAAACACTGAATTTAAAGGGATATTTTCACAAAGGAAAAATAAGTAGTAGAGTAAGTCAGTAACCAGCCTGTTTGAAAAAGGTCCAAGCAAACCAGAAATGTATCCTGTGTGTCTTCCTGGCACTGGAAGCACTGGTGTCTAACACAATCAAAATCAGTCCTTTTTTATGCACCAGGAAACATTTCTGGCTCATTCCTTGCTCCATACTGTACTCTGCCAAATGAAGTATTTATCATGCAGGACAATGTGGGACCACATACCTGAGGGAGGAGCCTGGGTCCCCTGATCCAAATGCAGCCTGAGCACTGATGGATTTCCTGGGAGAGCCAATGGCTTGTGCCTTGCAGAGGCAAAAACTGGAATAATAAGTTTTTTCAGCTTCATTTGGTCTGCTCTACCTCTCCTATGAAGATAAAGATGCAGTGTAAAACACATGGATGGAGAAGAGCAGCCTGACACCAAAAACCTCTTTGGTTCAGCAGCTGAAAGCAGCACCAGACCCCACCACTGGAGAACAGGAGTCTGCTGAAGGCAACTGAGCTGCATCCAAAATAGAAGTACAACACTTTGAGGTCTGGTTCTGGGGAGACTCTGCAGCACAGCAGGATGCTGCAACAACACCAGGCATTTTTGGACTGGTTAGCTCTAGCTCAAACTGACTGCAAGAAATCCGGATCACTGTTACATAGATCATGCCGAACAACTGCCATGGGAACTTCTGACCCTGCACAGAATCTCCTGGAAATCAGGGCACAGGAATTACCCTGACACCCATCTGTGGCACAGGTTTTTGCATCGTGGAGGAGACAGCTCAGGAGTAACCTGGTGATGGGGAACACCTGGTGCTCTCACATGGGTCAGCGAGAGAGCAAAGCCCGGCAGCTCTGCTGTTGGATTAATCTTAAAAACAAAGTGCTGCGTATAAAAGGGAAGGAATTTGTTTGTTCTCATAATAATTTTATGGGAGGCTCTGTTATTGCGCAGTTGTGTCATTAACCATGGATAAAAGCCCAAAGCAAAACCTAATCCTAAACTTGGTGGCAAACACAGGACTCGCCGCTGAGCCCAGGCTCAGCCAGGTGGGAAAGCAGGTCCCAGTGCAGGTCGTGTTTCCATCAGGGCACCTACCTGGGGCTTTCCAGGAATAACAGGGCTGCAGGGTTGAGTTAGAGCTGCTCCCCAGTCCTGTGTTTAAGTGTGCTGTTGATTAGAGAAAGCAAAGACCATCTCAACTAATCTCCCTTGCCTTAGCCTCTCCGAGTGCAAAGCCTGGGGATCACAGGTTGACTGACCTGCATGGAAAAGATGATGCAGGGAGCTCCCAGAGCCACTGCAGTAACAGCAAGCTGGGCAGCCCTCTGTGACAGCTGAAATAGCGTCAGCCCCATCCCAGGGTGCTTGGAGATATGCGGAAAGGAGGGGATAGACCTCACTGTAGAGCATTTATGACCTAAAAATTATCAATTTTTCTTTGTCCTTGAGAAATACAACCAATGTAAGGACAGTTATCACTGCAAGACAGAGCATGATCTGGAGGTCCTATAATGGAGGTCCTGTGTGGCAGAGGCCTTGGTCCCCTTCTGCCTTGGGAAGGGGAGAGCTGGGAACAGGGATAAGTGCTCTAGCATCTCACTCCAAACACGTTCCCTTAAGTCCATCTGCTGTTTAGTTGTCCCAAAGCAGCATGTCAGGGAGAATACCTGAGAAATAAAAGTGTTCACTCTGCCCCTCAGTGAAAATGCATTGCCTGCCATTGCTTGGGCTACGAGGCGCTTTCTCCTTGCCTGTAACAAATGTGCTGTGCCCGCACCCCCAGGCACCCCCAGCTTTCCCCTTAGTGGTTCCCCCTCCTTGGGGACCACAGCGTGGGGAAAGCTGGAGCCAGGGTTAGGTGCTGGGTGACCTACCTGCTCCCTGGGGCTGCAGTGGTAGAGAGGGGCTCAAAAAATCCCCCTCCGTGTTCCTCCAGCCACAGTCACTGCTGGCAGAAGGCTCATCTGCTGGGGGTGGCTGCTTCTGCGGCTGCAGCGATGGGACTGGGGTGAAATTCTCTTGGAGAGATGTTTTCAATGACTCCTGTGTGGGGAAGAGGGTGAGTTATTGACTACAGCAGTGATGTTTCCATGGGGCTTGCAGGTGGCCGAGCAGAGGTTGTGGATGCCCTGTGGGCAATGAGAGGCTGGGGGGCTGCCCTGACACGCATGAAAAAATACCCGGTGTCCTTGGGTGGTGGTATCACCCCTGCTGCTATTGCAGGAGAGACACAGGCACTTCTGGCATTGTTTTTCCTTTATTCCCTGACTTGAAAATCATCTCATATTCTCTCAGTAACCTCTCTGGGGTCCCAGTTATAGATACCAGAAGATTTGATCCCACTCTCATGCACAGGAGAACAAGGCTTCCTATTGATGGGAAGCCAAGCTCGCTGTGAGCCCACCTATCGGTGACTTCAAACCATCTTTCCAACTGTAGTTCCACAATAACTTTGACTAACTGTACTATTTATTGGCTCACATCACATCCTTATGGCTTCAATTTATTTTTGGAAAACTCAACCCACATTTAATTAGTTTACAGTTTGTTCCAAGTTTTGCTTATCCAGCTTTTTTTTTTTAGCTTTTGCTTTTTTTTTTTTTTTTTTTTTTTTTTTTTTTTTTTTTTTTTTTCTTTTTCTTTTTTTTTTTTTTTTTTTTTGAAGTTTGTATTTTGATGTTTAGCATTTGCCTTGGCAACATCTGGAACCCGTTTATGGAAGTGTATTGTTACTTTTACTGCTTGTGCAGCTTTATTAAATCATCCGACTATTAATATTGAAAGTGTTCATCTGGGTCTAATCAGGGCCAAATGAGTGATGTGGCAGTTAAATTGTACCTACGAGCTGATGGTTCAAGGACACACAGTCCTGAAGAAACTTGCAGTGGGCTTTGTGCTCTTCTTTTTAGCTCCCTAGGACAAGGAGGAGGTGCGGGGCGGGGGGCAGGGAGAAAAAAGAGATATTCCTGCTCTGACCTTTCTTGCAGAGCAGATAACAGAATCACAGCCTGAGTTAGTTTAGAACAATTTGTCTCCAAAGAATTTTGTCCGGTTACCGCTGTATTTCTGGATCTTGTTTCCGTATTTAACTCTTTCATCTGTCCTGGCTTTCCCCCTGCACAGCACAGCCAAGTCAAGATCCCCACCACACACACCAGTGCAACACTGGCAAATCTGATGTTCTGCTCTGAGATCTCAAGCAAACCCTTGACATAAATAAGTAAATAACATACCTGGTGGGTATATATACGTAAATAACCAACCCCATCCTGTTCCAGCAACATCCATAACCTGGACTTGTCCTTTTGCCACTCCTCTGCAGGGCCTCCAGGCATCCCTGGGGTGATGGTGCTGAGCCAATCCCACACGAGCCTGCTGTGAGCACAGCATGGATGGATTGAGCTGATGGGGTGAAAGAGGAACTATGGCAGTGACACCACCAGAGCACAGGCCTGGGTGTGGTAGGGCTTGGGTCTGGGGTAAGAAACCAGTTTAGCTTCAGTTCTCTGTTCCCATGAAATAACGCAAATGGAGTTTGTAGGGTGTGGTGGCTGTCACTGTAGGTTGAAGTCTGCACACAAAAAATGCTGGGCTTGATTTCTGTTCCACGCCCAAACCTCTCATCCTCCAGTGGAGTTTTGCCTGAGATTCTGCAAGCCTTGTCCTGGCAGAGCAAGGCAGGGAGGTGAGGGTGGCTCATGCTGGCTGCAGGTGCTTCAAATCCCAGCTGAAGCCATGGTTTCAGTAGCTAAACCTTGGATGGATGTGGGTCATTGGATTTTTTGAGGTCACCCACAAAATCCCAGGGTACCCCAGCAGGGCCAGAGCAGCCCCATGGATGGGGGGGATGCTGAGCAAGAGGTTGTGGGCAACATCTTCCCCCATACTGCTCCCAGCTCCCCCAAAACCTGACACAACACAATCCCTGCTGAACTGCATTTTAAGCCTGGCATGGGTCATTTAAACCAAAATTTCCTCCTTCCAGCCTTCAGATGCAACAGGCTTTTTCTCTGCACCCAGGCTTCTTCCCCACCATTAACCTTGGCCCTACAAATGAGGCCATGGGAGCTTGTAAATGGTTTATTTCTGTGTGGGAGCCTTCCAGCAGCTCTTTACGACTGTCGCAGGGAGGGGGGTCTGGGCCAGTGAGGGAAGCAGAGCAGGCACATGAGATGTTGTCAGAGCAGGCTGCATGCCCTGGATGTGGGGAGCAGAGAAGTTAAAAACCCCTTTTTGCTGTTGGGACCGTATTTGCATTAAGAAGGGTCCATGGGCTCAGCTGTGGAACACAGGCAGGTCACAGATGTGACCACAGACAACGCAGGAGTTCCTGCATGTTGCTGACCATGGTGCATGCTGTGCCCATGGGTGTGCTGGATCAGCAGGGCCCTGCTTGCAGGGGTTGAGGCTTCCCAAGCCACGGTCAGGGATTTTGCAATTTTTGTTTTCTTCAGACTAACAGCTGGTGATGGAAAACTCTGTGAGGGCTGTGGCAGTGCAGTGAGCCATGACTGCCCTTTCCATAGCGGCTGGGAACGCCCAGCACTGCTGGGTAGTTTGGGGACATGGCAGCCAGAGAATCAAGGATGGCCCAAACCTTCAAAAAATTAGTAGTTCTGGTTCATACCTGAACACTTTGGAGTGCACATATTTAAGTAAGAAAAGTATAAATATATATTTCTACATAAGCCACTCAGTGGCTTTTTTTTTTTAAGACATTTAGCAGCCTTAAGACAGGAAGTTTAAATTTAGCTGGGATTTATCCCTTAACCAAGCATGGTTCATGCACCCTTTCTATAAAAATAGAGATAATGTTATGCCTGTGAGATACAGGCAGAGCAGTTCCCCACAGGCAGCAGTTATTCCTGCTGCTGTGGCACATCCTGGGCTCCAGGGGTGGGAGAGCATCTCATGCTGGGATGGGGCATAGTGGGCAATGGAGCCCTGGATGGAGGAGCCCCCGTTGCCCCGAAGCTTGGGGAGTCTCAGCCCATCCTTTAGTGCAAATACACAGATGCTCGAGGAGGGGGTAAAAAACACATTTCCCAGCTTGGTCTCATTGAATAGGAAGAGGGAGGATGAGGAGACAGAAGGAGAGGAGGGAGCTGTCCCAGCCTGGCCATACATCCCTCCCCAGCACGTCTCTTCCTGCTGGGAGGGGAATAAATGAAGTCTTCAGGCATAAAGAGACTGGAGATGTCCCTTTTCCAACACCAAATGTACTCAGGATGAGGGGAAATGCCAGTTTGAGCCTAGGTTGTAGAGGAAGAAGTAAATTTCCCCTTGATGATAAATGGTACAGGAAACACAGAGGGAAAACGTGGTTCTCTGCAGTTTCCCAGGCTCTTGTCCGGCGGGACCTGCCGGCAGCATTCTCCCATCTCCTCTAGGCTTTGGAATAACACAAAGCACAATTAACTGGGCAAAAGAGAGCAAAAAAAAGCTTTAAAAAAACCGCATGGAGAACTAGGGTCAGTGGAGGCTCCTTGTTCCCCGGCTGTGTGAATGGCTGGGAGTGGTGGTTGTTTTTCCGTGCTCACCTGCAGCCCCTCTCTGCCCCCCAGCCTGCGGTGCCGGCGCCCGCCGCAGCCTCAAGACCAACCTGTGCAAGTGGTGCGACTCCACGCCGCCAGCCTGCGAGGAGAAGGTGTGCTACAGCAACTGCAACCTCAACTCCTACTGCGAGGACCCCTACGAGATCTGCGTGGCCATATGGTGAGAGCAAACTCCCTCCCCAAGGGGAGGCGGGGGGAGGAAGGGGTTCATGTGTGTACCCGTGTGCTTGGGTAACTGACCATTGCAGTAATTCAGGCTTTCTCGTCCTCTTTCCTTGACTCCATTATAATTAAAATTACAATGCACAGTAAAAAAACTCATTTGGTCTGCCCTGTAATTAGTACCAGTTTATTTTGTAAATAAATTAAGCTTTTGAGTGCCTGACACAAAGTGTGGCAAGTTTGCTGCAGGACCTATAAACTCCTATAAACCTCTGAATTTAGCTTTACAAGCTGAACCCAAGGGCAAACCAGCAACCCTGACCTCCAAACCTATGATGTCCTCTTGCATCAGGCGGGTGAAACCTCAGTTCAGATGCAGGGGTGCAGCCAAGGTCAGTCCCCATCCGGAACATGGATATCTGAGCTGGCAGCACACTGGGGTTAACCCACTGGGTTTAACCCACCTCTTTCCCATTCCCTGGAAAAAGCTCTTTTCTGCTCCTGCGAGAGGTGCCTGGACAGGAAATGCAACCTTGCCTTTCAGGCCAAGCACACACTGCGTGGTTTGGCCCGGAAGAGTGCCTCCCCCAGCTTTTTGGACCCCATGAGCAAAACTAAAAAAACATCCATTTTGGGTCTGCCCAGAGTGATTTTCCTCCACATTCCCTTTTAATTTGGCTGCCAAAGTGAAAGCCAGCCAAGCACTTATCGCTAGGCTTTATCTCAACCTGCTAATTAGCGTGAATGCTGTATGCCAGCTTTCAGTAGGAGTTTGCCTCAACATAATTGTTGCATTATGGACTTCTAAAAAAGCAAAACACAACAAGAAACCCAAACAAACAAACAACTAAATCCACCCCCTGCCCCAAATTCCCCTACACACACATGGAGAAGCCACCTTAAATCCTGGGTAGGCAATCCAGTGTGTCGTGGGGCTTTTCCCACTGACAGCTTACATTCACAGGAAAAAGCAAGGCCCCTGCAGCAGGAATCCCCCTGCCAGGGAAGCAATCCCACTGCACAGGATGGAGCTGCACCCTGCATCACGTATCGGATGGGGTGAGGCAGCTACGCAGTCACAAATAAGCTGCCAACCCCTCCCAGCATCTCCCATCCCATTCTAAGATTCATCCAGAGAATAAGATCCCTGCAGGCAGGGCTCGCCTCCAGGCCAGCCTTGCTGCTTGTTGCTCACTTGCAGAGGCTTATGTGGATCATCCAAACTTGTCCTGAGTGGGTATCCCAGTCACTGCAGCAGCTTTGGCCCCATGCTCATATCCTCCAGGTGCCCAGCCTTGGCAGCCCATGGAGAAGGGTCTTACCTTCCAAGGACTCTTCGTCTGGAGCTCCTCTGTCTAATTACCTGGTAGCCCCAAGAAAATGTGGGGAGCACTGAAAATGGGGGACTTCACCAGGGAGAGGGTGACAAATTTAGGTTCTTTCCTTGGTTTTTATGTCTGACTTCCCAGCTGATCTCAAAGACATTGTGAAATCTCTCCATACCTTCATCCTCCCACTTTGCACCACCAGGTCAGGAAGCAGAGGCTGTCCCTGAAAAAGTAATTAATTGTAATTAAAAGTAATTAATGGTTGTCATTTCCTTTGAACGCACCCAGGAGTAGCTGCAATGCTGTAGCCTGTGCAGGGCCAGTCATCCCTCACCACTGGTCCTATAAGTACATGTAAGTAGAATTATACCAGAGCCACAGCAAGCAAGTCAATCCCTACACACCTTGAAAGAAATGATCTTAGAATGGGGTTTAAGGTGACACACAGGTGACACAAGGGCTGAGCTGCCAGGCTAATGCTGCATTGGTTTATTTGTCACACACAGGAGACAGGACAATGAGAGCATCAGGATCAGCACGCTCTGCCACAACCCCCACCGCCCCATCGAAAACCTCATGGTCCCCAACTACAACACCTCGCGCTGCGTCATGAGCCACCAGCCCAGCGAGGACGGCATCATCTACATCTGTGGCTGTGTGGACGAGCAGGAGTGCAACGACAAACTCATCTTTGAGAACCACACCAATGGTGAGTGCATTTGTTAATGGTTTATGGGGGGAGCAGCACCCCGTGCCAATGACAAATCCCTTGTATTTCCTGCACAGTAGGAGATGCAATGGCAGAAGAGGCTCTTTCACCATCTTTTTTGACCTCCCTCTATAAGAGCCAGTTAAAATTGCTACCCCGTTACTGAGCCCGGCATTTTGTCTGTGGCCAAAGCGTTCCTCCCCACAATACCTCCAGCCTTTGCCTGGAAACGTCAGGTGATGGAAAATCCACCATATCTCCCAGTGGGCTGTGCCTTCAGCACAGGGTGAAGCAGCTGGGGAACCCAGGAGCTGATGTAACCCAGTGTGAGTCAAAAGCTCTGAAAGCTTTAAATGAATTGCGTCGGAGCAAATCCTGCCCCAGAACACACCCACGGGAACTGCAGGCACCCCCCACAGCTGTAACCCGAAGAGGTGGAGGTGCTTGGCATGCAGGGGTGCAGGGCTTGGCCACGTTGAATGCCTCCCCTGCTGCTCTCCTGGGAATTCTTGCAGTTTCTCCGGGAAGGGACATCCCGGTGCTGAGCACACACGTGAGCATGGCTTGGCTCGCTGCTGCACATGGCTGGAGATCCAACGGGAGCTGTAAATCCACAGGAGGGAAAACTAAGAGGCAGCTCATTTCTGTACCTCAGGAGGGTCGTATACTTTGGAAACATTTCCAACCAGATCCTGAGCCTTTGGGGGCTTGTCCAAACCTCCCTAACTCCAAGTGGACCAGGTTTATCCAAGTGTCCATCAAGAATTTGACCTGTAACAAAAGCAAAGTGAAACGTCTCCAATTTTCCATAACCACAGAACAAGGAGATGCTGAAAATGAGCCTAAGCAGAACCTGCAAGCCAGTGGCATAGCTTCTCCTGCAACATAAGGAAAAAAGAAAAACATCACATGAAATGCAAATTCTCTGAACAAACAAACCACTTTAATGGAGGCAAATGATGCTAAATTTGGCGGTTCTTTGCTGCTTCCCCAGCCAAACATAACAGGTACACACACTTCTAGGGAGAGATAGTCAAATCCCAAAGCTGATGCCGGGATATGTAATTTCACACAAAAATGACAACTGGCTCATTGGAAATGCCACCCCCAGTGAAGGCTCCATATCCAGCCTCCCCCTGTCAGCCGGTGTGGAAAGCACTGGAAGTCAGAGCAGTGCAGGTCTTTAACAACTCTCTCCTCTTTGATATGGGCCATGGGGCCAGCTTAGGCAAACCCCAGGCTCACAGACCCCATTCTTTACATCCTTTTCTTCTGTTTTAAGGGATCATTTGCATTCTAAATATTAACTTATAGTCATATTCAATGGTATAGACAATTCCTGAGCAGAGAAACATCTAATACAGACATGCACTTCTCCAGCAGCAGAAGCAGGCAGATTTTTTTCTGTTTCTTGATTCCTTAAGTTCTGCTTTCAGATCTGGGCTGCTGGGTGGCATTGCCCTCACACTGGGGCTGCAGGGGACTCCATCAGAGCTCAGACACCACGCTAATGAACACACAGAGCCATCATTTCCTAAAGCTGTGCACACAGGAGCCCAGTGGACACCTTGGGAAGATGCTGGGTAGAGTGGAGCATGCCAAGTTCTTTCCATCTCTACTCCAGCTGAGCCTGGCCCTGGAGGTCCATATCCCATCAGCAGGGAGGGATAGACCCACATAACAATGCTCAGCAAGATGTGGGTTTACAGACCTGTGGTCATTGCCAGAGCAACTACATTTGTTCTCCATAGAAGGGGTCTAATAAGCCTTGCTGCAACCCCTGTGCATCAAAAGACTTCCATCAGGAAGGGGCATCCTCTTGAAGGAATTTCCTGAAGCTGTGTTAACTTCCCCTTTTTGGCACTTATGCACGCAACTCCCTTAAAAATATCTTCTCTTTCTTCAGAGTTTCAAAGATGGGATCCAAAGCATCGGGTAAATCCATTAAAGTGGTAGGTGATATCCAAGCCCAACAGTTTCCAAAATAAACATATTCCTGAGTTAGTTATTGATTTATATCAGTTTAGGTTGATCTTGTGGTTTAAACCTGATGCCTATTTTAGAAACGCTTTCACAGCCTCACAGAAATTAGCTGCAGCACATTTTTTTGAAATTTGCCAAGGAAAATAGCTAAATGCTCTGTTTTTCCAGAACCTGAATTATGATCTGCACACACTGAGGTCAAGCAGCGAGAGTTTTGCTTATGGAATGATTCTTATCCCTCTTCCCCTGGGTTATTATACTTGGCAGAAAAACCTCTGAGTAAGATTTTACTTGAATATCTCTACCGAAGTCAGCATGTTTATTCCAGGAATCGCGAACATCAAAGGATCAGACAATTATATGTTGTGTGAGGGTTATGGCTTTGTGTGCGTGTCCTCCCCCCAACCATCTGAAGGCCAACAGGGGGTTTAAAAGAAACAAAACAAATGCAGCCATGGCCTGGTGATTGTTGGGGTTGCTGTTGTAACAGGCTGAGGAAGGAGATGCCAGCACTGGCAGACAAGTGCTGAAATGATGCTTCTGTGTGCTAACTATCCTGCAAAGTGTCCCGGCACTCCCCTGGGCTGGGTGGTCCGGCACACTGCCCACCCCCAGCATTGCTCCTGGCTCTCTGTCTGCCACAGGGGTCCAGCAAAGCTCTAGCCCCAAGCCCTCTCAGAGATTTGCTGTGTTCGAGCCTTGCCCTGGATTTATCACTGTTATTTCCAGCCCAGCTCCCTTTGCCACGAGCGCAAGCAGCGCTTGGGACCCCCAAAGGCCCTGTGCAGTCTTCTGTGCCACGCTGCCCCATCCAAGCGATCCTGGCCTGTGTCTTCTGTTGATAAATGGTGCTAAATTTGAGACCAAAACCAATCAGCTCCCCCCTTGCTAAGTGCCTACATCTGGGTTCTGTGCTGGGACGGGCCCTTGTGCGGCCCTGCAAAGGGCTGCGCTCCATTAACAGCTTTGCATATTTTCCTCCTCCGTGTGATGAAAACGAGCTGTGGCAGACCCGCAGCAGCAGCACCTCGCCTTTGCTTTCCTCCCCTCAGGCTACTCCATGCTGCAGAGCAAGGAGGTGATCCCAGTGGCTGCCATCAGCCTCCTGCCCCCGCTGCTGGTGGCAGTGATGATCACGGTGATATTTTACCTCTGCCGCACGCAGAAGCGACGCAAGAGAGCCAAGGCGTGGGGTGGGAAACAGAGACAGCCCCCGGCGCTGCCGGAGCCGGGGAAGGCAACCGAGCGGGAGGAGAAGTTGTCCGTGCTGATGGATGAGAGCCCAGCCGGCACCAGCCCCGGCTGCGCCAGCAGCCGCCCGGCTGAGCTGCTCCCCATCGAGCTGGACGAGATGGTGGGCAAAGGGCAGTTCGCGGAGGTGTGGAGGGCCAAGCTGAGCCACAGCCGCTCGGGGCAGTACGAGACGGTGGCCGTGAAGATCTTCCCCTGCGAGGAATACTCCTCCTGGAAGAACGAGAGCCAGATCTTCACCGACACCAGCCTCAGGCACGACAGCGTCCTGCAGTTCCTCACTGCCGAGGACCGGGGCACGGGGCCCCGCCGGGAGTACTGGCTCATCACCGCCTACCACAGCCGGGGCAACCTCAAGGACTACCTCTCCCGCCACGTGCTGAGCTGGATGGACCTGCAGAAGATGGCTGGGTCCCTGGTGAGCGGGGTGGCCCACCTCCACAGCGACTACACCGCCTGCGGCCGCCCAAAAATCCCCATCGCCCACCGCGACATCAAGAGCACGAACGTCCTGGTGAAGAACGAGCAGGAGTGCGTGCTCTGCGACTTCGGCATCGCCATTCGCCTCGACCCCTCCCTCACAGTGGATGACTTTGCCAACAGCGGGCAGGCAAGTATGACCCACCAACCCTCTCTGGAGGAGCCTCTGCCAGCCATCCCCATGTCCTGTGGCCAAAGTCCTCACCCACCGCTGTTAACACCTCTCTCCTCTCTGTGGGCAGGTGGGCACCGCCAGGTACATGGCCCCAGAGGTCCTGGAGTCCAGAGTGAACCTGGAAGACCTGGAGTCTTTCAAGCAGATGGATGTCTACTCCATGGCCCTCGTTCTGTGGGAAATGGCCTCCAGATGCGAAGTGGTAGGAGGTAGGAGTTTTGCACCAGGGTTGCTGTGTGCCTTTTTACTCCCTTACTGCCACATCCCACCTGATGGCACAAGATGTGATTTGGGGTGGCCCAGGTCTCTGCAGGGCTGCCAAGAGCTGGTGAGATTCCCCTGCTCTCTGTGCCATGGCTTAAGGGGGGTGGCTTGGTGGTCAAGGAGCAGGACAGGACCCCCTGGGGAGATCTGGTCCAGCCCCTGCTCAAAGCCAATGAGCTGCCAAGTCCCATGGAGCCTGTGCTGGTGATGCAAAGCAAACCAAGCAGGAAGAGCCAAAGGTGCCTCCCCCTCCTCAACCATTTTCTTCTTCAGACAACACCAGAGAGCTTACGTTGCAATGGGGACTCACAAACCCCAGCCTCTGACAGTGTGACATCCCCTGCCACTTCCCAGAGCCACATCCCGGCATCTGAAATAGTGTGTAGCAAAATATTTCATTAACTGCCCTGGTGTTAGCCCCTGCCTGCCTTCTGCCTGCTCCCCTTTCCCTTCCTTTCCTATCTCACTTTCTCACAATACAAGCCCATAGAGCTGCAGGAACCTCCAACCCTTGGCCGGAAAGCTGCTCCAACCTCTCTGCAAGCCCCATGGTTGGCAGTGGGAGGCCCTTGCCTGGCTTGGATGCCCCGTGCATCCTTTGCTCCCAAACCAGCGTCCCAGGCCATCTCTCCCCGCTCGTATCTCCCCTGCATTCACACCTGGGCAGAAGCTGGCAGCAACCAGAATGGCCTCTCACCTCTGCCAACAGCCAGTTTCTCTTTGATCTCCCATGACATGGAGTTGCTCTTCTGGAAGGGCCATTTCCCCTCTAACCCATTCCATGCCTGCAGCAGAAATCTGGAAAATCTCATATCATAGTCACCCTTCCCATCCTTCACCAGCACAATACTTTCTGCCTGCTCAAATTGTCTCATCCAGAGACAAACCAGGTCCCTTGGACTGCATCTTTAGGAGTCAGGGAGGAGGTCAGCTGGTTCCTTGGTGCTGTCTCCGAAAATAACCTTTCAGGACCCAGCACTACATTTCTGTGTCCAAATTCTCAATTGTTTCCAGATCTGCTTATTTTTTTGCAGACTGTTAAAAACAAATCCATTCTCATCCGGTGGGCCATACCAAAACAAAACAGGGAATGCATTAGAAACATCCTGTAATGCTGCTGTTGCTTCCTTGCAGAGGTAAAGAATTATGAGCTGCCTTTTGGGTCGAAAGTCCAGGAGCAGCCTTGTGTGGACACCATGAGGGACATCGTGCTGCACGGCAGAGGCCGGCCTGAGATCCCAAGCAGCTGGCTGGTGCACCAGGTAAGCTGGGAGCAACTGGTTCAGAAAAGAGCAACACACGTTGTCCCTCCTCACTAAACCAGCCTGAAAAATTAAATTTATAGTCAAAGGAAAAGTGGGCAGAACTCCTGGGCTCTACTTTCAGCTCCATCGTGGATGGCTGAGCCCACACAAGTCCCACTGGACCAATTTTCTTTTTGCACAAAAGCCACCAGCCATGGGTACGGCAGAATGTGTTGATCAATAGCCATGATCAGGAAGTTGTGAATGCCAGGTGAGGGGTTTCAGTTACCCTGAGGATAACAGCAAAATGGAGCATTTCAGTGCAGCTCTTCTCATGAAACAGGAAATCATTGGAGTTCACACCACTTCTCCCCTAAGCACCTTGTCTGGAAGGCTCAGGAAACACGCAGTCCTTCACGCACAGCCATTCACAGCAGGGACAGAGGGGAAGGGAGGTGCATCCAGCCTTCTGCCTGTTTGGCTGTGGAGGTTTCAAACTCAAAATTACCTTTAACATGAGAGAAATTTCCATTTCTACAAGGAAGAGCAAACCAAGAAGCAACTCCTTCATGTGAAACACTCAGGAAAAGTGAGTGAAACTGAGAGCAGGGACTCTGCAAGGCTCAGGGCTTGTCAAGGGAGGTCTTTCACCAGCCTTCAGAGGGTCTGAAAGCAAAGCATGTCAGCACAGGGCATAACCCAGTGTTCTAGAACAGGAACATTTCAGCAGTGATGAAATGTGCTTTGTAAAAACCACCCACAAACACACCCAGAGCAACCAGCTACAGAAACAGAGCTCCCTCCTGGCCCTGACAGGGTCCTCTGCCCCAGGCCAGCGCTTTCTGCCATGCACTAAGGACACAAGGGGTAACAGGCATGCTGATCGTGACTTCCACATCTTGCCTGACTTTGGTATTTCTTGAATTTCACGTCTTGTGGGAAAACACCCTGTGCTGATCAACACTCCCATTCACCTGAAAACCAGGAGCCCGCAGAAACATGGAGCCCGCAGACATGAGCTGTCTTTCAGAGCCTTGCAGTGCTCAGTGCATCATTTTGCAATATCCACCCGTAAAACACACTGCCTCTGCTCCCACTCTGCCCTGCTGGCACACAGAGGAAGGCTTTGCAAAAGGAAAGAGAGAATTTCTTGACCTTAGGAGACATCACATGTTCCCTACAATGTCTCCTCTCAAAACCATGTTTGTCCAAAGACTCTCATCTGACCTGACTGCAAACAGCATCAAATGAATCTGTGGCTTCTGTGGGACCCCCGGGGAGTTTATCAGTCAGTGAGTCCATTCCTGAAGCTCATCCAGCCTTTTTCATTCACAAAGGCAAATACAGGAACTTCAATCAGCAGTGCCACATATTTGAAGCCTTTGAATATTCACGTCAGACATTCACCTCCCAGGGTCTCTGATAAACTTTGAAACCACAGAAGAAATACACAGAGGCTTGGGTTGTTGAAACTCACACTTTGACAGAGTGTGAGCATAGCTGTGCTGTTCCCAGGGCCGAAGGGAGGCTGACTGCAGTCACCTCCCAGAAATAATGTTGCTGCAGTTGGGCTGGTCTAGCAGGCAAACAGAGCAAGGCTTGTAAGGTGGGAACTTTTATTGGACCATCTGATGGTCACTTGGGAAGGGGAACAGAAAAGCCACGTTGTGTTGCTGAAAGTTTTTCTCTGGCTAATCTCTGCTGGTGTAATAAACATCTCCTTACCAGCCTGGCTTTACAGCACTTCCCGGGCATTTTGCAACCGTTCTCCCCGGGATGAGGAATTGGGCAGCACCATCTGCTGGGAAGCAGCAGAAAGCCACCGGCTTGTGCCACTCCGGGGGTCCAGGCTGGCTTCCTGCGGGAGGAAGCATTGGGTGACACCGAGAAAGGGTGACAAGTCGCTCACCTGAATGGGAGGCACCCATAGATGTTCCCACCAATGACAACAGGTTTTCTGCAGAGCTCCAAATGCTACTTCCACGTTTCAGCCATCAGGACTGCTCTCAGTCAAGTGAAGCCCATGGTATGATTTTCACCAAGGGTCAGCATTAATTTCCCTGACAGGGCTGGCTCACTCAATAGCAGCTTCAGGGCAATTGCCTGCAAGGCCCCACAACAAAGACAGCTGAAGAAATTAATCCCCAGTTTCCCAGATAACTTACAACCCTCTTAAGTCTGTGCTTCTACCTTGTTTCACACCCCACCACATTAAAAAAACAAAAAACAACAACAACAACTTTTTTAGGCCAGGTAAATTCCTGAATCTGGTTCACAAAGCAGCTGAACAGACTCATGTACTGGCACAACCAGAGGCTGGTGCAGGACAGGAAGGAACAGTGGAAGCTTAAGTCAATATTGCCACTAAAAATACACTTGTACAACTCAGCGTTCTTTGGAATCTTGGAAAAATATATCAAATATAAAAGCCAAACTAAGTCCATTTTGTAAGCCAAACAAGATGTTCCAGTTATACCATTCAAAAGAGCATCATCACTACAAGGCAAACTGCAAATAAATGTTATAATTTCAGGGAAAAGTAAGTACAGACAATCTTTTAATGCCTTGTTGGAGAACAGGCTGACTTTAAAAGCTTCACCTAAGCTAGCTCATTTTTGCATGTAATCAATTACCCTCAAATCCTTTCAACTAAGCTAATAAATGAGTGACGTCAGAGGTGCTGAAACACACCATCTGTCAGTTTTGCTGTACAATCCTGTTCTCTCCAATCTGTGTCCATTATGGAAGATTTAGTACAACGAACTTTAGCAGAGAGCAGTGAGTTCTGAGTAAGGTGCAGAAGTGCAGATGGCACTGACCCTGTATCTCTGTAGGACTTGGATTTTCCTCCTGTGTGGGTCCATATGAGACTTTATGGTTCTCTTAACTGCAAATTAAGAATACACAAAACCCACTGAAAAACATGAAGCTTTATTTAGAATAATGATTTTTCCACTGTGTTCCAACTTTAGCTGACAATGATGCCAAGAGCAATAGCACATGATGGAATTACATGGGCGAGGGAAGGTTCAACACAGCTTCTGGTGCTAGCTGTGTTACTAGCTACAGAGTGGGAAAAGCACCAGCTGAGTATTACCACTTATTTTGTTTCTAAGCTCAAAATATTGTGACTCTTTTCAGAGCCCTACACAATTGGACAAAAAAAAAATAGCTTTCTGGGAGACATAAGCATTGTCGCTGACAGGAACTCCATGTGCTCTGGAGTGAACTGGGAAGCACCTCATCTCATCTCAACCAAAAGACTGTTTTGTGATCAGAGAACAAGGTTCAGCTGCACACTGCAATGAGTGTTTGGCATGGCACACCCTTTTAGAATGCCACTAAAACAAGAAGTCAGATTTAAGAAATTATTTCCAAACCTATCTTTGAAAACCACCTCCCCCCACCATCCCCTCCCTCCAGGTGTAACAGGCAGGGCACAACTCAAACCCAGAGGCCAGGGCTCAGCCAGCAGCCTACGGGTCACCATCCACACCTCTCCTGTCCCTCCTCATTTTAGATGTTCTGATCCAAATGGGCAAGGCTGAGACAGGAAATAAATAGGGGCTGGAAGGAAACAGGCTCTAAGTCCCACAGCCAACACAAGCCAGTTTCCAGGGAGCCCGTGGAATGTTTGGGAGCAGATGCTGGGGGAGCCAAGGCTGCTGCTCTAGCACAAGCAGTGCCAGTGGAAGCATCAGCATTTCCACAACTCACTGAGGCTGATTCCTCTTGTGCTTAAGCTTGGCCAAAACCAGCCTTTATGCAGGAGGCTGTCAGAAGTGTGGTAAACCACTGAGACTGTGTTAGATCCTCTTCTTCCTGCCTTCCGATCCTAATTTCAGCCCTTCTGCCTGCAGGGAATGCGCTTCCTGTGCGACACCATCACCGAGTGCTGGGACCACGACCCCGAGGCTCGGCTCACCGCCCACTGCGTGGCTGAGCGCTTCAACCTGATGGCACAGATGGATTGTGATGACATCCTCAACAACAACATGGACAACGAGGCCAGCAAAACAGCTTCTCCAGGTGGGGAGCACCAGGACAGTGACGGGAGCAGAAACATTCAGTGACGCAGCAGGAAAAAGTCCTCATCACGAGGAACAAGAGGATAAGGGAGAAGCATTTAGCTCATGAGCGAAAAAACCTCACTATTTTTCAAAATGGAACTAAGATCTAGTACATAAATTATTTATAAGATCTGTTTCCTCCCACAGATACAGTGAACTGTGGAATCAATATTTTGGTTAAAGTGCAACAATATTATATGAACTGACTTTGTACTTACTTAAAATGTGTAATGATGCAAAGCGTTCCTTTTATTATTTTTTAAAATAATAATGTTTAATCTTTTATTAATAAGCACCTGAATTCCATGTCTATCTTTTTTAAGTCCTTCCATATTGTCATCATGAGTTTCTTTTCTAACTTATTCTGCAGTGATCAAAACAATTTTCCTTTTTTTAATGGCCTATATACACACACAAAATCTGTTGTAGCAGCAAAAAGACATCATGACACGTACCACACCCTCAATGGAAGAAATGCTGACATCCAAGAAAATCACTCATTCAACATTGTGCAAACATCCACAATAATCCAGTTTGTAAAAGCCTGATAGGATGCAACTCCAAGATACCTTTTCTCACTGGGGAATTCCTGGGTTAATTGATAGTTCAGGTGGGTGTGTGAAGCTTCTTTGAGAGATAAAAAAGAAGTCACCAGTGTAGACATGGTTGCTTCACCCTAAAAGCTCTCCATGCAGGATATCAAAACCCTTTCCCCCATCAGACCAGTCTCCAGCCACCCCTAGCCAGATCTGTGCCACAGTAACAGTGTCAACACAAAGGTGTTGGCCAATTCTTCCTGCAACTCTCACACCCCCCTGCTGGGTTACCCCACCTGGGGAAACATGATCAGACTGAACTGAGACCTTTATTCCCATGATCACCACATCAACCCAGGCTGCCTCTATCCTGGAAAGCAGTTAAGGAAAGGTAAGTCACACCTTGCTCTGAATCCTGGGACTGTGCAAATCCCTCCACCCTTGGGATCAAAAACCTCAGGTGCTCCTAAGTACCTGACACCTACACAGAGCTGTATTTTTTGGGATAGCACCCAAGAGGAATACATTGCTTGCCACCACACAGCTGCATGGATCAGCCCAGAAAGATGCAAAGGGAGCAAACCTTCCAAGTTTTCTACACAAAAGATTTCTACAGCCGAGGCTCCCCGATGTGGAGCAGGGAAGCAGACCTGCAGGGCTGGTTTGGTTTTCTAAAGTGCTCAGCTATGACAGCACCAACCCATATAAAAACCTTTTCTTCTCTAGCTATTGTTTCCACCTCCTTGGACTGTTTTTACAGCTGCTAAATTAAAAGCCTAGAACCAAACTGTCTCTAAACACTTCAAAGAAGGACAGAAGAAGAACGAATTAGGTTGCATCAAATCTAAATAACAAAAAAATTTGCTTAGCTACCACTGATTACACCTTCCACTGTGACCACACCTGTCGTTCTCAGTAATCTTCACCTGGCTGCTACCTCCTGACACCTTACAATCTCTCAAGTTAACCCTTTTCTCTTGCAGCACACCATCCCCAGGTCCCCACAAATACTCATTTTCCACCCACCTGACTTCAGTCTCATTTCTTGACTGTATTAACCACCGCTCTGGCACAAGAGAAACAGAGCATGGGGCAGCTTTTCTGTCATGGAGATAAAAATCTACAGGAACAAACCAAACTCCGCCTGCCCCTGACTGCTTAATCTTTCATTCCCATAGTATTTTGTGCAGAATTCCCATACCAAGTTCTGCACCAAGTTGTTTGGACACACTGATGAATGTGTTCACTTGCTCTTCCAAGCTCAAAAGGATTTAAAAGACACTCTGACGTGTTCTTCCCACAGGTGCCAGGGACAGAGGGGGATCAGCCTGTGCAAACCAGACATTGAAGGCTGCATCTCTGATTCTGATGGCTGAAATCCAAATTCTCCAGCGGAGACAGACTTCATCCTTGGCTTGAGTTCATATTATAAATATGCTGAAAAACATTATCTTTTCCCCTACCCATGCCTAAAATCTTGAACAATCTGATTTGCATAATGCATTTTTTTCCATAAAACACAAATCCATCAGGATTACACACCTGAATGCCTGCGTTAAACAGGGGTGACTTGTCACACTCTGTTTTCCAGGAGCAGCAGGCTGCACAGCACCTCTAAAGACAGCCACTTATTTAAGATCCAAGATCTGTTTATGATTCAGGGAGCCTAAAACCACTGAGATCAATGAAAGTTCTGCTCTTAACTTCAGTGGGGCCCAATCAAGCCAAGAAGACAGAAGGTAACATAAGCCAATGTCCTATTTTGCCATGTGCCCTGTTGGAACACACTGTGGTTCTAGCAAGTATCTACACAAGGAAGCAGCACTGAGCCCTTCCCTTTGCTCCAGAAGGTACAGGATGGAAACAACATCAGTTATGCAAGAGAATCAAATCTGGTCAGAGTTAAAAATACATCCATTAGTCCGCAGGGTGCTTGCCACTCTCAGAAGAATCACAATTGCAATTTAAGCTGGATATTCAGTGGCTAACTTTTTTCTTTCTAGACTTTTCAACTATGTCCTTTGTTTCTAGAAGCAGAAATTTGCATCACAACTAAATCCACTTCAGGAACCATTCCAGTTCTGTTGATCATTTGAGCAAAGAAGGCTTTACCTTCTTTTTTCCTAGAAACATCTCCATGTTAAAAGAAATCACTTCATGGATTTTATCAAAATATTGCTTCAGCATTAGGTCTGTTTTTACACAACAAAATTAGTAACAGCTTTCTTAGTCTGAAACCACAAGCATACCAGATGAGGGAGGAAGAGAAATAACTTTACTAATAGTATTTTATAAGGAACACAAATGGGTTTATGGTCAACTTGAGAGCTTTTCAGTCTCACTTACAGCCATCACCTTGACAAATTCCCAAATCAAAATTCTAAGGTGAGTTTAGTGACTGAGTCATAAGTCTGTATTTTAGTAAGCTTAAGTTTGACCCCTGGAGTATGCTCAGTTGAAAAAGGTTTGGTTTTGCTCTGATCACTGCAATATTAAAAGCTGGGGCTTGCACCACAGCCCTTGCTGTTCATTTAAAGCAAATGTGCCACGTGACAGATGAAACAACTATGAAACATATACAGTGTTAATCTGTTTCTCCACCAGCCCCAGTTTGGTGCAGGTACTGATGAACCATGGAAGAATTTCAAACATTGCCACCACAATTCCTACCCCAAGTCCTGGAACTGGCCAAGGAGCATGCCCCAAATGTGCTGCAGAGCCAGAAACAAGGAGGAACTAATTCCACTGTTTTAATTTTTATTTTTATTCCTGGTTAAACATGAAAATGCCCAATGGATATCCAAAACTATCACAACAGGATGGTTGTATAGAATATCACAAACAAGACAAGCAGGGCCTAAAACATTCTTCTGCTGGAGAACAGTTACCACTCAAGCACACAGTGCCAAAATATCCCACTTTTGGGACCAAGGAAAGCCCAGACAGATCTCCAGCATGAAAGAAAACAACCACCTACTCTTTCCTGGTCACCTGATCTCTAGGAAAGCAGACAGAACAAATGAATCATTTTGTAGCTTTATTATCCCCCCCCACTTCTCACAAATGGACTATGACTCGCATTGAGATCTCAGTGCATTTCACAGCAAAAAAAAAAAAAAGTACAAGAGGATCAAAACAGTTGTGCATAAACCCAACTCTTCTTTTTTTTGCATGATTTACAGTTTGTGTTGAAAGTTAACATGGTTATTTAAACCTTCTGATGCATTCTTACAGTTGCATCTTCTCCCTGGAAAACATCTTACCAGATCATACAGTTGTGAGTTCTCATGATGCTGGATCAGGTGCAGCCATTGCCATGGCTGGGAAGTGGCAGATAATGTTATATACACTGATTGGAAGACTACATCAGAAGAGAAAACAGATTAAGGCACCACCGTTGGAAAAATTAAGGTAGCTTGTAGTTACAATAACGAAAGCCATAGTAAGTACTATTCTTAATTGCCAGCAATTCTTAGACTTCAATAAAATAGTTATAAAAAGGAGGAAAAAAAAAAGAAAAAAGGATGTTTGTACCTGAACACAGTTTCCTGATATCTGATTGTGTTTCAAATCAATACCCAGTCCTCAGCATAATCAGTTGTTTGTTTGGGTTTTTTTACGGTAACATGAAAAACCAGGACCTACAATCCATGTATTCAAGGTCACATTTCACTGCTTTGTTCTGAACACCACCACAGGAGAAAAAACAAAACAACCCAAAGGACAGTTTGTAACACTGATACTTCATCTCTGAGACGATTAGATGGGCACAGAAATTTAAATACAAAGCTGTACGTTTTCTGTTCATTTTGAAAGCCTTAGTCCTCAGGAAAAGAAGATGGAGGAGAAAAAACAGGCCAGATCTCATTACATTATAACTTGAGAAAAACCAGTCACTCAAAGAGATTTAATAAAATTAGAGTTGAAAAGTGTTCAAATTACTTTTCCAATTCAAGTCAATTATTTCAAGTATATTAAAATGTTTCAGAGGAAAAATTTCTCCATGGTTACACTTCTAATTGCTTTTATAAATCCATAAAAAAGAAAAGTAGTCTCTACGTACATCCCATATTCCTCCAATGCATGCACGCGTTCCTCTCCGAAGAAAAGGTCGTCATGATCCAGTTGTTTCTTAATACTGATTTCAGGCACATCTTCCAAACACCCTTCCAGTTTTCGCCAAGAAGGTTAATTACTGGGCATAAAAGCAGCAATTTTTTGTTGCTGTTGTCTACATGTGTACTGAGGAGGTTTCAGTGGTTAAAGAGCTTGACACAGATTCCAAAAGAGTTCCTATGTCACTCCAAAATCCAATAGGTTCCTTCTTTTCTCAGGCAGCTTTTGCAATCTGATCTACTTAGAAGAATCCTACACAATGCAGATAAAATCTCTTGGATCATACAAAAAACCAAGTTGGTTGAATGTACCTGGCAAGTTTGTCTCTACAACTTGGATTTTTACCCTTTTTTTTTTTTTTAAATAGCTTTAAAGTGCCCTAGTATAGTTATTTCTTTATGCTCATTTAAACTTGCACAATTACATAAAAAGGGGACACTCAGTGTGATTACTGTGTTCTGAGAGACAGAGGAAAAGGAGAGGAAAATCAGAAAACTCATCTTAAAGCAGCTTTTTTCTAGTTACTGTCCGTTTGCTGAGTTTGTGCGGCAGAGACTGTTTTCCAGAGGGGTTTATGATAAACCCAGCCATCTCCCTGCAATTTAAAGAGAAAGTATGGTTATAATAAAGACACTGCCCTGGGAGAACTGCCTTCACAAAACTATTAGACTGATGGCTGTGAACAGTGGAGGGACAGAGCTGGTATCTTTAACTCCCGCAGATTAAGGCACAGAGATCAGCACTGCAGGCTGCTGACACCGCTTCAGAACACGTGCAGGCTCCTGCCGAGCCACCATGCTCTCTGGGATCTGACTGCACTTGTAATTAACCCAGTCAAAAAGCCACTCTTCTCAGGGGTGTGATCCAAATTACTTGAAGAAGCCAAATAAGCAGCCAGCAGAGAGGCAGCTACCCAGGATTATCAACTCTAACACAGCCCAACTGCTTATCCAGAAATGCAGTGCCCAGGATCATGTTTAAACATTTTCTGAGTACATCTGTATCTTGGACTAGCAACAGAATTTCACCTTTTGTAAATCTAACAATACTAACAATACAACTATCTAACTTTGAGCTAATTATACTAACAGCTTTAGAGAACAAAAACCATCATGGGAGCTAACAGACAGTCCTGAACTTCACAAAACAAACCTGGAAGATATCCAAGAAAAAGTAACTTTTTAGCCTATGTTCTAAACCGTTACTAGATTACAGACATGGGAAGAAGAAGGGGAATTGATTACTGCAGTGTAACAGATAGAGCTTTCACTGTAAGGAGACTCTAAACTACTACAGCATACATTTTACTCAAGAACTCTCCTGTTGCAAAGGGCTCCGCAAAGGTCTCTACACAAGCAAGGTCTCACCACGTGGATCACAAGAAAAGCCTATTTCAAAGTTATCAGCAACATTCCCCAATCCTCCTGGGCAGGATGCAGTTCACCTTGTTAAGTCTTACTATATTATTACTACCACTATTACTGAAGTACAGGTTAAGACACTGAACAAATATGTTCTAACCAAGATGTAACATAGAAAAAAAAAAAAGTGGTAAGCTGAGAATGAACTCACATTCCTTCTTGCTAACAATAACATGTTGGGTACATACACACACAACCTCAGTAAAATTAGTACTACTGATTTTTTTTTTTTGAGCATTTACTGTTACAGCCTGCTTACATGTGTATGTGCAAACTATTTTCCACGTGCCATTGAGGAAGTGCTTGGTAAAAGAAACTGGACCAGAAAACTGGCAAACGTTTTGATGCAAGGGAATTTCAAAATCCAAGCATTTGGAAAGTGGAGAATGAAGTCACACCTTTACATGCTTAGGAATTCTTATGTCACCTTACTCGATGGATCCCACAGAGCTAAACTGTGAGATCTAAGGCCAAATACTCTATTCTGACAGGACACAGACCCATATGTGCAGCTGCTTGCATAACAGCTTTGCTTCTGCCTTCATGAACAGCAGCTAACTGCTTGGAAACTTACATCTTTAAGGAAGTATTTAGTACACCAAGGTGTTTCTGTTTCAGCACGAAGCCTCTCTTCATTCCTCTGCCGTTCTTCCAGGGCTCGCTTGTGCTCTGTAGCCTTATCGATGTCTCCATCCCGCAGAGACTCTGTCACATGCTGCCACAGCCTCCTACAACATAAACTGGTAACTTTACTGTTCCAAAGGTTTCCCAACCTGCCACCTCAAACTGCAGGATCGCTGCAGGCAGTTCTTGTGGAACAGGAGCACTCTCTCCACTTATACATGACAAACCAGCCCAGGTCAGAGCATTGCAGCACAGGTGAGGTCTCATGGCCAAGTCTTACAGCTACACCAGCAACTGGGAGCATGTAGGAATGGCTCTGAGGTTCTGGCAGTGCCAGTCTAATGTCTGTTTGCAAACCCTTTAAAACAGCTATGGAAGTGTTATTCAACAAGCAGCTTCTTGTGAGGATGTCAGGAGCTGCCCTGCTGCGTAGCTGATGGGTATAAACAAAACTAATAGGGAAGAGCTTCTGTTCTGGTAAGCACTTTGTGAACTCAAAAAACCACCCTCTGTTCATAAATAGGAGACAAAATAAACAACCATGTTCCTGCACTTGGGTTTTGCATTTTTTACTATGCTCTTGATTTTTATTTTTACAAAACATAAAAAATAAAGATCATTGCTGCTAAGCGTTATCCACAAATACTATCTACATTTGCAGGTTTTCCTAAGGCACTCACCAGACTGCTTAGGACAAAAAGGGTCAGACAAGAGCAAACACACTCTACCTAGATTCAAAGGGGCCTTGCTTCTCCAGGGGCCGGACTCGTTTTCTTGTCACAGAGAGCTTTGTCAAGTCCACGTATTTGGTCTCCCCGTTGCTGTAGGTGAACTCAAGCACACTGTTCCACTCCCCCTGCACTCTGCACACCACCGTGTTTGTCATGTTCTGCTTCACTTCACCTGTGACTCTAGGAAAGAAATTTATTTTTAAAAAGCCATGGCTGAAGAAACCTGAGGACTATTCCTTGCATAATCACTCAATCCTGGATGAGTTTGCAAACTTGTCACATTGCCTTGAAAAATGTCAGTTATTTGAATTGCATTTGCATGGAGAAGCTCAAAGAGCAAAGTGACTTTCACTCACTGCTCTAGTTTTCTTTATGTTACCCAGGAAACTCCATTTTTGTGTTCAGCTTGTTTCAAGCCTCTTAAGGAAACTGAAAATGAAAAAGAAACTAACACAGGCTGATTCACATATAACAAGCAACTGATCATTTCCACTTGAAGTATCACATCAGATACATAGTTCAGACTAAAAAAATAAAAATTAAACTTTCTAGCAAGAATATATCTCACTACCTGCTGGCACTTCATCTCGCATCTTTACATTTCAACTTTCTCCTTATGTAGGTGGTCTCATTTTCATGTTGCTCTCATAAGCAGCAGACACACAAAGGCAGAAAGCAAGGCAGGAAACTAGGAATCAGGAGAACTGCTTTTGTTCCCTGTCTCTTCCACAGAAACCTCTGCCAATAACAAGATACGGAAAATGTCTTTCTAACATGCAGTATTTCATTCAAGGTGTTGCATAATGCTCAAGTATCACCATAATTACACACACTGATGTATATTTTTCTTCTCAGCTTCAAGACCTGTACAAAGACCCACTTCATCCTGACCCAGTTTTTGAGCATTGCTTGGCAAGCAAATTGCCAGTCTTAAACAGAAGTTTTCTCCTAGAAACAAAAGGGTTTGTGCACTATGCAAACCAGACTTGAGACATTCTTACTGTAAGGTGCTGCAGGATTCACAAAGGAAACTATCTCCAGCTCCAATTAAACTGCAGAGTTACCTGTACACAACCTTCCTAAAACTCACCCCTTTCCAGCTCCCCTTCCTGCATTTCACCAGCGTTCACACAAAGCACAGGCTACATCTCCTTCCACGCTTTCATTGTGAGCAGCTGAGAACAGCTAACTTGCACACCACTGGCTTGCTTGGATGTCCTTTGAACAACTGCATCTGGGAGAGTGGAAAGCAGCACTTCTGTGCTCCCACCTTGTGTGGTGCCACACTCAGAGGAAAAGGGAGCACAGGACACAAGAGCCTCTTCCCTTCTTCCACCCACACTGGTCACTTCCCACTGTGCCTGCACCTATCTGTCCTCCCCAGTCCTGGCATCAAAATAGAGAAATTGATCTCTCAAGCAATGAAATGAGTATCACAGGTCAGACCTTCCAGCACAGAGATACTGGATGCCAGCCAAAGCAGACCTGCAGGGAATCTCCAGGGCAAGGGGGAAAAGCTCACAGCCAGCTCACAGCAGGACGCAGCTGCCAGGACGTCTGTCACATCATGATCCAGCAGCTCAAACCTAAATTAATCTCATGAGAAATACCTTAAAAAACCCACACTGGTAAGTAAATGCTGCTCATACAGTTTTCCATTACAAAAATTCAAGATTTGTTGAAAAAAACATGAGCAATAAAAGCACATTTACAGTATTTTTTTTGTGAAAGTCAACAAGCACTAACAATTACTGAAAACAGCAGAAAGAGCAGCTGACAAGCAAGCAGCCTTAATTTTGTGCTGCTTCTCATCCTGGGACTTCCACACCTCACCAAAGCTATTACACATGGTCGAGTCCTTGTCCTCCTCCCAAGAGATCTCTGAACAGCCTGAATCCACAGGATGCCAGAGATCAGCCTGGTCAGACTCTGCAGTTACTTCCCCACAACTTTAACAGCTTGATTTTTTTCCAAGCGTTGTGTGGTAACAAGACAATGCTGACATCCAATATTTTAACATCAATCACAAAATTACTGCCTCTGCTCAGCTGAAAGTAAACAAAGTTATATCACTCACTGCTGAGGTGCAGTATTGAACTGCTCCATTACCTGTATTTCTCCAGGTTGCATTGCTCTGACACACAACCACTGCCAGCACTGCAGACCACAGTATCTGCCTGAACCACTGTTAGTGATAAAAACCTGCTGGCACTTATTTGTAATCTTGGCATGACTGATACATGTCTAGCTGTTCATTATCATTATCCTCTATCTCATCCAGCTAAGGAGGTACAGGACCAAGGAGCCAACATCCAGCTGAGGTCTAACAACAAGGGTCACTCTACAGAAAAATCCATACCATTGCCATAGCAACTCCCGTGTGCTCTGGGTAACCATGACAACACTGCTGCTTCCCATCAAGAGATTCTTTTGGCAATGTCCAATCATCACCATGTCAAATTTTCAATAGTTACAGTACCTTGAACAGATCTCTAAAAAGCCTCTACATCTGTGACTAACTTCAGAGAGACAAACAGCAAAACAGTTTCCAAAATTAAATCACTGAAGTAAAACTACATCCTCTAACTTATCTCTCATGGCACAAGAGTAGCTATTGCAAAGTGGAAGAGATACATCATAAGCCATGGGAAAAAACCCAAATGATGTGTCACTTTCAAACCACAAGTAAGCTTCAGTTCTCCAAATGCCATTGGGACAGGGGAGCTTTGCTTGCAAGCTAAATTCAGAGCATTTATGGAAATTTAAGGAGCAAGGTGGGTTTTTTTGTTTTCTTTAAGCAACAAATATGGCCTAACCCTACTGCTTCAGAAAAAGTGATTTAGAGAAGACAGCTGATTTTTTATGACAGCAACCCACATCCAGGAAATTCTGATGTTTTAGGCTGTTACATATTTCATTATGATCTGCAAAATATTTAATCTAAGAAAGATTTAAATAAACTCTATTCAGTAAATAGCTGAGTGCAAAATGCTCTGCAAACTTATTCTTTGTGAGACTACTACTTAATTTTCTCCTTCCTCAATTAATTGTCTATATTAACATGAGGCTAATCTACAGCAGTCTTACTATAAAATGCCTAAAAAAAAAAAAACCTCTTTTGCATCAACTGTGCACACACTTCCTAGAATCTGCTAGAATCAACCCCAAGCAAACTTTCCCTGCATCTCCTTTACCTGTTAGTTTTTAAAGATGCATACAGGTGAAGAACTACCACTAGAAGAATTACCATTTTTGTCTTTACAGAAAGGTATTTTTACCTGGATATTTTCTATAAGCTGCTTAACCTTGATAGTGTTATATTTCTTATACAGAAATCCTAAGACAATGATGCCAGCAGAGCACTTACAATGCACATTGCAAACAACACGCAATCCTTTAAGACAGTGAGATCAATCTAATTTCAAACAAACAAAATGTTCTCACCGATGCAATTTGCCACCGTAGAAGGGCTTGGTGTGAAAGTTAATACTTGCAGAATACCCAGTTTTTGCACAGTTAATGTTGACTTTTCCTCCCAGCTCTACCCAGGGAACAGTTAAAATTGAGCGGGCATATGCACAGGGCAGAGAGAACGTGTATTCTTCCCCATGTTCCAAGAGATGTAAGACACCTGTGTGAAGAAATACAAGAGTCTGTAAATTGGTACCACTTCAGAAAAGGCCAAACAACTCGTTGAAACAAATAGCCAATACTATATCTGTCTACTTTTCCTCATAGCCCCTCACACAAAAAAAGAAAATTGAAAAAAAAACCCAACCAAAACCACAAATGTGACATTTATTAGATTATAGGTAAAAACATTTTCCTGGAAGTACTAACTTGAATAATGTGCATTCAAGTTTCTTTTGGGAAAAGACATTTATCCCAATAATATTGTTCCATAAAGTACATTACCGTGCTATGCACATACTTTTCAGCAGTACATAAAAGGGCTGGTCACTCTCTTACTGATGGCTCTGGAGCACAGCACGACAAGACTTACGCTGACAAAAGGAAATAACACAAGAATTCCCCGAACTGCAGGTCCTGAGGAAGGCTAATACTCCTGTTTTCCCTTTCTGTAATACACCTTACCCAATCTGAAGACAGGCAGCAGAGACAATTCTCCTCACTGCAAGTTTCTCTGCCAAGATAAACCCAATTCTTTCCTGACAGCAGTTTTTGCAACAAATGTCAGTAATCTCATAAAATACTAGAATTTTTCTTCGGTTTTTAGATAAGCGGGTTTGATTCCTTTAAAGAAACTAAGAGCACAAGATCTACCTCTTGCCCTCACAAGAACACAGCACAAATCTAGCTGCTGCCTGCCCCAGCCCACGCCTCTGGAGCACAGTACCCCTGGGTGTCTGACATCAGCACAAACAACATGGGAAATTCTGAAAAGTGTTATGACCTGATTTGAGAAAGGTCCTGCAAGAGATAGCAACTTCAGAAACTACCTGTACAGCCAAAGATGTACCTTCCACATCTGCCAGGAGGATTCTGTCCTGGCATTCCCTTGTTCATTCCCTTGTCCAGCGTGTAGTTTACATGCAAGTGCCTGGAAACCCCAAGTACTGGGCAATATACACAGGGGACACAGAGTGGGAGAGGCTGCCTCATCTTGTGCAGTAAATACTAATAACTAAAGGGAAATTACAGTTTGAGGGCCGTTACCCTTGTCTGTCCCTAAAGGATCCAATTTTTCTAGTTAAAGAAAATCAACATGTGCATAGGAAGACTAAGTGCAATACAGGGAAATGCAACAACACTTCTATTTAATAAATGTCTGATGCAAATTAATTCATAAATACCAGTTTACATTGCAGAAAATGACCGTAGGTTTAAAAGCCAAAATTTTATTTCCAAATATGATTCTGATTTTTGACAAAGCAAAAACCTAATTATTTTGTTCTCCCATAGGAAAATTTGCTGTTTACAATGAGAACTTGTATCTTCTGAATATAACATCAAATTTGCTATCAAATTAATAGTATTTTAACAAATTTCTAAAATGAACAAAGGACAGAATTTACACTTACCCTCACCAACCATTGTCACTCCTATTGACATTCCCAGGAATTTACTTTTTGTCCAGACGTGGGCATTGACACACATCTTCCTCTCTACACACTCAGCATAAAACCCTGAGACAGGAGGATGGTGGGACACTTGCTCAGCTACAAATTTCACTGTGTAATAGTCCGGCTCTGCTTGGCCTTCCGGATCTTTAGGCAGAGTTACTTGCTCCGAGAGGGAGTGAGCAGAGGAGTCGGTGGCAGCGTCGGCGGCCACGTCGCTCTTGGGCATCCTCCAGGAGCAGTGGAAGGTCTCCCCGATGATGGGATTGTAGGGCTTCTTGGCGATGGCTCCCTTGCGGCCCTCGTGGAAGGAGGTGAGGTAATACTCCACGAAGCGGATCATCCTCTCCTCGGCCGTGCTGCCGTTCGTGATGGTGACAAAGAGATCGGGGTGGGACATGAAGTCCGCGTACATCTCCAGCAACGACCGCTTCTCTAGAATGAAGGTGGGAAGAACCACCTGAAAATAAAAGAAAAGCCGTGAGGCTCTAAGAAGTAAAACAGAGGCTGGCATTTTATAAGGGAAGTCCTTGGGAGGAGGATTCTGTCCTGTTTGGGACACCACACTTTCAGAGTGCAATTTCTTGTCCCTCTTGTAAGATGTGAGCAAAATACATTGATTGGAAGTTCCAGAAAAGCAGTTTACAAGGCCAAAAAAGCCCAGTGAGTATTATTATGACTAAAGAGGTAGAAAGGGACTGAGCATCAGTTAAAAAAAAAAACCAAAACAAAAACCATAAAAAAGCTGCAAAGAGATGATGTGTCCCGTATACCTGTGAAAGAGAAAACAAGCATGAAGGAACTCAAACTATAGCAAAGAAGGTTCAGAGCAGAAGTTAGGAAAGGTATGGTCTAATGGAGAGAAGAACTGGGAAGCTATGCCAGCTCTGGAGAGCTTGGAGAATCTCTTTCAACACAGCAACTAGGACAAGTACTCGAGAGAAGCAGCATAGTATGGGTTCAGCCTGTGCCTCTGAGCAGAGGTACCTCACATTCTCCCACTTACATTCAACACTATAAAAACCAAAAATCCTGTCCTTCCTGAGCCAAGGGCAATTCCCTAGAGTGAAAGGCTGTGGATATCATCAGTGTTTTCCTTCTCCGCAGTGGGAACTAGCCTCACATAATTAACTAAACACACATAACTCACATAACTAACTGTTGTAAACAGCAACACAGGGTGTCTCAACCATGGGATCAAGACAATCCATTTAAATCAGCTGCATTCAAAGAGAAAAAGCACAGACATAAGACTTAATAGACATTCAAGTTAAACTGAATACACTTGCCATGTTGTTGCAACTCCAATCTTGAGTATCAAGTGGCTTTTTTTACTTCAGTTTTTTTTTTTACTTCAGTACCCTGATACTGAGTTAAGTACAACTCTAACAACATCATTACCTGTTTTGAAGTCAAGTTTGTTCATTTCACTGCTTTGCCCGCTCTGAAATAAAGACAATTCTCCCCAGACAGCCAAAAGTCACAACTGGAAAACAGGCTTGACAATTTGTTCCAACTAAGAGAAAAATATATCCTAAATCCAGTCTTCAACATGAGTGAGAGAGTGACTTAGTTCCTGGTTAAGCAGCAGGGCTTTAAGTCTGACCCACAGACAGCAGGGCCTGTTCATATCACCTTTTCATTTTCCCTCTCAAGTTGTGAAACATAAGCTGCACAATACAAGTGTTTCTAGGGGCTATGTAGCTTGTGCTCAAAAAACATAGGTTTAAAAAAAATAATAACTCATAATTCTGAGAGAGAGTGTTTTCCTCATTCCATGCTACTGTAAAATCCATTTTATGATTTCAAAGTGCCTAGTGTTTATGGCAAGAAGTCTTTACAGGAGTGAATTGAACATAAGCTGGTAGCAGCCTGATTTTACCAGATTTGCTGCCCAAGTTGTCTAATAGCACCTGAGAGTTAATTTCTCCAAGCTGCTTGCTTCTGAGATCTGCACTCAAGTGTCAAATCCAATTCTCTCCCATGTAACTTTGTTCTTGTCTGCTTGTGAGCAAACACAGAAATGAGAACAGGAAAGAGGCTTAAACAGGCACCTAAAGACAGATAAGGGGGAACCAAAAGAAAACTTCTTTTCAGAAGCAGCATGGACACAGGTGTAGGATTATACAACTTGTGTGAAAAAGCATTATCAAGATAGAAAAGAGATCATGGAAGGAAAGCAGAAAGAAAAATATGAGAAGGCTGTAGAAAACAGCATGAAAAGACTAAGGCTCAAACACAGGAAAGAAAGCAGGCCACTACAGGAAAAGCAACAAAAATACAGTAGAAAACACAAGGAGAAGGTAATAGAAAAGATAGAGTCAGCACATTTCACCTAAACCTGTCTCAATCTGGGACACCAAATCTTGGGACCCGAAGTTGCTACTGGCCACAATTTCATACTAAACTCAATACTGTTCAACACAGGAGCTGAGTTTTAAATGATACTTCACTTTTACTGCAGCCAGTCTTCACACTTCAGTTACTTACTCTTGTTAAGTCCATGCCAAGCTTCAGCTGAGACAAAAGATGCAGGATAACACTGCGTTGCTCTTCCACTGCTCCTAGATCATCTTCTTTATCGTCACAGACATCCTCCAGCTCCTCATCTGGATTTATTTCTTCAGGTTCCTGAAATAAGAGCAATAAAATTAGGTCAAAGATGTAACTGGCCAGACAGTATTCAAAAAAGACTTCATATTGTATTTAACTGTCCATGTATGAAAAAAGGCTAAATAAACTCCTGCAGAGAGCTACACAATGGAATCTATTCCCAAGATAAACAACAGCTGAAGAATTTGAATGGATATGAAGATAACTCAGTGCAGATTCCATCTGGAGGATTCGGGCTCAGATTTCTCACCCTCTCTCACATGGGTCATAGAAAAAAAAGAAAAAAAGCTTAGAAGAAATTCCTGTAAGTTTTGTGAGTTCACAGAATGTCAAGCATCTAACACATACACAGAAACAGCAAAGCAAAAGCTAGCAGCAATTCCAACCACCTCAGTAACCCCCTCCACCTCCACACTACTTCAGCCTTTCCAGTGTTGCCAGCACTACTCAAAAGGCTGTATCAGACTGTAGTTCCAAGTTCCATGACTACCATTATGCCTGGTATTGAAAAGCTGCTCCTCACAAGCACTATCATGTTGCTGTTAGTGCAAATATGTAACAGTGAAAGAAAAAAAGTAACTTGGGTCATTTCATAAAACAACAAAACCCCATGCATGCACACATTGCAGGTGCTGGGGTAATTAAAGCAGACAGACTAGAACTTATATCAGCAGCATTTTAACAACCACCACGCCACAAGCAGAAAGTCAAACACCTCAGGCAGAAGGCATTCCTAGGGCTCTGAGCTGCATCCTCCTGGGGCAAGTAGCTGGAGGGACGCAGATGCAGAAGGGAGAGGCACTGAATGCCAGGAGAAGGCAGGAATATGCCTCTGCCTAAGCAAAGCCCTTTGTCCTGGAGCAGCTGCCCTGGCTCAAGGCAGATTTATGAACACTCAACCACCAAAAACAGGGGCCCAAGCCCTCACACAGAGATCAAATCCTGATGACAAGTGCAGTATCACAGAGGTGACTCCTTTCCAAGGATGCTATGCTGTTCTGCTCTCAGAAATAAGGGAGCTGAAAATACCTACGGGGAGTGATAACACCACTCATACCTCAAATACATTAAGTACTCAAACTGTGACTTGCTTAATTATTGAAAGAAAGGAATTAAGCGATTTAGTTGAAAGCTCCTAGTTTTGTTTCATCTTTTCTTTTTTTAACTTAATAGTAACTACTCTGACCCATTTAGAAATCTATAAACTATAGCAACTGAAAAAAATCTTTCCCATTTCGATTTTGCTCTAAGACAGCCCAGTGCTATTGCAGAGACATAAAACAGCACATTATCTTTTCACTGTGACACAGTCTCAGCCAAACAACTGTTTGAAACCAACTAGCATAAAGAGGATGTAATTATGATTTTCTAGCTTAGTTAGGAAAACAGTTCTTCATCATAATCCCTGCTGGTTTTTTACTTCAGTGTTTTGCAATTCAAATCCATTTTGTGAGTTACAATGATACAGACTGGAGCTGATAATGATACAGACTGTAACTGTATTTCAAATACATTAAGCCATCCTGCAGTCAAATGATAAGAGTTGCTCAGATTAAGAAAAACAGATGCAACAAGACCTAGAAAAGAAAGGGAGATGTAATAGCTGAAGACCAGCAATTTTGTCTTTTGTCTGCTTAGGCAGTTCTTCTTGGGCCTATTTTGAGAGTGTCATGAATTTCAGTTAGGCAGTATTCCCTTGCATTTTATCTAAAACAAGTAAATAATGAAGTGCAAAAAAACCTATTTCAATGCCTTGCATTACCACCCCAATTGGCTCCCTCCACTTGACAGCAAGTTACATAAAGCAGCAAAAATTTGTTGAATAAACAAGGCAGAGAGTTTCATTTACTACAACTGTCCTAACTCCGCCTCCTACACAGCTAACCAAAGGTATGAGAAGAGCTGTCATTAAATCACTTTCACATAATATAATCGAAACATTTACAGGTATTCCTCCGAATAATTCCCCACAGAAATGGGATGTTCACATTACCTTACCCTTGTTAGCTGGCAGGGCTCAGCAATGGACTGCTCTTCTCTGACAGATGCTGGCTTGTTTATCTCTGCTGGGAAATTCTGAGCTGCTCCATTTTTGAAGTGGTTTGCCAGAGAGATCTTCGGTTCCAACCAACTGATTGTCGTTCCTGAAGCAAAGGAAAGTTTGCGCTGAAACTTGCTCATCCTCTGCAAGGTCAGCAAGTAGCAGTTTCCAACAAAAGAGCTATTTTTTATGGAATAAGCTGAAAGCAGCCAATTCCTCCTGCAGCCAATGCCTCCAGCAGCCACTAAACAAAGGTGGTGCAATGAGACACCACCTTCAGTGATCATTAGCACAAACACTGGGATTGGCGAGCTGTAATACATGCAACTTGGACTGGAGAAACTAGTTGGTGTCATGAAAGGTGTAATCAGACACTACAGGAGGAACCCAGTATCATGGGAATGTTAAGCAGCCCTTACACTTTTCTTTAACTGGTACCAAAATAAAAAAAAAAGGCAGCTTTCCACTTAGCAGCTTCTAAAACTCAGCTCTGGTCTAGACTAAAAAGACCTAAAGCAGAAGTCTTGTTGCCAGTGTGTTCTCTGGAGAGGGTGCTTGACTTTTCTCAGCTGCAGAGAAGGCAGGCACACGCTGTTGAATAAATAATAGCTGTCAAAAAAAAAAAAAGCTGCAGGGTTTAGAAAGCTATTACCCACCTGATGATTCCAGCATCTCTAGTTACTCCCAGTTAATTTATCAGAACAGGTCAGGTTCCTCATTAATAATACAAATGTTCCATTCTTTTTCAAAGGGTAATAAATGTACAGGTGATTCCAATCAGTTTTTACTAAGAATACACAAACTGACAAACAATCTTGGCTGGGTTGCAAACACGGAAATTATTAGGAAATTCTGAATTTCTACCACCAGATAGCAGCTCCCTGTGCTATACTAAGACACTCATACTAAGGTGTCTGTTGTCTCTTCCCATATGATACACAATCCTTTATTTCCAGACCCCTGTTACCTGCAACCAGGTCACATCCTCCACCACAATAGGCAGAGTAAGCTTAATTCAGAAAAACAGCATTTCCACCAGGAAAATACTGGGGCAGGAAAAAAGTTACTATTGAGACAAGACAACTTTTCCACAGCAAGGTGGCTTATTTTCATCATCCATTACTCGTTAATCCACTACATCATAAGAAACAAGAATTCCTGACCACAATAAATTTAAGCTATTTAAACTGAAGTTTCAAAGAAGTCAAAAAATAAGACGCTCAGAATGTCACTGTCACACCTTTCTGAAAAGGTTTTACTTGTCTTTAAAACCTCTTCATGACATCTGCTTTCTAAGCTGTAACTTTCAACACACTAATCTCTAACTGTATGTTCTAAGCTGCATTTAATCCACACTCATTTGCCTCTGTATTATATTGAATTTAACCAACAGCCTCCCTTTTATATTTTCTATCAGCTACATCTAAAATAACCTTATTTATTACATTCTCTGATTAATTTTTGCTGTTAGGAGGCTATTTTTGAAAGATCTGAGCTCCCAGCTGTGTTTTAATCTTTGTGAATGGACAAGATACCACCTTAATACTTCTCTTCCACTGGAAAAGCATATACAAATCTGCTCCTAGCTATTTTGCATAGGCACAAGCCATTCTCTTTACTTGTAACCTCTTCCTCCCCTAAAGTCTTCACCCAAATTCTTTTTAAACAGTTGTCAGCACTTCCCCTCTGCTATAGTGCAGACCCCTTGAGTTTTCACTTCCTACATTTTTCTTCAAGAGTTGCAAATTGTTGTTGCACAGCACTTTTGACTCAAATTTAGGAAAAGTTAATGGGTGGAACTTTCTTGTTCATCTTTAAGTTTGTGATTCATAATACACTTCGATGTGTTGGGCCACTATTTTCAATCTTCTGCTTTTTTTTCTTTTTTTTTTTGTTTGTTTGGAGGCAGTTTTTGTCATCTAACAATCTATAGCAAACTGGCACTCTTACATAATTTCTAATCCTTGGTTTTTAAGCCTGGTTCCAGCAGTTGAACCAGAAGGATCCCTCCTGAGTCACGAGGAGAAATCTAAGCTAAATGGATTTTAAAAAATAATTTTAAAAAGTTCTTGGCAACCCTTGAAAGGAACAAACCTAACAGTGCCTCTAGAAAGGCCACAGCAGGGGGGAGATGGAAGGCTGCAGAAAGACACATGCATTCTTTTAATGGTCTCTTTTTAACTCTGGCCCCAGTAACACATCATCCAATCTGCTGATCCTCTCTTCTCCATCCATCTCCCTAGGATATCACCGGAAATCTTCGAGATTTGGACATGTTCAAGCAGTATTTTTAGATTTGGCCATTAACAAGTAGATACCAACTGAATAGCAGTCAGTGAATTAAGCTTTTCCCTGCATGGTTTAAAAAATCAAAAACCTATACCATTTGTCAAAAAGACCCCAAACTAAAACTATCATTTTAAGTTATTACAGTGGTGCTCACTGGACCCTACTTATGTCCCCAGACACAAGTTAAAAGTCATCTTAGTAGCACATATGTGAAAATGCCAAAACAAAAATACTTCTGATGTGCACCTCCCACAGTCATGCATTAACAGTCAAAAAATTCACAGAGAATAGGAAGAGTTCTTCCAGCATAACTTCAGAGTTCAGACAAATAGCTCGAGAGTAGCCATCCAGTTTTTGTTTTTAAAATGAAATTTTGAACTGAAATACAGCAAAAAATTTAATTCAATCTATTCACATATTCTCTCTTTTAATCCCTCTGGTGATTTCAGAATCACAAACACTTTTTATATAGTTTTAATACTTTTATATAACATATTTGTTTCATCTTTGAAGCTAAATTAATTACAGCTCTGAAATAATATGCCCTCATATATGACAAATATGAGAGGAATATGGGACAGATAAGGAGAGAGACAACTTGTGTGTACTTTGTTACCTACTTACAGTATCTACTGATCAGTTGTGCAAGAGAAGCGTTTGAAAATCCTATAAAGTTCACAAAAAGCCACGAAGTAAACACATGAAAAAAGGCACAATAAGATGCCAAAGAATTTACAAACAACCATGAGCACGTTCGGCTCCACGCACTGCACATGAATCAGGCAGAACAATTCCGCTAAGCTCCTACTTGCATAGAAGTGATCAATTGTGCAGACGTGGCAACATATTTGTCTGCTGCCTGTGAATGCACAGATTCCACACCATGAGCAGTAGGGTTTGGAGGGGTTTTGTTAGTTTGTTGGGGTGGTCAGTTGTTCATTAAAAGAGATTTTCTATTTTTCTCAACTTTTAACAATTTTCATTGGCTTACAAGTCTATTCTGGCCTCAATAGAATACACCACTTGTCTTTAGACCACAGTTTAGACTAAGACAGTAACTCAAAACAAGAATGCTGATATTTAAACAGTATTAGTAACAACCAGTGCAAATTTAGAGTTTTGTGTTTTAATGCTTAACTAGAAATAGAAGCTACACACACGTAAATACTTAGAATAAGTATTTAGTGTGCAAAAAAAGGATCAAAAAAGCATGACATTTGACAGAGTTGTAGTGGACACTACGTGTCCTAGAATCTGCAATCCCCTACAATTCCCTCTCCACTATTACTGCTCCTGAGTGGCCAGTTACATCCCAAAGGCAGCCTTCTTGCTGGGGTGCCTTATGTAGTTTATTCTGTCGTGAGAAGTTATGCAACTGCTGACACAGACTTCTTGATAGAATAAATGATTAAAACAAATATATACAACATGAACAGAGTTCCACCCAACACAAACAAGTTGGGCTCTGGAAAAATTCACAAGAAACCAAGCGGTCAGCAGTTTCCTTTGCCCATGTGAAACTGGATTTAGTGGAACGAACATCTTTGCAAGAAAGAAGGGATTTGTATTTGTTACAGAGTTTTGCTATCTGCGAGCACCTATACCCACCTGCTGGTAAGGATCCCTTTTGCTGAGAAGCATGTTGTAACTGGAGAATATGGAAACAGTCATTTAAGCAGTTCATGGTTGCCATGGAAGTTGCTTTGAGCATCAACAGGTCTTGATCCAAGGATGTAAGGTGACCGGAGGCAGGAAGGCATTCTATGCTCCTGATCAAGTCTCTCTGCTGGCCCTCAGCCTGAGACATCATCTGTCAAACAAAACAGTCACTTATCAGGTGGTGGAAGTGTGTGATATGTGTTCAGCTGTGCACACAGAGGACCCCAAATGATTTTAGGACAATAAAAAAACTACAAGGAAAGAGATATATGTGAAATTAACTGTACTTTTTTTTTATTGACTATGAGAACTACTACTACAGAGTCATTAAATGCACAATGAATTTACCCACGAAAACACATGGCACTTTATTGACAAGCAAAAGAATATCAAAGTGACTTCAACAAAAAAGCAAAGAAGAATTTGAACATGATACTTGTTGCAGTAAATATCAAATGCTTTCATGCCTAGTTGATAGGGATGGGGGTGAGGAGGGAATCCTACATGCACTCTGTGTGAGAAGTAATTAAGCTCTGTGCTCTGCACAGCCTGGAATAGGATCTACTGTCTGTGGGTATCAAGATTTTTTCACTCTCTATAAGCAGAGGTGCAGCACTTCAACAGAAAAGACCCATATTCTTCATTTTGGCTCAAACCATAAAGGATCCTCATTTATTGTCTGCACTGACACCACAATGATTATCACTATCTCAGCATTTACTTTGTAGGGAGGGAACAAAAGCCAGCAGGATTTTCACTTTCATTATGTGTTCAGATTGCAGCTGTCCTGTCCTGCTGTCATTGTTCCCCTTGCTCTGTCCCAAACTCCTTTCCTCCTTCAAAGAGAGCCCCACACCCCTAAATCACAGAATCTGCAACAGCACATCTGCCCACATGAGGTACAGTGGGCAAAGCACAACAGCCATCAAGCAGCACTTTCCTCTTCACACTCACAGAAACAAAATATTAACTGATTTTGAATCACAGGGATGAAAGCAAACTCCTACACATGCTAGACTCCTTTCTGGGGAGGAACAACAAATAGCATCCATGTAACTGGACAGCACTACTCTGCAATCATTACATGTTCTGGCAGTTAGGTAAATGTAAGGACAGACTGATTTAGCAGAGCAGCAGCAGAATTTCTTTAAAGAATCTTTATAGAATCATGCATTTAACTGCTATGGCACTATGTAGCTTTTTCAGTCCAATTATTTAATTCCCAATCCTAGCAGTATCTGACTGATATTTTTTTTCAGTACTACTACCTGCAATCCCTTCCAGGAACTGCTTTTAAGACTTTATGCAATACTTAAGGAACATGTATTCATCCAAGTTCATAGTATGTGATCTTTGAAACTTTTAAGGGCTTGGGTCCATAGCACGTGAAGGTGTGAATTTACAGAGCATTGGCTCTTTAAAAGTGGTGTTAACTGTGCAGAGTCAGCCTTAGCATATCCCAAGAGCAACAGGGCAGAAAGCTACAAAAACATTTAGTTATATATAGCCTTGCCTATGCAAACACACCACCTGCTATCACAACACGTGTCTCATTTTTCTCCAGTCACAAACGTGATAAAAGCCTTTGTGTGCAGTTTTTTTCCAACTTCGAAAAAGTGTGTTGGCTTAAAAAAACCCCACACAAAACCCCCACAGATAATTAGTTGAGAAATCACCACAGTCCTTCTGGTGACCTTTGCTGTTAGTAATTCACCATGTGGTAGGCCCCAAGCACTTCATTCCAGGATCAGGCCAGACAACAGGACAAGCCAGGCTATGCCTAGCTATAAAGTTCAAATAGGCACATCTTCCCTTGCAAAGAACACACTTTGAACAGTCCTAAGGTTTTTCCTATTTATACACTCAGCTTTGGAAAAGAAAAAAAATAGTGCCAGGAGAAGAAAAGCACAGTGACTAAAAATTCAAAATCTAGGAAAAACACACAGCCTATTTTTCTCATATTGCAAACACACACACACACATCCACCCCTGCATTTAGTGCAAGTTAGCAAAAAGATCTTCTTAAACCTCCTGCTTTGCACGGTAACCACGTCAGCATCATGACACATACTCAGCCAAGAACAAGGGGAAGTTAAAGGGAAAGGGACTGACAGAAGACCCAGCTATAGTGCAATTCATGGGAAAATCAAAAAAGGTCACAATGTACCAGATCCTTTGAAAGAAGTTGCTCTTGCCACAGCTTTTCAAAAAGAATTTCTAAGTATTCAAGCTGTATGATGCTCAGGGGCAACAGGCATGCACCTGCTCTTCGGTATTTTAACTATATCTATAAAAAAGTAGGCATTGTATCTAACAAGCATTTTAGCTCAAAAAAGGGCAAGCCAAGTAACATTCAGAAAAGCCAGTACCACTGAGGATTCTTCATCTGTACAGGTCAAAAGTTTTTAAATTGATAAATAATCATGCTGTGCCACCAAACTCAGTAGCAATCAAAAGAGCATGAATAGCTTCCTGTGCTCTTTGCAATGTCAAGAAAAGTCATTCCACTTTATCCCAATTAGAGGATGCAAGCCACTGCTTCAGTGCTCCAGCTCACACATACTCCTCTTTCCTCCCTGAAAATTTGAATGCCATAATGACGTTTGAAAATTCAAAAAGTGAAAAAGCTATTTTTGAAACATTTTTATTTTCCTGAGTACCTGGCAGGACTTCACATGTCTCTGCATTAGCACTATAGGAGACTTTACTGCTCTAAGAGGACAAAAACAGGATGGCAGCAATTACCCTTCTGCAAGACATCTGCAAGAACAGTCTGCTGTGGAGAGAGATTCAGAGACTCTAAGGTTTAAAGAGGCAGTCACCTTGTGTAAACTACTGAATAATTACACCTTAGTACCTGATATAAATCAAGGAACAATGACAGCATGCCATACCAGTGAAAGTATCTGCAACACCCATTTACCTGGGAACTTACTACAGTGCTCAGCCACATATTTTAAAGTTAATGAAGCTCACAATACAGAGCAGTCTTCTATGCCAGTTTGTCTAAGCTCAAGTTCTAGATATTCACGCTTCCTATATCTTTACTTGCTAAATTAGAATGCCCTCCATTAGAAACTTATTTTTGCCAAGAAATGTACCACACCACACTAATTACAGTTAACATTAAAATACTTATTAACATCAATACTATCACTAAGTAACACAGGTTTGCAATGTATTATCTTTAGATACGCAAGATCCACCCTGGAAATATTCACAAGTTAAAATCAACTAGTAGTCAGTCTGTTCTGTCAGTCAAGATGGAAAGGTAATTATTTCTGGGTTTTTCTCCCAAAATACACTACACCTGAACATGTAGTGAAAAAAAAGCGGGCTTCTGAATTCTCTCTGTTCAGCCACATCCATCCCTAGACAATTTGTCTAAATGAATCAGCATACCAGAAAGTGGTATTAGCATTCTGAAATATCAATCATGACCAACTCCTCCTTAGTCACAAGAGATACAAGCACAGCTTAGTCAGTTCTTCTCTAGCTTGATATGGGGAGAAAAGTGTTTAATAGTATCACAGTATGTGATGTTATATCCCTTAACAATATTCCCTTGTCACCTGCAGTGCTACGACTCGCAAGGATGAGAACATGGTTCTACCTTCAGCATCAGGATACTACTGCAGAGGGCAAAAATCACAGAATATACACCATGTACTTCTACAATTAGCCAGGGCAAGTTACTTATCCTCACACAGCTGTGCAATAATAGCTAAGGACATGCTACTGACAATTTACCCAACTAAGAACAGCAGGTTTCTCCACAACCTTACAAATAACACCACAGCTCTCTCAAAAAACTGTAAGGTAATTTAAAGCATACAAACCTCTCTAACATCTACAAGGTGATCTGGCTGCATAATGGGAACTCTTTTTCCAGTTGCCAATCTGTGATGTCCAACATTGAAGAAGGAAACTGCATTTTGACTGGGTCTTCTCTGTGCACCAGGAGAGTTGGCACTTCCTTGGGATGCAAGAGAGAAGCTGCGAGATTTCAGAGGAGGGTTGTTCTAGTGAATAAATAAGCATATTGAGAAACATTTACAATTAATCCTAATAACCAGCAAATGTTCTAATGTGAAAGATACAGCAGAACCGTTTAATTTTCAATTTTTTATAGAGCAAGGAAAGATGGCAAAGCTCTAATAATGCATTAGTAGCAACTGCTAAATATTTTCCACTGTCTGCTTCTACCTACCCTGTTTTATAGTCTAATCAAGAACAATCTTTGAAATGAGATTGATCAGTATCACTTCTCTGACTTGAACAGTCCTTGATTTGCAACAGTACTGGAAACCGACTCCTAACAGATCCTGCAAGGATAGAGCTGACATTTAAGAGAATGGAATTTCATTTAGAGCTATTAATTCAACTTATCTCTTATAACAAAGCCAGCTACAAGATGTTGATTGTAGCTTAAAAGCAAGATTTTAATCAGGTATCAGAACAGGTGTTATGGCAACCAGGAGGTTCTACAAAACACACTATATGCATACCCACCACATGGGTAGCAAATGGAAACAACAGTATTCAGGTGCAGTGTTGAAGACTTGCTTCTCAAACCTGGGAATTCATCCTAAATTTATCTGTGGGCTGCTGAGTGGTTTTTAGAAAAAAAGTAAGGGGTTAAAAAAAAAGGGAAAAAAAAGAAAAAAACCCGTGAAGTTCCCAAAATGGAAGGGCTTCAGTAACACTGAAGCTGTATTTGCAACTATTTCTATCATCAGCCTAAATGATTTTTGCCCATGAGAGCATCAGTCATACCTTTCCAATAGCTTCTGTGTGATGCTGTGTGCATATCTGTAGCCTGCTAACCCAGTGCTGCCGCTCTTTAGCATCAGTAGCTAATAAAAGCAAACCAAAAGGATTCTGTTAATGAAGACATTTCAAAGTATGGGCAAAAAAGACTGCTTCATTCTTAAAAAGCACAAGACTTTAACAGAACAAAGTAATTTATTTTTAATCTAAAACTGGTTTGCCTGTAATAACTGTAACACTAAATCAAGTTCAATATAAATAGTATATACTTTTTTCTTTCTTTATGCTATTTTTTGTGTTACAAAATTAATTTAAAAACACCAACAAACCATAACTGCCCTCACAAATATTGTAATCTAACAACATGAAACGTTTTCCTGAAACAAGAGTAAGGTACCCCAAATTAGAAAATTACAGCAAGTCTTCAAGGGAAGAGATACTCAAAGTTATTAGCCTAGATTTCTTCAGCCTACAAAATCAGAGAACGGGCTTTTATAACCACCATAGGGTGCCTAACAAACCGAATCTCAGGAATAATTAAGTTCTCTGTGAGCATCACCACAGTATTGCTACCCACAATGATTTAGAAAACCTTGAATCAGTACAATTTAAGGACACTATACATGAAGATTAAACCCCATTCTACACATATGAAGTCCATAGTTTATGAAGGTCATCAAATCCAAACATTATGGAACTATCCATAAGTACAGACCGTTTCTAGCTGAACGGTGAGATGGAAGTTTTGCACATCATTTTCATGGCAGCACTTTGCCAACCAGGTTCTCTCACTTTGGCCCTGCAGCCAAGCCCAGCCAAGCCCCAAGTGAGAGCCAGGACTGTCCTCTAGTGGAAGGATCCCTTGCCCAAGAATCCAGGTCCTACCTCTTAGTTTATACTGCTCCCCGCTGGCAGCATTGACTGTGAAGGTGTGAGAGTCTTCATCGCTGGGTGAAATGACAGCTCCAGCCAGCTGCAGGGTACCTCTGGGCTTCAGATGCCTAGACTGCTCATTCACAAAGTACTCCAGCAGGCCAGCATCATTGTTTAACACAAAAAACCTGCAAGGATAACAAGGCAAATACACTAAATAAAACCAGCTCCTTTTTCTTTTTTTGTTTTTTTTCGTGCAGGTGGTGGTACTGGGAGAAGTCAATACTTTCATTACAAGTTTGCACAGATGGGATTGGGACTAAAAGACTTGTGTCAGGACAACCCTAAACATGTGAATTATGTCCCCAAGATGACACAAAAATTAATTTCTTAGCATTTTCTTTTCTCAGAGAGCAGGGATTGCACAACAGAACAACAGAAGAACACTACTGTAAGATTTTGGGAATCAAAAATGATACCCTGAATCATTAAGGCTTAACAAATCCTTAAACTGCATACATTAAAACAGCCCCAGATACAAAAGAGTTGAGATGCAAAACCATGAAACTGAAGCAATTCCAGATTTTTTTTTTAAATGGAAGTGGACATTATGCTTCAACTTTTACTTGAGTTTAATGATGAGTATATTGGCACGAGTGACCCCATGCCAGGGGCAGCACAGGGTGGTACACTAAGGACTTGTCTCTCCAACATTAATTTGGCTGCACTGTGCTGCTCTAGGAACAGCATCAAACAAGAAACCTGACCAGAGAATTTCACCTGACACAGAAAATCAAGTTATTCCAGGGGAGACAGACATCCTGGGGAACTAAAGGGAGAACTGCTTGAGTTTGAATTTACAGTAATGAAGTCCCAATTTTTTTAAGTGATAGCATTATTTGGCATAAAGGGGAAGACTTACAGAAAACACAAAGACAATATTTTTTAATGGAAAAGGAGAAAAAACCTAATGCTTTTTACACATACAAACATAAGCCACCAAATGACTTAACTGCTTTATATTGCCTATGCCTTTTTTATATTCATGCCTTAATATAAATATTATTCATCTACATATTAGCTTAATCTATACTGAGAAAAGCATAAGATTCTTGCATAAAGTTTGCCTACTAGAAAAATGGAAATCTAAGTATTATTAACAAAATCTGAAACATGATCATTTGGATGCTGCAGGGACCAACATTACTAAAAGGCACCATAAAAGACTTACCGATATTGCCAACCAGTGACAAGATTGGTGTATTTCATTAAGTAGCCATAAATATTTTCCATGTGATCACTACCAAAAAAGAGAGAAAAGCAATTAGACAATACTAAACACATTTTAGATCTTCCCAGCTTCTGACCATCTTTATCCATTTTCAGGAGATATATTTTCATGTTCATTTTTAGAATGGCACTATCAATTTAATAAAGCTACACTTTTTAAACATTTTCCAGCTTTGTTAGCAAAAGAGTTTCTTACAACAATTTAATCAGACTTACTGAACTGCAAATAATTTCAAATCATAATTAGCTGCACCAATTCAACAAGCACCTCTGGACACAATTTTACAAGTTTCAGGTAATTAAAGACTTAGTATCCATTTGCTTCTGGTTCCTGCTCACTCTTCAAAACAAACTTTGTACTTCTGTACTTTGTACTCCCGAACAAAATTAACTTTCACTATCTTATTAACAGATCCTTGATCACAGTCACCAACCTAAATGGTCCGTAGCTACTCCTACATCAGTGTGGTGTTATCAATCCTTCATGCCCAGCACCCTTCCCCCTACACAGTCATGCTCCTGAACAGATGTTCTACAGAACACAACATGCAAGTGCAGCTCACATAAACATATTCTGAAATCTAAACCAGAAGCCAAAACATCTCCTCCTCTGGCCTGACAGGAAAATCCAGCAGTTCCTCCTGCAAAGATTCAACTTGCAACACCCACCAAAAATGAGAATCCATCAAAGGCATTTGGCATGGAGACTTAATATCACTATAGGCAAAATACATTACCACTCCTGAAAATCAATTGCCCTAAATAAGGCTTACAAGTACTATAGCTACAAATTACTCACTTTAAGACCACAATTCAAAGACCCACTTTATGATGTACATTCCCATAAATCTAGAAATGTCACCTCAATGCCCTTGCCTCTTACAGTAGGGCCTAATCCTACACTGAAGAACACACTCTTGACAGACAATTGAGGTCCAGCATGAGAAACAAGTTCCTGTTACTACAATGAAGAATTGAAACAATGACCCAAATATCAGACACTATTTGCTTCTTTCAAAGAAATTTGTGTCTAATCTTACTTAGATTTTAAATAAACATTTCTGTAGCTTGTAGTATGTTGAAGATTAAATGAAATTATTCAGACTCCACTGGAGTAGCAGCAACCTGTCTTGGTTGTTAAATGGACAAAGCAGGCCCATGTGAGCAAAAGGGGAAAAGTGGGGAAACAGGACTGTGAGAGCCAAGGGATAATCTCCATGAGTAGGTTTTGGCTGCAAACATAGTTGGGCTAAGTACTGGGGTAAATTCCAAATAACAGCTGAAGCTGCTGTCTACACCTCATTTATAGACAGTATCACCAGATTAATTAGAAATCTGACAGTTTGATAAACATAACGTTATACTGTGTCATCCTAAAGGAAGTCATTTAGGATGACACAAATGAAAACAGCCACAGAGTAAATCACTGCCATTCAGTGATACAACACAAACAAGGGATGTACATTTTTTTGAAGAAAAAACCAAGCTGCTGATTTTTAATGTTACTTTTAAAAGCAAAAATATGTGTTCTAGCTATTACAGCAGCAATCAGTATTGCAGTAATATCCTGCAATGGAGAGCAGCCAGCAGGACTATCTAGGAATTTAATTTCTAATAGCTCATTAAGTGGTACTACAGATAAAAATAAAACCAAGGAGAGCAGAGGGTGTCGTATATTTTAAATGTACAGGGAAGCTAAAGGAGACATAATCAAACTCATCCTCTGCAGACGCCTCTCATTTGTTATTATTGGCATACAAGGGAAGTACAGTTTAGACTTGCTCACTGTCTTAATTTAGCTGAAAATTATGAGATTGCATAGTCATAAAAATGTATGAGCTTGGGTTTTAATCATCTGAAAATTGTCCCTAGTCACAGCTAATTGTTTTTCAGCTCTAGTGAATGCAAGCTTCACCCTTGCTTTTCAGTGAGACATTGTGCATAGTCCTGTCACTGCACATTCAGGCTACAGCCACTGCACTCTCCCATTACTAATGTGCATAAATCACAGGTACCTTTAACAGAACCCAAGGAAAATCTGAAAGGTAAGTTCAGACTGCAGTGAATGCAGCAGGACTATGTGTATGACCTATGGAACTCCATTCATCTGACAAGGGTAAATTAAACAGCCTTTGATTAAAATCGTTTGACCTCTTTTTTTTTTTTTTTTTTTTTGGGGGGGGTGGGGGATGACAGATGAAATAGCTGATTTGTCATCCAGAAAAAGGCACTGTAGAAGGGAGTGCAGCTCTTCTGGTGATGTAGTTCCACATCCAATGACCATCACATTTTGCCATCATCTGCATGTTCCTTTCCACTTGGATTTTCCCTTTGTCTAAACCCAAACTTCTCCAAATGCCTCCTCTTCAATAATTTGTATCTCTAGCCTCATCAGTCCAAAATTTGGAAGGTTCAACTGAAAGGCTTTGAAAACAGTACCCCATGGAAGTCTAAGAAAGTAACTGAGAACTAAGTTTCAACATTTGAACTAAGGTTTATTTTTAAATAAGTGAAAATTATATACATAAAAGAAATCTAAACCCACTCTGCAAACTGCAATTCACAAAAAAGTAAATTCTATAACTGTACATAAATCCATGACAGAACTACAGTTAACCTCCTAATCTTCTTCTGCATGTAGGAATACAGAAAAATATTCTCAGTATTATTTATGAACAAGGCCAGGGATTGTAATTAAAGCATTTCTTCAAGAATTTTAAGATTAGTGCCTCCACAGCAAGAGTTAAACCAAGATACTTGTTGTTGCTAAAAGCAGTGATGTAAGGCAGTTAACATAAAAAAAACCCTAACCAAAACAAACCCAACCCACAGAAAACCCAGTAATATTTCACTAGTGTGGAATTAACAGCCAAGCTCTACAGAGCACTATAGAAAACCTGTAAAATGGTAGACTTTGAGAATGAGAGGTTGATGTTCAAGCACTGGCTCTGCTCACAGATAACCTCAGTTCGTAAAATAGGAGTAAGCCCTTACTGTTGCTTCATTGGAAACAGTGCTGGCAAAACCTGTCTCAAAGTCATCAGTGTACTTCAAAAGCCTCCAAAATTTCCCACATTGGGGTTTCTGACTTCTAGAAAACAGATTTCAGAAGTGAACTTGACACAAAACATTGAGCAACTTAACACTGACAGTGATGCCTGGCTCCCTTGGGATCTTTCCTGATTTTCAGAATCCCTTTGCATTCACACTGCTGCCTACATGCACGTACTTGTACCTATGGGTAAGTGTGTCTTTCCATAGCCAAGATGCTGTTGTTGCTATTTAAAATGCTCACCAAAGTCTCAGACTGTCAAAGGAATAGCAACAGCTCAGCAACAATGAGTCAACAATCCCTAAAGGCCCTATTTCTGTCGAAATTCACATGTCCTGTCAAAGAAAGGAAATGTTGCAACAGACACATCAGTCTTAAGGATATTAAAAAAAATTGATTTTAACTTTTGCTGGACTACTTTAAGTGAAGATACCATACAAATCACAATCCAGAAAAAAATTATGCAGAACACATGACACAACATCTGAACTCTAGCCCAGCACATCTACCACCTCCCAAAACCTGGGGTTTTTTCCCCAAAGGCTAAACACCATTGAAATTGACTGTCCATTTATCACAATTTTTTAGTTTATAAATATTGTGAGATGGACTGAAACTGTCCATGTAAGCAAATGACAGATGTCAGTGAACAATTACATATCAGTTCATATTCTTCCCACAAAATTATCCCTCCATCAAAGATGTTTACCACAAGCCAGATTTTTACATATCTACGTGCTACTAAAAATCAATAGGAATAAAAGATTCACAAAGGATCATTGTTAGCTTATTTATCCTTCTCTAGTTTTACTTGTCCTAAGCCGCAGCAGCTGACAGTGCCTTGCAGGGGGGTCTCCTGTCCCAGGGAAGAAAGAAGACAGTGACAATCAGGCCAAATTCCCCTGTATCCTGTTTACGTGCAGCACCCGAGCCTTGGATGCAGATACTGAGGAACAGTAGTCCCATAATGACGTCTTTCAGGAGCTTCTGCCAAGACACCCAGGCTCACACCTGACAAGTGCTGGGCCAACATTTCCTCTGAAAAGCAGCAGCAACGCAAAAGGCTTTGCCACTCTTTTTCATACCCCTCATGTGTAGGTCTCCGTGAAAACCCCACAGAAAAAAAAACACCGCTAGCAGTGGCACAAAATTACACCCATCTGGAAAGCAGTTACAGAACAGTTCCAAGACTGCCCTTCAGATGATTTTAATTTTGCTGGGACCCAGACAGCACCACGTGGGATGCTTTGAGCAGCCAGGTCTCTGAAGGCCCAACAGCTGTCTGAAGAGCAAATGCAGCAGCCAAAGGCTTCCCCACAGACTTGCGTAATGCCTGACTTCAAGCGGCAGCTGAGTATGTGTGGATATGCTGCCAGCAGGAAGGATGACCAGGAGTCTGGAGCCCATGAAGATGTCAGGGAGGGCTCCTGAAGGGGGATTCAGCCCCTAGAGCTGCCACCACCGTTGTGACAGTGCCTTTGGATCCTGGCCAAGGGAGGACGCTCCTTTCTACTGAGCTCACAGCAAGATGAAAACCCCTGGTGAAAGAGACTGACTTCATATTAAAAGTTGGCAAAGCATAAAGAAAAAGAAAATAAAAAAATGAGGATTGTAAGAGTGCAAACCAATGAGTGATTTCAACTATACAGTTTGGAAAAAGCAATGATCATTTTCACTGAACTTGTTCATCTCTATTTGCCCAGAGGTTCACTGTTGGCAATGGCTTGCTTTTTCCTCACTGGGCACTGCAAAGTGCTTATGTACAGTGCACTGATTGCCCTTTTCCTTACATGGAGGGCTAGGCAGGGGAGAAGAGAAAGGGGAAAAAAATCCAAACAGCTATGTTAGCACTGAACACTTTGGGCATATCTTCTGCAACTGCAAGAAACCACCACCAAGTTAAGCACACTCCAATCCCACAGCTCTGTGGTGCAGGAGCAGGTTCCCCAGTAAACCCAACAAGGTAAGGCAGAAGCATCAGCTCCTTACAGAGTATCTACATCCATAAATTACCTCTGCTTTTCCAAACAGCTTTTGGAAGAAAGGAAAAAAACTATCCTTGCTGCACAACTCACCAGCAGTGCCCTATAGTCAACTGTGAAGTGGCAGCAAAGCTCCTGCTCTTCAGCTCATGTGTTTGACTACTCAATTATAAATTTAGAAACCAAGAACAAGTGCAAGGAAAAGAGATCCAACACCATGACACGAACATCAACAGTAGACCCTGAGGATACTTCAGAACACCACCTGGCTCCAAGTATGCTAGCAACACACACCCCCTCATTAGATATAAAAACTTCTCTTCACATGCACTCCTGCAAATCCTTGGGAGTACAGACAAGCATTGGAAGAGCAACACAGGCTTGCCACAAAGAAAAGGTGTGGCAGAGCCAAAATGAGCCATCAGCTGTCCCTGATTCCAGCATGATGCAGCCTGGCCTCCCTACCCCAGGGGTGAAGGGCTCTCCCACAGCCCACCCCCCCCAACCCCTGCTCTCAACACAACAGTTGTGTAGGCACCTCAAGTTCTATCAATATCAATTCTCAAGGGGAATGATAAATCAAGCTAAGAGGGTTTTTTTTAAAAACCATCTTAACTAAATCTGTATTCCATTCTCCTCTTTTGAGCATTAATGGCACAGGTCAATTACACACAAATGAAACTACCGTAACACTTCTGCAGTGTAGCAAGTAGAAGAAGAGAGACAATATTTAATAAGTAGCAAAACACTGTTCTCACATAACCGCTATAAAACTGATTATTTAACCACTTTATAATTTACAGAGCTCACCAGCTCTCACAATACATCTGCCTAGAAAAAATTGCAGTGATATTCAGCTCAGCAATTTGTCTCACACACAGGTGAGCACCTCAAGTCAGCAAGAACTCCACTCACGGACAATTTATTTGTGGATTTGCGTCAGCGGAACAGAACTGAAGCTGCGCCCAAGAGCCGGTAGCCAACCCAGCAGATTTTGCTGCAATTATATCAGTGGAAAACAAACCGTAGATTTAGGCAGTAACATTTTAGAGCTGGAACATACGAAAAACAAGCACCCCAAAAGGTCTGACTTCTCCCCTTAATGCCTCTGGAAAGGCTGCCTGCAGCTTTGCTACCATTTATGTTACCAGTTTACATCAGCACACCATAATGCACAGTTTCACACGTTACTGTTAACAAAACCCAAAACTATCTCAAAATCTAGTTTCAGAAAGTTCAAGCAGTCAAATTAAAGCTGCTCTGCCCAATGAACGGTACTGATATACAAGGCAAACACTGATGGATGAACATCTTTGCCGTTTTGGACAATCTGCTGCCTGTGATACCTGGGAAAGCAGTGGATCCTGGTAAGCATTATCCACAGACACTGGTGGAGCAAATCTCTGTATTGTTTAGTTACTCTTCGGCACAGTCCAATGTGGTTCACCTCACTACATGTTCCATCCCAAGGCATTCTGCTCTCCCAGTCTCGCAGCTCTTATCCTACCAGAAATATGCACATACGTCCCTGCAGTTTTGAGATATATTTGTGATTATGAATTTTTAAGATTATATTAACAATTACACATTGCCATTCTGGACTCTGCAGCAATTAAAACAGTGAAATGGAGTGTAAGTACACTGATCAGCTACCTCAGATGGGTCTCTTGCTTTTTAATTATTTTTGAAATATTATTTGCAACATTTCAGGTTAAATACTGAGGATAATAATTATTATCACCTTTCAACTAAGTAAGAACACACTTAAATTGGCTTTATCAATCAATGTTATTTAAATATTCGTAAATACAAGCAAAAACCTGTGTGGACCACCAGACTCAAGAAGCAATGGGCAGTAGCTGGCAAAAAATTAAAAGTGGTGTAATTCAGCAGCCCTGAATCACATCATCTAGCTCCGAATCTTTGAGCATGAGGCTGGATTAGAGATTTCCCAGAGGCCCATCTCAACCCAAACTATTCTATAAATCTTGGACACAGAGAAATTAGGCAGAAAATATTCTTACATTAAAATTGAGGTGTAAGACACCAGAAATATTTAAACTCTAAATAAGAAAGCACACACGTTAACCACCTACAACTATGACCATATATAAAGAGAGCAGGACCACTTTCCTGTTTGATGCTTTAAGGGAACAGTGATGCCCAGACAAGGAATTCTTCAAAAGTGCTCCTTTTCATCATTCAATGAGCATGAGGTATGATTCATTTGGCACTCATGCTCTAATAATGAGTTCCCTCGTGGTTTTCTTGTGCTTGCTATGGACATTTATGAAGGAGTCATGTATTGAACAGTAAGAGGACAAAAACACTTTCATTCCATTTACATACAGGGAACTGAGGCACAATGAATTTTCTGCCTAATTTTGAGACAGATCCAGTCCAACTTTTATTTATACATGCAAATCATGACTTCTTCTGATTTCAGCTGCAACTGCAACCCTGCAAAAGTTTTGCAAAATCAGAGCCAACTGTTCCAAAACCAGTCCTCCAAGAAAAAGAGGAACACAGTGATGATCACAAGGGAAAACCAGTTTGAATAATATATGACTATAACCACAAAGGAAGTCAGAGCCAGGGTCAGAAACCAGCTCCTTTACACAGAACCTTGCAGTTCTGCCCAGCAGATCTCTTGCTTTCTGATACATCTCCATGCAATGAAAGTAACCAACCTTCACTGTGCAAACCAGGCTCTTTGGGAAACTAATTTGACAATATCTGAACATTAACCAAGATTTTAAAGATTTCCAGCCTCCTTGAAACCTCTGGAATTTACAACTGCAAGCAAAAAAGAAAAAATGCTTACCCATGGCAAAAAGCTCCAAAGCATGCTGTCAAATACCAAAGACTGGCAGCTTAACACACACGAAGAAACAGCATTTCTCCTACCCAACTTCAGCCTGCCCTCCCCTCCCATTTCTGCATTAAACACACAGAAGAGAAAATCTCAAAAAAAAAAAAATAAAGCTTTGAAAGCACCCTAAGAAGAAAGCTGTCTGGCAGCATTGCCAGCAGGCAGCGATCCCCTACAAGAATTCATCAGCACTGGCAGGTGATCAGAGGGCACATCAAGGCAAGGTCTGTAAGTAAACAGGGGTCACTGCACTTGTGCCTTAATTTTCACAGTACGATGAGGACAGCAGAGGAACCTTCCCAGGGTAACATAACAGCAGCAGCTGGTGCTTTCTGCTGCTGCATTAAGCAATGTGATTAGGTCAGGCACACGCAGTTTGTTTTTCATCTTCTCTCTGGGGAGAGAATGTGTGTGGCAGAGCAGGATGTTAATGTTGTACTCCAGTTAATTAACTCTCGACTACATAATTACACTAGAAAAGGTGAAGTTGAAAAATACTCTTCGCACTTAGAGAAGGATAAACATTTGTAACAGCCATTAACTCCAGCAGAAATCTATTACATGGACAGCACGAATTATTTGATATTTAGACATTACCCAAAAGTTGGTGCTTCTTCATTTTAGCTTAATTTGAACTCTAAATGAACATCAGTATGATGGATGCCAGAACCAACTCCCACATGTGAGACCCCTGTCTGTCCAACATGGAGACGCTCTGAAAAGCAAGAGAGGGACAGAGCTCTCGATAGTCACTCACTGAGGAGCCACAGGGCCGAAGAAGGGAACCCAGACCTTGTCACCTGGTTCAGGAATTCTCACATTCCCTACTAGAACACCAGTCAAAATGAAGCTCCTGTTTAAATTACCCAAACCTGTTTCCCCAACTGTATCCACTTACTACCCCTCACACCAAGATTTACGTCTCTTAATTTACAACACATCTGCTCCAAGACCAGTGTTCCAAGTTTAAATACATGTGTGAACATGAAGGGCTCACCTGCCTTTTGAGAAGTGCCAGAGGCTTTAGCAGCTGTAAAATCAGTTTGGTAAAGGACAATCTTAATATTTTAATAACATAGAATGCATCCTGAAATGGATGTAACTGGTTGATCATTTTAAATATGAGCTTCTTGTCTATTCTAATGAGCAAATTATGTGAAGTGCAGAATTTCTAAATTAGTGTTAGGAGCATGATATACTCTTTAAGCAAAAAGTCAAATGAGGATAAAAAAATTCAGGCACCAGGTTTTTCAGCTAGTTCCCTCCAGCATATCAAACAAATGTGACAGCACTTCTAATCTGATTTCTAGTAATAAAAAGGAACAGACAAATTGCAGAAATAAATTTTGAATTTCACAGCAACCACTTGAGAAAATCATCTTTTTAGCACCCCATATCACATCTCAAAAGACCAGCAACAAGTCAGAAAGTGAGCAGCAGAGGCTTTCTGAATGTCATAGAGTGCTGAGGTATCTCCACGCATCACCAGAAACAGAAGCAAGGAAGATCAGGACTCACTTTGACACAGGCTTGGCATTAGAGCCACCAGCCAACCCAAAAGATGCCAGCACAAACATCATCTCCCTTGGGAGCTGGCACCTCAATGTGACAATGCCAGCAGGTTCTTATGACAGTGGGATACTGAGGAAGTGAGGTAGGCTGCAAGAGCAGGGGGAAATCAAAACAGGAGCAGCCCTTGCCAGACCTCCCACCTGGGAGGGACACCACAAAATTACAGCCTCTCTCTCCCTCTGCAGCTGTGCACCACAAAGAAGGGAGTTACAGTTATTGATTCCAGCCAATATACACCAATTCCACCTAGAATCCCAAAGAATTTTGTTTCAAGCAATGCAAAAAGAAAATCCAGAACAAGGAGATGGGTAATAAAAAGGAAGCATTAGGGGTACCAGCGTTACAGAGAACTGTCCTAGGATGACACCAACATTTACATGAAGGTTTGGGAAGTTTCTTTTCTACTTACCAAGCAGCAGGGAGTGTAGCTTAAATTCTGGCCTGCTCTCAGGAGCCAGTTGATTAGGTCAGCTCACGCACCCTACTAGAGCCTAAGCAAGGATTTGATGCCTGGACAAGAACAGAGGACCAGCAAGGGAGAGCTTTTCAAGTGTTGTTGAACACTGAGCTGCCATTACCTCCTGTTATCTGTTTCTACCAAGCTGGTTCCAGCTTTAAAGACCAAACAGATGAAGTTTATCTTCCCAAGATCAAACACGTCTTGGAATGTGACCAGAAACACAGAGAAACAAGGAACATTCAGTTCGTCTTCTTGCAACCAAGACTGACATCGTGACACCTCCAACACAAGGATCAGCATTGTATCAGTTTCAAGACACTTCCCTTTACTACTACTAATTAGATCATTTTTGCAAGATAGCACGAATGAAAATCAAACACATCCACAGCCTAGCTCAGTTTCACATGCTTTGCTTCTACGTGTTTGAAGTGCAAAGCATTGTTAGTCATCCTCAACAGTAACTGGGATCAAACTTGGAAATGAGCATTGCCTTTAAAACACATTTCCTATTGGATCATTTTATGAAAAAGTGCTCATGATCATCTCAAAATGCAGAATTAAAATATATTCATGTGTTCCAGTTACCAGTTCTTCTGCTACATTGTCACATGCTGGCCTGCTCAAACACAGGAGATTGAATTAAGGTCAGTAACTGTTTACTCCCTTTTTTTAGTATTTATGAAGACACTTGTATAGTGTCAACCAAAAAACCTCTAAAAGCCACAAGACTGGCAACCATTTCACTTGTTTAAAATTTGTTACCCATTTGCATTTGACACTGAAAAACATTTAGTGTTATCCTTTGGCAAAACTCTCTCTCTTCTCTTCTCAGCCTCCTATTCCAGCCCAAAGCCACATGGAGTAATTCTGCAAGAGAATCTGTCTTAACTTAATGAATTAATTAACGACAAGCAGAAGCCACCCAGCATGAGGAACCCTCTTACTGGCCATTGTCATACTGAGCAAGGAAAAAAAAAAATATTACCAGCCTAGGAAGTTTACTCCTTTGAAGCTACTTTCCTCCAAATGCTTTTCTATACTAAATGACAACTGTGAATAACCCTGCAGCACTCAGATAAACTCTCAGGAACAGATAAATACAGGTAACTCACTTCCTTAAACAAAGAGCAAAGACACAATCTGTAGCATTTTACAACTATATATGGCTAAATCCATAGTGAGCAGGTGCTAAAACCATTTGAGAAATAAGGAAGAAAGGCAGCTATCTACAAAAACACAAGCAGAACTGAAAAAGCAAGTAAGTTTTGAAAAATAACTTGTAAGCTTCAAAATCAGCAATCATTTGGGAAATTCATGAACATTTTACATGTATTTCTACCAGCAGGGGAAGAAATGCTGGGAATACTTTTAATAGCAGCTGAATTGATTTATGTATTTGAGAGCAGAACCACTAAGAAAAATATAAGAGGACAGCACATTAGCATGTCTCCAACTGGGAAAGACAATCTTGTTTCTCTAGTCAACCACAGTGCTTTGAACACTTCATTTTGCAGATAAATAAGAACCAGTGACTGCAAGTCACTTCTCTCAAAATTATCTGAAAGCCCCTCAAGCCAGGCTGACAGAACTTGTTACACTTCTCTGGCACACATTCTGATCAGCTCTCCATTCAGCTCATAGATAGAGATTCTGCTTTCTGGTTGTGAAATTTTTATGCTACAAATCACATGTCACAGAATTACCGGCCCAACCTGTCTCCTTTCTCTCACTGCTTTGAAACCACTCTTGTTCATTTAACCCAGAGCAAGGCAAAAACCAAATGAAGACGGTCATGAGTTAAGGCAGAATTGCTGAGTGCAAGTAATTATTTCTATGGGTAAGGCTGTACTTACTTCACAGCTTGGTTACTGCTGAAAATAATGAAAATGTTACAATCTTAAACTACTTTACCAAGTAATCTTTTAATGATCTGAAGTTATTCAGAAGTCTTACCTCCTGGTAACTGTTTCTCTAAATTAAGACGGGGTTAAAGAATTTAGCATGCAGCACAGGCTCTGAGGCTCTCTTTATCTACTTAAACACAAGTTAACATTCAGGCTGTTCCTGACCCCAGTGAGGAAAATGAAGCCAATGGTTGGTCATTCTCAGACACAGTCTGACCTGATCATATATTCACAAGAAAACAAGATCATTTCCTGTCAGATGGCTAGAAGAGCAGTTTCTCAAGAACTCTTAACTTCTATTAAGTAAAAAAACCCCCCACAAAAACCATTTTCCTACCCTCAGAAGAAACTAATCCCTTACAAATATCAGAAGAGGCACTGCTGTACTGGCTGCCTAAACTCACCAGTACACAGGCTACAAGCAGGAAGTCTGACAGGAGATTCAGCTGTATCTCCACATCATCTGAAGTGTCTGGCAGCCTCTGGTTGTCTCTTCTCCACTATGATAAATATCCGATCTAACTCTATCACAGCTACTTAAAAATCTTCCTATTACTCCCCTACAGAAATATAGACTTCCTGCTTCATTTTTTATTTTCTAGACACTCAATTTATGCCAAGTATGTGTGACCTTGCACCTCTTTGAGAGATTCAGTTTTCTTTATTTCAGGTTCCAGCAGTCTTGGAGGTTTATTTTTTTTATCCATAATCCTAATTTCCTACTCGGAGCATTCAAGAATCAAGTACCTGTTGTCCCACTGTCTGACAACTCTGCTATAGCTGCTTTGACCAGATGCTTCACCAAACAGTGAGCTAAACTTCTGCACCAGATGTGGTCTATGCAGAGCAAGTACTTCAGGACCCTACTCCTGCCAATCTGTGGGACCACACATTGCTCACACTCTGTGCTATGAAAGTTAAAGATCAAACTTCCACCAAAAGTTCCCAGAGAATCTGTTTCTAAAACACATGTGTTAGACACTGATTTATCACTGGGGAGTTTGTCTTTTGTCAAATACATTTTAGCACAGAAGTAATTCACAAAGTGAAAACTAAGCTACAGCATCTCGTTCAGGAGGCCTTCCTAGGAAGGAAAGGTGATATTTTGTGGGTAATTAGATATAGAGACAAATGTAGAAGTAAATAATTGATTCTCAACAGAGCAGAGATTAACAGTGAGGTATCTCAAGTGTCCACAATAATAGAATAAGTAGATTCAATTTCTCCAAATGATCTAGAATGAAAAAGAAAAATTGCACCGAAGTTTTAGAGCAAATTAAACAAGATATTGATAGCTGCAAGGAATAATAAGGACAGGTCCCACTTCGAGCTGTCAAGCCACAAAATGGGTAACACTGAGGGTCAGTTCAATTTTTGTCATACAAGCCACAGCACTGAAAAAAGAAACAAAACAGTTGGATGGATAATTTTAAAAAGTGGAATTTCACTGCATAGCACTGACCAGTGGCCACCATCCCAAACACAGCATAGCTAAAAAGATATGCAGGCAAATCAGGCACCCCATCCCTTCCACTGCCTCCAAATCCACATAAAAGTATTTCCATTTTGATTGCATAAACTCTTGTGTTTCACATGGAAAACAGATGGACAGTACAAGCGTGCTTGGTTACAGTAATAGCAATTTTCATTAGAAAATTCAGTTCTACTTGAATCCAGAGTTTAAAAAAAAAACTTTAAAAAGCAATTGGGAACAGTGGTTAAAACAGCCGACAGCTACACCTGACAATTAGCTTTCCCTACTTAACAGCCTGAGATATTCGCCCTGAAATCACTACTTCTCTTTCTGGCACTAGTCATCAGAAAAGTAAATTACTCATGACCCAGATTCTCAGCGATGACCGAGCTGTTCACTCCCTATTAAAAGCACCAGGGCGCTCGGTGCCTGCACATCCCGGGCCTGGGTGCTCGTGTCCCCGGGCCATCCCCTGTCCCTCCGTCCGCCTGTAGCACGCTCCAGCTCTGCGGTCTCCACACGCAGCAAACAGCAACCCAGTCCATCTGGGCTGGCAGATGATGGCTCTGGAGAGTCTCCATTTGAAGGAGAAGTGTGCAAACTTCAGAGAACAGCAGCACTTTCAACAGCAACATGGCAGAACTCCAGCCAAGGAGGAGAGACCCGGGAGCAGAGATTCGGAAATCTCTTAAGTGATGCTGTAGAGCCCGCTACCAGCGTGTGAGTGGGAATGTGTTCAAACAGAAAGCACAGCAGAAAAAAAAAGCATATGGAAACCCTCAAGTCTCCCGAACACACAGGCAAATAATTCAAACTAATGCCGTGTGCTCAGCTTCTCCGGCTTTCTCTGCTCCCTTCTGCTGACTTGCTGAACCTGAGTAATCACCCCGATTTATGCTAAGCACAGCCGTTCTTAAAACAAGTTAGATAAGACTGAAACTCCGTGCCCACTCCGTTTTGCTAACAGCAACTAACAGAAAGCATCAATAAAAAAAAATTAATGACGGCCATTAAGTTCTTAAGGAAGACCTAGAACTCGGCACAAAGTCTGGCTTTTTTTGGAAAGGCTGGAAAGCGGTGAAGCGCCTCCAACAACTTTAAACCGGTCTCCACGTTCTGCGAGAGGAAAAGAAGATCTGAAAGGCAGGAGCAAAGGCACATCATCCCCCGGCAGCTTTGTGCTGATACAGGAGAACGGGAGCCGCCCGCCCGCGGGCACCACAGGGATGGGGGGCACAGGGAGAGAGGGAGCCGTGTCCCCCGTGCCGCACCCCGGCGGTGCCGGGGGGTTCCAGTGCTGCTGCAGCCGGGGCAGCCGCGCCGCCCACCCGCGCTGGGGCAGCTCGGGGCCCGCCACCCCCTCACCGCGCCTCACGCCCACCTGTACTGCNCGAGCTCCCGCACGGCCGCGCCGGGATGGGCGATCCCGCCCTCCCGCTCCCTCACCCGGCCCGGCCCCGCCGCCCCTTCCGGGTCAGCGCCGCCGCCATCTTTAGTGCGGGCAGCGCTCGCAAACCTTCAGAACCGTCTGAAACTCGCCTGTCACGTGAAAAAGGGGAGATTTCCTCAAAACGTTAATGTTTCATTAGGCTGCCAGCGCCTTGGGAAGACTCGCGTTAACAGGTAAAGGAAAAACAATAAAACTGTGCCAGGTTAAGGGTCGAGGATTGCCGGTGATAGTATCTGACCGCAAAAACGTGTTCAAAGCAGTACCCTAATTCAAAGCAACATACTAACAAGCTGTAATCCATAACAAAATTAGGTCGATATAACCATTCAGCGCTCACAGAGTACGGTTTTTACCCTATAGGTGTCCCTGGGGGGGTGAAGGCAGGTACACCCATCGACTGATCCCAGAAGTTACAATGGAGTCTTCCCTAACTTCTCCCCATTTCTTAACTTATATACTTTCATATTCTTATATTTATATTCCTACCTTATACAACTTTTACACTGTTTCTTCCCATTCAGGTGGAGCTTGAGTGACTTTAGTCATACATCTCAGTGAGGGGCGGTCATATCTTGGGATGGGTATCAGGATAGCACCAGTGTAAACCTTGGGATGGAGATATGTTTCAGTCCAAGGAGAGTGATTTCACCACGGTTGCTGATACAACAGTGGGATATCTTCCTTTATCTCCCTTGGTTTTCAGCTAGAAACTACCACGGATTTCCCTCCTCTGCAAGGGTTTTGCCAGAGCCTGGCCGTGGTGCCTCCACTCCCATCCACCCTCCCTTTAGTCCTCCTTAGATTGTATGTGGGAGGTCGGGGATGCTCACTACAGATTCCATCCACGGAGTAGCAACCATATTTTCCACTATAATTTCCGTACAGTTATCTTCTTATCTCCAGTCATCTTCCCACATAAGGGCTACAGGAATTCTCCCTGCAAAATAGGAGCAGGCTGGAAGGAGTGAGGAATCTGAGCTGTGCCGTACAAGAGCAGGGATGTGACAGCTGGGATCTTGCTGTCACAGAGACCCACAGAGCAGGGTCAAACCCAGGACTTCATGCACTGATCAATGCCACAACATGGCCTCACGAGAAAACACATTTCTTCCTCCCATTCTTTCTCCAATTACTACATTTTTCTGTCATGGAATGCCAGCATATCTTACTGGGAGAGATTGGTCTGGCTTTGTGAAATCTTTCAGGCCAGGCATGGCTTTTGGCCAACCCCAACTTCACTGAAGCTGCGTTATTTCTTAAAATCAGGGGCAGAGGATCCTCATTTTGACTTTAATCAATCTGCACATGAAGAAGAGGAAGGCAGAACCAGACATGGCTGTGGTTAGTGAGGCCACTCCACATCTCATCCAAACTCCCTCCGCTCTCCAGCTTATATTATACACTTACAATACTGTAAACTGTGTTGCAAAAGATGCTAAAAATTCCCTATGTGAGAATCATACATAGAAGCAAAAACTTAAAGGAGAATATATTTCAGACAAATAATTTACTTACTTACAGCACTCCTCTGGTAGGAGCTTTTTACCCCATGAAAGCTGCCCCAACTTTCCTATCTCCTACCAGCATGTTTCAACTTTCCCCGTGACATTCAAAATGCCTTTGCCTTTGGCCAGCCAATGGTGATGGCACACTATGAGTATTGTGTCTTTAAAATATATTTATAAACTTTAATCTGATTCTAAATTATCACATATCCATCCCTCCCTGCCAAGCACACACAATCTCCACCAGCAGACCAGTGTGGACTGCCTGTTGCACCCACACCTAGAATCTCTCTTACAAGGACAGGAGATATTACCAGTGTATAGACATAAAATCCACTACTTCTGCCTTTTTAGGAGCATACATGTCACTGCAGGCAAAAGAAAAGGAGGTTTTCCCTGCATTTTTGTCCTGGGAACCTACAGGTGAACAGACCAGCAGAGTAACATTGTCTGTCATAGAAAATTTTGACCAGAACTGCACACCTCTTGCCCTCCAAACACATTGCTTCCTGCTGTGCCAGTCACTTGAAACTGTAATTGAAAATATATAATTGCATGGTATCATAATGCATGCCAATACCCCTGAAATTTTCCTGGGAAAATTTGAAGCAAAAGCAACTCAGGCAAGAGTTCCACTTGTGTGTTTTATTTCCCCCCAGCTCAAGGACAAGCAGTCCCAGCAGAGACACAACTTCACCCGTGCCTGACCTTTATAACCATCACAGGGGGTCAGTAGGATGTTCCTCCACTCAGAACATCTCCAACACCCCAGACAGGCCAGCAATCCTTAGTGCATATTTCTACAGCCCCTCGGTATTTGGTCCCCGAGCGTGGTGAACTCAGGTTTGCTTCCCCCATGCATTTGCTTTTTTCTCTTTAAAAAGGTGCTGCATGTGCAGTACCAGAGGCTCTCGTAAGATGGCATTGACAAAATGCTGAATAGCACAGAAAGGCTGACAGCTCAACCACATTTGCTAAGGGCTTACACAGTTCGAGCTGCCTTTTCTCTTTAGTTTAGGGTGTTACTAATTATAACTTGTGCTCAGTTCACTGCTCTCAGTGTCCTTCCCTGGTTATAATTTAGTGGCTCAAAATGAGCTGACTCCCACCCTGGCCCTTGGGAGAGCAGCAGAGGGTGAGCGCTGGGACTCCACAGCTGTGCCCTGCCTGCAGCCTGCCACAGCCTCACCACTGCCTGAGACTCCTGGGTCTGGAGGAGGAGATGAGGAAGAGCTGCAGATCTGGAGGAGGAACACGTGAACAGGATAGCAAATGTTTATTGACATTTGTCGAATCTAATCCTTGTAGGCCCAAATGTGGCTACAAGCTGAAGTAGATTGTATTTTATCATAACTCAAGCAAATTTCCCACAACTAATAATTCTGTTAATTTCAGGAAACTGCCCAGGATCTGATCAACACCAAAATAACTCTTGTTTATTTCTTTCAAAGTTCATAGTCTGGCTATACATAGAATCATAGAATGGCCTGGGTTAGAAGCAACCATAAAGATATCTTTTTCCACCACACCGCCATGGGCAGGGACACCTTCCATTAGATTAGGTTTCTCAGAGCTCCATCCAATCTGGCCTTGGACACTTTCAAGGATGGGGCATCAATAGCTTCTCTGGGAAACCTGTGCCAGTGTCTCACTACTCAGCCAAGAATTTCTTTCTAATATCTAATCTAAACCTATTATCTTTCAGTTTAAAGCCATTTAATGTGCTTAGAATTTCTTCAGATGAGTATTGTGTCTTCAGAGCAGCAAGGTTCAAAGAGTAAAAGCTCTGAATTTCAGCACAGTTTTCATCACCTGCATGCTTAAAAAAAAAAGTGCAATTAAAAAAAAGTATGTGTAATGATACAAGTTTTTTATCACTCTCTTGTTGGTCTAATTCAGGATTTTTTTTCCTGACTTAGTAAATATCTTAGGATGAAACCAAGTTTAACAGTCTTAAATCAGGATCCGCTTCTAGTAGCTGGGCCACAGAAAACAAAACTACTACTGCTCCTGTCTGCTGAGGGAACTGCATCCTCTACAGGCATACGGGGGAATGGCATCAATATCGGGAAAGGAAAGCCAGAAGTGCAGCCTGCCTTTACTGCGTGAGAAGTGCAACTTTTCCGAATCATTGCTGAACTGGGGGAGCTGCCAGGCAATGAGGGAATGACAGAAAAGTAACGTCGCTGATGGAGCTTCATATCTGCATTTTTTAATCGGACAATTGTTCTCGGGGTTAGATTCTTTCTCAATGCAACTGATACTTTATGAATAGACTGGGAAACAATGTTTCTGGTCTCTTCTGGATAATAAACTAGAAAGAACTTCCTATTCTTACTAAGTATAAATGATACCTACTAAAACTGTAGATTCCATGACACAAGAACAAGAAAGGAAATTTGGTTAAAATAAATGGCATTTCTCCTTCAATACATTGAGCACATGGCTGTATTCTCCTGACCATGGGTGAAAATGGCCAGTAAGGTCAGGTAAATGTAACACAAAATATTTCACCCACCAGAGTATTTCACACTGTGAATATATTTTGACAGAATGTCTTAATTCTGGAGCTTGAGAGGCATCACTGAGTCCCTAGGTCTCTGGTTTTGCTATTTAACATGTATGAAGCACTGGTTCTTGCTTTGAACAGTTATTCATCCCATCTTCTGTAGTCTTAAGGAGTTAAAATCTTCTTTCAATCACTGTCAGTCATCCCCTAATTTCCTTGCTCTTCTCTATCAGTCCCTATGCATCATATCCTGCTGTAATACAGGTCCAGCTGAAAAGCAGCACAGTCACACATGACAGCAGCTTATATTGCTTATGAAGTTTCCATCCCTGTCCACAACCCACTCACGTTCTTCACACTCACATTTGGCACCGTTTTGAACAGCACTCAGTGTGACTTTACACTGAGTCATGCTCCATGGTCCAGCATTACCTCAACCCTACACAATCCTGACGTGGAAATGGAAACTGGGGCAGCAGCAAAGGCTCAGTCTGGCTGGAAGCTGGGAGTGTAATCCCAGTGGCTTCCCCTCTGTGAGACACCCTCTGAGGAAAGGACTGTGCCCTGGGAACTCAGTGAAGAACAGGAGTGAAGGATAGGACTGCATCTACCTCCAGAGAGGCTTCTTTGGAGTTGCTGCCTGTGTAATTTTTCTTTAATGCTTCTGTGTGCAGAGCAGCTTGCCACAGCTTGGAGCTGTCATCCTCATCATGCAGCCACGGAGCTGCAAAAGTGTCAGAAGCAACACTGCTCTGCAGCCACCACACGAGAGCAAAGCCCAGGCCACCCCATCCCTCTCCACACTGGCAAACTGTGATCAGCACACTCACATTGCCTTTTATGTTTTAGACCTCTACAGCTACTGGTTCTGCCCACCACCCAGCCCCACCACCTGGAACCCTCAAAGCACTTACACTGTCCTGGAGGACTTCCAACTCCCCACACAGACTAAAGCTTGTCCTAGAGATGCAGCTCAGCAGCAGCAGGAGAGATAACCGTGTTACAAACAGAGTTTGAGACATTTCTGCAGCCACACCATTGATGAGCTCCATGTTTCAATCCCTTTTCCTTCCCTTGAATCCCTTCCCAGCATGCATGGCTTTAATCTGGCAGTGTGATGGAGCTGCTGCTGACAGCTGGATGTGTGTCCTGGGTCTTTTCCAAGTGCCAACCCTCTGCTTGCTCAAGCCACACAGGGATGCCTCCCTGCCCTTTTCTCTCCAACTTGTGAGCAGGAAGGGAGCTCGGACTGTTGCCTCACAGGCCACTGTGGCTGAGTGCAGGCTGTTCTAGCACAAAGGGCAGCAGCTGGACCCTGTCACCTCTGTCTGGTCCTTCTGCACCATGGGAGGGTTTGCCTTCTGCCTTGCCCCAACAATCCCTGGGTGACTCCTCTCCCTGAGCTTGAGATCTTTTCTGCAGTGTCATTCACCCCAACAGAGGAAAAGAGGAGCTTGCTCCAGATATTCCCCTACTCAAGCTCTTTGTGTGGGGAACTCTGGAATTCAAAACGACACATTTGTCTGCTTAGGGCCTGATTTCTTCATTAAATGTAGCCACATGTGAGTCCATCACGGAGGAGTCAGCTCTGCAGCACTGTGGGACCACGCAAGAGTGAGAGAGTGAGCACGCACTGAATGAGCCGGGCTGGGTCACCTTCCATGGGCTTGCTGCTGGGAGAGGAGTCCAAGGAATGCACGTGTCCTTATCACCCCCCTGGGTCCAGGTGTGCTCATCAATCACAGGGGACGCAAGCTGTGGTTCTGGTTGTGGGGCTTCCCAGCTTTTTTATCCATCTCATGGCCATCTCCAGCCTTTCCCTGGAGACTTTTTCTGCCTCACACCATGGCACAACATGGCACTGCTGCCTTCAGCTGCTCTGCAGCTCACTGTTGGGACTCCTTTCCTCCATGATTCTCTATATCCTGAAAAACTACTGTGTTTTTATTAATGTGTCATCTAACCTTAAGAGCTGCTGAGTAAGTTCAGCTTCAGCCCTTTCTCCCAGATGCTTTTCTGTGCCATGCTTTACTCCTACACACTTTTCCTGCATGGTTTCTATGGCAACGTGTATCTCTCCATCTGCTGTAGATCTCCATTTTCATGTTTAGATGCTTGTTATCCCAGTCAAAAGTGCCATTTCCAGGTGTATCAATGTATCAAGTTCAGTTTGGAAACCAAGACAAAGCACTTGGTAATTTTTGTAGGCAAACCTACATAGTCCCTAATTTGACTGCTGTGCTTCCATTTAAACTCTGTTTGAGGGATACTGATACCGAGCTGTTCTCATCACCAGATCTTCTACTTCTACCTGCATACTCCGGCCAATTCTGGATTTACTTACTAATTTCCAAATTATATCCCTCCTTTTATTGCAGCCTGTGCTGCCTACAGAGTGCATATATTTGGATTCTGGAAAGTCTTTGCTGGTTTGTTGCCTTGGGTTTGATATCTGTTTTATAGAAAATTAACTCTAAGTTACCAATACTGTTTCTCTTCTGTCAAATGCACTTTTCAGTTCTGCTATAGTCCTACTGCTTCTCCTGAAAACTTTCTCTGCTGGATTACAGAAAGCCCTAAAGAGTACAGATGGTTTGCAAGTGGCCTCTCAGTATGTTCTGCTTGAATTCCTTAAATTGCTTGGAATTATGTAGATTTCTATATGGCTGAAATCCAGTCTCGTTTTCTGCTAAGTACCTTGTTGGAGAACTAACTTAAGTGTGAAAAAAAAAAGTTCTTCCTATATAATCTTACCAGAACCTGCAGCAGAAAATTCAACTAAATTAAATGAGTGGAGTCAAAACTTCACTGTTGATTTGTTTTCTAGATCCCATGACTGACTAAAAGCAGACTGGAAGAAGTCCATGTGGAAGCTGTAAGTAATTTGGGCTGTCAGCTTTTAGGGATGCAAACTGACATTGTTTATTTGTACCTAGTGTCCTGGAAGAGTCTTTTTGAGATATATGCTACCTCAGTATAAATGGCTATTATTTACTACCTGTAACTAAAAGTAATTAAGCATAATAATTTAGTGTTTATATATGCATTTAAAACCATGCAAGTCTATTTAGAACATTATTCAGGGAGAGCTTACGTGCAAAAATTTTCCAGAGGAAAATGAGGAGGCCCATGATATCCAAGTAACTCCGATGCCAGTGCAGTCCACCAGGCTGTCTAGTGTAAGGTGAAGGTCAGGCACTGCACTTACATTTTGGGTAGAGTTGAAGTGGTAGGTTTTTAATGGTCTGCAGGCCTCAACCAGGGGAAGGTTTCTCTGGACACTCACAACAGGTGGACTCCTCTCACATACCAAAGCTGACATTGGGAACCGTTGTTCTAAACTCCAGACCTAACCCAGACTTAACTTCACCTTTAGCTTCACAGGTGAGAAAACCGAATGTGTGAGTCCTGTTGACATGAGCCCACAAGGCTTGGAAAAATAAAAAAAATCTCAATTTTCAGCTCCTCTTTCCCTAAGCTCCAAAGCCTGCATTCCTTAAGATGCTGAGGAGCAACGCTATCTGATCATCACCCCAGGGAGTGCAAAATTCATATTCTGCTTTGCTTTCAAGTAGTTACAAGACAGAAGAAGCTCCTTAAATCTTACTTCTCTCAAAAGAGATCACCCAAAATAAGGCTGAATATTATTACCAGTAGCTCCAGATGCCTGCATAGGATGTGAACTGTGATGCAGACAGCGCAGGACATCTCAGGGATATGCAGAAAATCTAGTGAAAAAAAAGAGACAGGAGTGATATGCAGAGAAAACTGTCATTCAAACATGCAAAATTAAAGGTATGACTCAAAATGAAAACAAACCAGACCTGCACAGAGAAGGAAAACAAGGACATAAAGGGTTTACTGCATGATTGTGAAGGAAATTAAGAAAAGCATTGCCCACAACAGCAGCAGGGCAGATACCTAAAAGCTAAAGGAAGATATTGCTTCAGATTCCATAAGGAAAAAAATGTAACTAACCCCAGAGCGCAGAGGCAGCACACTTAAGAGGCTAAAGGGCATGGATATGGAAATTATTGTGTAACACACCCACAAAACTTGAGGGCTCTTTACTCTTTGCTTCTGAATACTGGATAATCTCCATCAATTACATCTTTAGGCTTTTTAGAGCAAATGTTAGCCATGAGTAACAAAAGACATGAACGGGAGTAGAAAATGGGTTAAAGTGTGCATTAGGAACATTATATGTAGACCAGCTCAATGCCTTTTGTTGATAAGATAATGACATATTAGAACAAAGGAAAAATAATAAATCTTATCAACCTGGACTTTGGTAAAGCATTTGATTTGGTATTACCTAGATAATCATTAGTTAAACTCAAGAAGATGAGGATTGACATAAAGACTATAAAATGATGAAGGAACAGAATTGGGCGTGAAAACCGTGAGTTTCACTGGGAGTGAAACTGCTGATGGGGCTGAGAGCAAAATTATAGGACTGGAGTAATCAGTAAATCTGAATAATTTCATCAGTTAGCTCGGTGCAAAAAATTACGAGTGAGGTCATGAAATTGCTAACAACAAAGTTAGGAGATATTTTCAGTAGAGAGGAAATCCTAAAGGAAGAATTATGTAATTATTATGCCCTAATAAAAGACATGGGAAGACATGTAACAGCATATAATAGAGGGACATGTATTGAGAGACTGGTAACATTTCTGCTGTAAATTAGAATTTATCCACTGTGAGCAACAGAAGAGGAAGAACCACATATGTAGTGTAGTTATTAAAAAGATTAATGGAGTCTTACATGTAGCAAGCCCTGTATTTTCAGGAACAATAAACAAATAGATACAAAACACTGAGTAAAATTCAGCTGAAATTTTTGGGCATCATTCAGGTTATCGGTGTTCAGCAAGCCTGAATTTGCCCTGGAACAGGTACAAAGAAGTGACGTCCAGATAATCAGAGGAATAGCTAAGAGAGTATGTCTTGCTGAGCTTGGCAAAATGAATGGTGAGAAGGGATCTGATTTCTCTCTGTAAATACATTTGAGGTTTTAGTCAGGCAGAGAAGGAGACTAAGCACCGGGGAAGAATCATTCACACTTATAGACAGCATTTGTGCTAGAGCAGATGGGCATAAGGTGGACATGAAACAGGAAGAAGGCCTCTCACTGTGAGAGGAGTAATGGTCTCAAACAGCTTCTCGGTCGGAGAAGAGGGCACAAAACCCCTAACTAGTATTAAGATAGATACCGAGTTTGGCATTTCTCAGTCACGCTTTTTGGGACGTTCAAAGACTGCACTGCCACCTTAGGAAGAACCACACCAGGCTCAGCAAAACCTCCTGTCACTGCCCTGGCTTTGCTGCACTGACAGTGAGGTTTTCCTGTTTGCAGAGGAAAACAGTTCAGCTGTGTAATCTCTGGGTCAGGTGCATGACCCATTAGATGTGGAAGATCAGTTGAGTTTGGGTGGGGGTGGCCTTGAGAGAGTTGTATTTAGCCTCCCTTTTATGCCAACTGAGCTTTTATGTCTGTTATGTACCAATGACTCACACATCAGAGCTAGTGCCCCTGGGCTTATGTGAAAAACAAACATGGAGCCTCCATGGGAAAGAGCAGATCCTTCCCATTGCCTGATAAAACAACAGTCGTCAGCACCCGCCAGTGTGTGTCTGTGGCTCCGGGGCTCTGGAATCTGACAAAGGACCCATTTCTCGGGGCCTCACACAGCACTGCCGATGAGACAGCCTTGACATCCGAACCTGACATCTAAAACTGCCTGCAGACCACTTGAAACCATCCTTGGGGAGTGAATGCTTCCCTATCCATCTCCATGGAGCAGCGAGCACACAAATCCAGAGGAGAGTTCAGCAGCAGCACAAGTTATATACTTCCACAGCCAATTAGTGTCACAGATGGATAAGCTAATGTGTGCACTCACAGTCCCAGGCTGTGCCCTCTGCTCTTCACAAGTGCTGCTGTATCCATCTGCCTGCTTGTCCCCTGCCAGTTTATCTGCACTCACCAAATGGTCATTGTAACCTCAATATGGAGGCCACATAAATCAGTCCAGAGGCCACCAAACTGATGCAGTTCTCCTTTGTAATTAAAATCTTCCACATTAATTTAGAAAAAAAAAAAACCACTACATAGTTTGCAATACTTATGTATTATATAGATCAGGGGTGTATTCTGTGGCATGTATTAGTTGCAGAAGCCAATGCTTCAGTGAGTGTGTCACCTCCTTGGGGCCTGGGGACTCACCAGGACAGAAGAGCTTGCAACAAGCAGAGGAACAGAGCAAGAAGGATGATGGCTACTCTTCACCTCCACTTTAGATCTTCTTCTCAAGGGGAAGGTGAGTTAAAGGGAGAAGAGAATGAATGGACACAGAGAAAGAAGCAAATTATGGTGAACAAGCAAGATCCTGAAGGAAATGTACCTGGAACCAGAGAAAGGCTCTTGTGCCTTGGCTGTGCTCAAACTGTGCTTGCAGGTAATGCATCTTCTTGCAGAATCCCCATCAGGCTTCATACATGCCCAGGGCCTCAGCTGCACCTTCCTTTTCTGCAACCTGTCATGGTTATTTTCTCAAAATATTATTTTGCAGGATTTTTCCCTAGTTTTTTTGTTAAGTCCACAAACAGTCATCACTATCAGGACGCACCAAATAATTGAGCCAATGGAGCTGACAGCAGGCGAGATGAACATATGTGCACCTCCAGAAACACCCACAGGCTTCCCCA
>VZTH01014102.1:317478-351521 GCA_013397815.1 Aleadryas rufinucha
CGTCTGCATCGTCGGCTCGGGGAACTGGTGAGTGCCGCAGCGCGGGGGGGCTCTCTCTTTGCCCGCCTCCCTTTTTTTCCTCATGTCTTTCCTTTTTTCTGCTCTTTCCCCCCTTCCTTCCTCGGTTTTTACTCCCGCCGCGGCGGCCGGGGGCTTCGCAACAGGTGCANTTTGCAATACTTATGTATTATATAGATCAGGGGTGTATTCTGTGGCATGTATTAGTTGCAGAAGCCAATGCTTCAGTGAGTGTGTCACCTCCTTGGGGCCTGGGGACTCACCAGGACAGAAGAGCTTGCAACAAGCAGAGGAACAGAGCAAGAAGGATGATGGCTACTCTTCACCTCCACTTTAGATCTTCTTCTCAAGGGGAAGGTGAGTTAAAGGGAGAAGAGAATGAATGGACACAGAGAAAGAAGCAAATTATGGTGAACAAGCAAGATCCTGAAGGAAATGTACCTGGAACCAGAGAAAGGCTCTTGTGCCTTGGCTGTGCTCAAACTGTGCTTGCAGGTAATGCATCTTCTTGCAGAATCCCCATCAGGCTTCATACATGCCCAGGGCCTCAGCTGCACCTTCCTTTTCTGCAACCTGTCATGGTTATTTTCTCAAAATATTATTTTGCAGGATTTTTCCCTAGTTTTTTTGTTAAGTCCACAAACAGTCATCACTATCAGGACGCACCAAATAATTGAGCCAATGGAGCTGACAGCAGGCGAGATGAACATATGTGCACCTCCAGAAACACCCACAGGCTTCCCCAATGCTGGCAGCCAGCCTCCCTCTATGAATCACAGGGTCAGGTGTCCACATCCCACAGAGCCAGGAACCCACTGAGCCAAACTCTGGAGTAAGGGCAGCAGATGTGGTCACTGCTGAGCCCACAGCCCCCCGGCGGAGAAGGGAGCCTGGGCACAACAGGATGAGGGGAAGCAGGAGTCCAAGAGCAAGAAAGGTGGCAAATGCAATTCTTTGGCTCAAAAAGGAGACAGAAGGATGCTTTGAAGGGGAGACAGGGGGTACTAGAGGGCTGAGAGGTAACATGTGGTCATTTGTAGGGTGTTATGCATGATTAAACAATGTAGGAGAAAAGGACCAACACTCCTTTTTGTCCTTCTTTGCAGACAACTTATATTTGATGTCCCATATTAAGAGCTGTGATACAGTTCAGGATTTATCAGCTGAATCTGGCTCTGCTAATGCACTCATAGCCTTTTCTTGGTGTGTTGCTTATGTGACCAAAGGATCTAAACCATCACTATTTGTGGGACACGGCAAGTGGGACTTTGAGATGTCTCTCACTGTCCCGAAGGGCCCAGCTTGTGTCCCTCACAGACTCTGCCACATTACCCACCCTACCGACACCTTTGAGGCTTCTCGCTTTCCCCACGCAGCTCCTTATCCCCGTACATTTCGGAGAAGGCATCATTTTCCCCATTCCCCCTTCCAGGGCACTGAATCCCCCCGCTCCCAGCCGACGCTTGCATGGCAGTCCTCGGCGCAAGGACTGACCCGGGCAGAGCATCCCGCGGGGCCGCAGGCGGGGCCGGGGAGGACCCGGCGCTGCCCCGGGGCCGCCGCCCGCTCACGCCCGTCCCTCCGCATCGCCGGGGGCCGNCCTGCCGCGGCTTCCGGGCTCCTGGGCAGGGACCATCGCCCCCGAGAGATGCACCAGCCAGTGAGAACTGGAAAGGCATGAGGCTCCCGAATCACCCCAGGTGTGTGAGCCGCTTAAAGCCTGGCGACAGAATCCAGAGAGGCCCGGAGCTGCCGCTGTCGCTGTGTGTGCCTGCGGCAGGGCCCCGGCACTTCAGGTTGAAGTGCTCAGCAGTGAGGAGGGTGGTGATGCTGTTTATGTTCCTCTGAAGGAATCAAGGCACAGGCTTCATTTAAAGCCACGATGTATTGGCACCTTTGACTTCCATCCTCCTCAGCATGTCCTTCTGCATCTTGGTGCAGGCACAGCATTGTGTTCATGTCTCCCATTTATCCTCTTTCTTAAGGATATGTTTGCTGCTGCTCAGTCCTTTCTAGCCTGGACAAAAGTGTGGGTCTCCAGAGCTCCTTAGTCTGACAGACCCCAGTAAGATCAGTAAATCCATCTCACAGGACTTTGCATCTTACTTTTCTTACACTTTATGTACGCTGAGCACAAACAAACAGATCAACATGCATGTGCATGCATTTGGGATTAGCAAACCCAGCCTCCAGGTAGTTCTGGCGATTGTTTTTGTTCAAGGAGAGCAAGCTTCTTAAGATTTTAAAAATATCTGACAGCTAGGTGGAAGTAATGCCAGAAGAGTCAATAACTGAGGGAGTGGTTGCTTGTGAGCTTCTGAGAACACAGCACAGTTAAAGCACAGCACTCTGCCTTCCTGCCTTGTAAAAATATGCATTCTCTTTGTGCATGATATCTCTCAGATACAGCCTTTCACATGGAACTGCACAGCCAAGTCTTCTGGACCTCATTGTCACACTTCTGGCTTTCTCTGGCCCCATCATTTGTTTTCTCAACTGCTGCTTTCACCATGTCATTTCAGGGAAGGAATCCCTCTCCCTGCCACTTTCTCTTCCCTCACCTGCCTGTGCATTGTGCATTGTCCCTTCCAAGCCATCAACAGCCATGACTGCATGTTTGGGAGTCAATTTTTTTTAACCTTTGGTCAGCCCACAGTCACAAACTTCATCATTCTCTTGCTGCATCCTCAAGCAGGGACCTCCTGCTTTTCCCAGGCTGTCCCTTTCTCACAAGACATCATTTAAAGTCACTTAGTTGTATTCAGATCTGTACTCAAGAACGTTCTGTTTTTCCACATGTACCTACAAACTTGGAAAGAGCTATACCACAGAGATACAGAGACCCCAGCCCATTCAATACCATCTACTTACTCACAATGCCTGTCTGCCTGGGCCTCTCTCTTGCTTCCGACCATATACATCAACTTTAAAATCCTCAGGGAGGACATAAACAGTGTGCTCTGATGTTTGAATCACAGCTATTCATAGCCTTGGTGGCAGAACAGGTTGTTTTAGTGCTACAGAGAAATACAATGTTTACCTCTGGCAAACATATTTTTTCTTACGTTCCTCATTAATATTTGGGTGGCAGTTCAGATCCGTACTCTTGAGGCTTTCCTGCAGCTGAGAATCGTGGTTGACACGTGACACAGCAATGTTGCAAAAGCTCATGTCAGCTGCAGAAGTTCAGCAGGTCACGGGGACTTGCTAAGTCAACACTGCCAGGAGGCTCATGAGTGATATGGTTGAGTGAAGCAAGTGCTGCACTGCATTTTGTGGTTGCCAATAGGTGCAGGAGGGTTTGTGTTTACATTAATCATGGTTCAGTTATCTGCTTTTTAAAACAGAGGTTTAATTCACTGCCTGGCCCCTCAGAATCCAAAAGCTCTCCCACTCTTAGATTCATTTGGACTGCACAGTTCTCAGCAAAGATTCAGCTTGAGCTGGGTTCTTGTCTTCAACATGGACAGATAGCCAGGCTTTCTATGGAGGTGCACGGAAGGAACACAAGAGCCAGTGGTCATAAATTGAACCAGAGGAGGTTCTGACTCAATGTATAAAGAGAGGAGAAAAAAAAATCTCTATGAGAACAATAAAGCACTGGGGCAGGTTGCCCAGAGAGGAGGTGGTCCTTGGGGAGTTTTCAAGACTCGACTGAACAAAGCCCTGAGCAACCCTTCTAAACTCAGTGATGTTCCCACATTGGAGACCTCTCATGGTCCGTTCCAATCTGAGCAATACTATAATTTTTACAACTTGGGTGGCTGGCTAAGAAAGAGATTGAAAAAAGACATCATCTTCAAGCATCTAAAGGACAACAACAATATTCCACCCTTCATGAACAGAAATGGGCTTAATCGTGGTAAGAAAGACTTAGGTTAAACTAGAGAGGGATCTTTCTAATGTTGAGGATAGCAAAGTCCTGAGATGGGCTAACTGGGGAAGGGAAGAGACCTGCAACCACTGAGGTCTTTAAGACCTCCTCAGAAAAGCTATTAGGAATGGCCTATTTGCCTGCCCTTTGCAGAGGGAAGAGACCAGCTGCTTCCTGGGCTCCACTAAACTCTGTTTTTCACCAGAGCTGATGTGTGCTACAGTTTCATATTCACAGATGTAAATAATGGGTCTTATTTGAGTTATTCTGTATAAAGTTAAAAGCTTTTTTATTCTTAGCAATATGTAAATCCCTTCCAACACGAATTAACATAATTGGGGGAAAATATCTGATTGGCAGTTTTCACTTACTTTTTAAAATTATTTAAGTGGAGTTCTCTGCCTTCTATTAATCTTCACTGAATTGAGTTTTGGAGAAAATAAACGATAGTAAAACTTTATATGTGAGCATCTCCGGTTTTGCTTGCAGAAACAGCCCTCTTTTGCCAAGCCTGTGTAGCTACCAAACATTGCCTTCACAGACAAAGCAGTTCATCTTCCTAAGGCTGACCAGCAGTGAGTGAATTCTAAATGGACTGAGTAAAACAGAGCATCAGGTTTTGAACAGTTTGATGGTTTTGTGGCAAGGTATTTTCCCTGATGACTGCTCAATGCCTTTTAAACATCAAATCCTTTCTCCCCGAAATCTTCATTCATCTAAAGAGAAACCTAAGGAAAATACCACTATTAGTGGAGCTACTTTTATGCCTGAGATACCTTCACTGATAACTTATAATAGGTAAAGAGTTGGGTGGCAACATGCAAACGCAATGGCAATGACAGCTCTGCCAGAAGATCAGATTTATCTCCTGAGAGTTGCAAGTCCCATTGAGGATTTCAGGGATTAGAGCTGGAGTCTGCACCTTTCAACAGAAAATCACATGTCCTTGGTACTCAGCTAGAAAAATTATTTTTATGGGTAGGCTTAAGGTCTAAGTTCATCATCCAGGTTGTGCTGGACAACCCAGACAATGAATTTAGATCTCAAGTTTGTGAAAAAATCCAAACATTTTTCTTACTAATACACGTTTCTTGTGTGGCGCCAAAATTCATCCTCAGTTCAAGCTTTGAATGTGCTCTCTATGGATAGCAGGGCAAGAGGGCAAGACAACCAAAATTACAAGCAATTTTATAAATAATATGAATGTATGATATAACTGCATGCCTTTCTTTCAAAACAGCAGAACTCTTACTGTAAAGGTTCACATTTAAAACTTTTCCCTAAATATGGTAAAGGACCAAACCAAATCATCCCCTACAAAATAAAACAAAACTCCCTAACAAAAACCACAAGCCAACCAAAAAAACCACCCCAAACTAAATAACTAACTAAAAAAAAACCACTACAGCAGCTCAGGATATAGCACATAATCAACACTGAGCAAAATGAAATCTGATCTCAGCAGGATTTCTTTATAATTAAAGATTAAGACCTTAATTACCTATTTAGAAGACCTTACTAGTTATGAGCAATTTAACCTTATGTAAACCTGTTACATGAAAAATATGGGTGAGCCAAGGAGGGTCAGTTACAATGTGGTTTCCCTTTGAATCATTAACAACACAAACCTACCTGGACTTTGTCTTTGATATCCCCAAGAACTTTTTCAGTTCCAGAACACATACCACAGCTAAATCCTATTCATGCTCCTTGTTACAAGTGGGTCAGAGGACAAGAGTGCTGCAACTGGAGCTTCTCTTTCACTTGTATTAATGAAATCATCACTTCTGGAGAGATTAAAGTAGCATTAAAATGGAAGGAAGGAACAGGGGAGTAAGAATAATCACCCCTCTTCCCCAGATAATTTCAAGAGCATTAAGCAATACTTCCAATATTTTCTGTGGGGTTTTTAATTCTCCCTTGCCATGTGAGTGTTTGCAAGGCTGCCATGATGATGGGGAAATAAAATCATTGTCTGATCTGAAATTAAAAATGCTTAACATGACTCAAGATGAGTAAACTGGATGGTTAAAATATCCTCAGGCTGCAAGTATTACAGGTCCTGTTACAGTGATAATTAGAACAATAAGAAAAGAGAAACCACCAGGTTGAAGGGTTGTTTGTTTTTTTTCCAAGGATTTAGCTCTGACGTAAAATCCTTATTGCAAGTGTTTGGTTATGGATAGGAAAGTGGGATGCATCTGTTTTACATGAGATGCACAAAGACTGTCACAGCAAGATTGCTCAGCACTTATTTACTACCTGGATGATTTTATATTTATTGATCTTGACAAAAACCAGAATTATCTGAGGAGCAAGAGAGATTTTAATCTCAGATAATGTATTTTTAGTGCTGCTGATGGTACATCACACTCCTGCTCTGTAACCTTTGATATTACTTCAGATCCATTATTGCAATTATATTTTTCCCCTGTTCTACTTTCTCTGTTTTTAAACTTGAGGGGCTCTTCATGGAGGGTAGTGGATAAAGCTTTCTGATAAATGTCACAAGCACCTAGACAGCTTTATAGCACAGGCTTTTTATGAGTTATGATGTTTAAAGCAACTTGTGTTTCCAATTCACAATAAAAATATTTTTTCCCTTTAAGTTAATTTTTTTTATTATTTTTAAAGGGGATCAGCCATAGCAAGAATCATCGGCAAAAATGTCCAGCAGTCCAACAGATTTGATTCCACTGTCAAGATGTGGGTGTTTGAAGAGATCATTAATGGAAGAAAACTCTCAGAAATCATCAACCAGGAACATGAAAATGTTAAATATCTGCCTGGATACAAGATACCCCACAACGTGGTAAGTTGAAAAAAAATTTAAAATCACTGAATTTATTTTTTTTATAAGGGAAGCAATATCTGAAAAAAAAATTAGGAAGCAATTCACTGCTTTGTTCTGGTTTGTCACCTAACTCACTCTATTATAACTCCCTGGAATATAATTCTGTGATTTCTGCTTGTCTCGTATGTCACGCGCAACTTCAAACACCAACTGTGTCTGTGATGGTATCACACCATCCTCCTCCCTGGCTGAGATCAGCACAACTCTAGAAATGGCAGGCAGAGATCTGTCTACACAGAGCTGAGATATTTCAAACCCACAGCATCTTCTGGAAAAACAGGCAAAGCTACTGTTCTCCTTTCTTCTGAAAAAGAAATCAAGAACACAGGCTGTGGCTTACAAGGAGATGAATAATGAGCTATCAGCTCATGGGTGATTTCAGGATAGCTGTAGTTAATAATGTTCTAAATTCCAGCAAAAAATATAAGGTATTTATTTTCATGGACATTTAAAATACCAAGTTACACATGTCTACTTAAAGTAATTGTCTTAGACAATTTACTGCTCCTGAAGCAAGTGAGGTGAGGGGGTTTGGCTGTTCAAGATTTTGCCAAATGCCACTATTTTGTGAGTAGTGCCACATTTTTGGAACAGTTGCAGTTGTAAAGGGAAGTTAAAATGCTGCATGTGGTAGGTCTCCTTGCTTGGGGAGTGGTTATATTTAGTATTCCATTTTGTGCTGTGATTGCATATTTGCACTCCTGGTGTTTGAACTTGGCACACGGTGCTCCTGGGTTACAACTGACTTGTCACTGTTATTTTTACAACCCTCTAGCAGATCAACAGGTTTGTCATCACCCCTTGAGGCCAGCCCCACCCTGTCTAGAGCGAAGCCTGAGGCTTCATCAGCAGAAATCAGCTGGTTGCAGTGGAGCCTGGAGGGACCCTCAGACCATCTCCAGCTGAGAAAAAAAAAAGAAACCAAACGAGCTCAGCTTTTCCTTACATTGCTCTGCAGCATTATGGAGAGACAGGAGCACAGCCTGTGCAGTGCTGCCAGCCTCTGCCCTGCTCCCACTTCACTGTTTTCCCAGAGAAGCAGCTTGACTGGCAGCAGCTCTGGTTTTCTTGCTGGGAATCCCACTTGCTTAAGGCTGTGTGCTCCAAGGCTGCATCCAAGAGTGTTTTCTCATGTTGTAAACTGCTTCTAGCAGGCTCAAATTCACCTGCTGTTGCCTCTGTAGCCTGGCTTGAATTGTTCTGAGCAATGCCAGCATTTGGAGGAAGATACAGCTAGGTAGTCTTTAAGCATGTTGTATAGGTTTTTGTAACTCTTGGGAAAATTGCTGTATGTTTAAAACAAAGACACATACCTGCCCAAAGATGATGATAATCTCTGCCTTTTGATATCATTTACTCCTCAGTAACTCAGCTGGTGACCTATGGAAACTAAAGACTTCCAGAAGAGCCTCTGTCTCACCACCCCAGTTTTCTACTGTGCTCCCCAGTGCTACCACTCATTCCAGAAGAACCATTTGGGGTTGGTGAATTATCTTCAGGAATCAGATCAAGAAGCTGAACTAGCAAAGGGGCTTCCCAGCCACTGCAAATTATAAAGTATATAATCTTCCCGAGATTATCCACACAGGGTTAAATTATTAAAAAATATATAAAAAATCCAACCCTAAAACAGTTCAGCTGCTTTGGATATTTCAGGAGAGATTTGTAGCTGCTTGCATGGAGAGGTGGCAGCTATGCCACAGGGCCAGTTAAAATTAAGGACATTTGCACTGCAGCTGCCATGGCTTTGGCACGATGGTGTCTTGCAGGGACTGAGGTGTCTTGCAAGGACTGAGGATTCCTACCTGGGGCTCATTTTGGTTGTCACTCTTGTCCCAGGTGGCTGTACCAGACGTGGCTGAAGCAGCAAATGGGGCAGATATTTTAGTGTTTGTTCTGCCACATCAATTTATTGGACGAATCTGTGAGCAGATTGCAGGACAGATAAAACCTGGAACATTCGGGATTTCCCTGATCAAGGTAAGTTTTTGTCTCCACAGTACTCAGTCAAAATGGAGTAAATAAACAGCTCCAACTGAAGGGTAGGAGCTGCAGCCCTCAGCTGCATGCTCTGATAAACACGAGCATTTCTTTCTGCAAGAGTTAAAATCTGCCCAGCTCTGCCAGCCCTTCCACTGCTCTCATGGCCATGGAGGGGGAAGGATGGGGCAACCTATCCAGGCTAAGAGTATCTGTCTTTGCCAGTCATGTTTAGCCTGGATCAGTTCCCACTTGGACCAGCTTGGAGATGAAAATGGGTAAAGGGAGGGATGCATAAAGTTGGTGCTGCTGCCAGAAAAAATACTCAGCAGACTACAGCCTCAGTCAACTCTTAACTGAGAACTCTGAGTCAAAGTGCCTCTTCCAAGTACATGCTAAAGCTGTTCTTGGCAGCATTAAAATGGCATAATAACACTAATGATTTTGCAAAACTGTAGCAATTTCAATCTGGCATGAACTGAGGAATCTCTTTTTAAGGTTAGAGAGGTACCAGATTATCATAATCTTAAAAGGAATTAATATTTTAAGAGAATGTAAAACTAAAAGCCAGAGGTAAAGCATAGGAATATAGTCTTATCACTTCTTCTTTTGATTGCATTACAGGAAATATCCCACTTAAAACTGTAATGAAAGAAATGTAATTGAAGTTTTCGGACTTCAATACCAGCTCTTTCCCTCTATAGAAATTGTCTCATAAGCAACAGTAAGCAGAACAGAAGAAGGTGGGAGAGGAAGGAAATTTCTGCAAGTTTAGCTTAAAAAATCCCAAGAGACTTCAGTATACTCCTTAATACCAAAAAAGCACTCTGATTAATACTTAGATCTTGCAAAAAAGCTATTTCTTATAGACTTAATTTTAAAGGTCTGATCCTGTACTACAGAAATTTAACTGAAAGGAAAAATACAACATCAAAGAAAGAAAGCCTCAGGACAGCAGCACTGGATATGCAGCCTCTTGCAGGATTACTTTGACTGTCACTCCTTCTCCCTGAGTTTGCCTTGAATTTGCAGTTACCAAAGTACAAACCCAGAGCACTTGTATTAATGGCTAACACTAGTGATTATAAGACCCTTTTTTTTCCAATTAAAACCAGAGAGCTGCAGGCAATAGAACACTTTCTGCTTTACCAGTGCTCTGCTGCTGTAATTTTCTTATTCTAATACCCTGGCTTTGACTATCATTTTTTCAGGGGATTGATGAGGGTCCTGATGGCCTGAAGCTCATCTCTGACCTCATTCGAGAGCAACTGAAAATAGAGATCAGTGTGCTGATGGGGGCCAACATAGCCAAAGAAGTGGCTGATGAGAAGTTCTGTGAAACCACCATTGGTAACTATTGCAAAGAGCAAAACAGAGCTGGGGTTTAATGTCACCTGTGGCTGAGCAACAGGATAACCTCTGCAAGAAGCAGGGGCATGTGACTGGTCTCAGGGGGTTTCCGAGTGGAGCAGTGTCTGCTGAGCTCCTTCAGGGAGCCAGGATTATTTTCTGAGAGTTTGGTGCTGAAAGAGTCAGATTCAAACTGACGGTGGGTTTTAGTGCTGAGAGTTAATTTAATCATTGAAAATATCACAGCTTAATCCTATTTCTGTAGGAGATGGTAAGAGCCACCTTTTTTGTCTGCAGAGTTCAACACGAAGTACATCAGCAGTTGATACACTATACAGTCTAGATAAAGAAGTGTAATCAGAAGCTCGTATGTGCTCACACTCTCAGAGGTGTATTTCTGCATCTTCAAATTTCTTTGTTTGGAAAAGAAAACCCAGTAACATTCTGTTCCTCCCTCCCATTTGGACTGCTTGCCAAGACACGGCCTCAAATCCTCCCAGGACTGGGTCTGACCCAATTTGGAAAGTTCATCCAGTAGTTGTTAAAACTTAGAGATTTTTAAAGTCAGCCAAAATTAAACTTACATCCTTCCGTAGCTAGGGAAGGCAAAAGAAAAATAAATTGTGTTGCAATAATGTTCCTTTGCCTTGCAAATGTTACAGTAATGGTGCAAACTACCAGCTGGGCATTTGTTACTGAAAGACCAACTAGGCACAAATAGGACTACACATGATTAAGAGAGCTGAGCTATATTAATTTTCCTGGGGGGAATTTAACTTCTGCTGGCCTGGTTTGCAGCCGTGCTGTGATGATGACTGTGCAAAGAGCTTTGCCCCTTACTTTTGTCCTCATGGAAATCCAGAAACAGCCACCTCAAAGAGAACTGGTATTGTGAAGAACAAGAAACAAACCTAAAGTTTCTCATGAGATGGTGAGAAACCTCCCAGCTACCAGAGTGTAGTGCCCCAGGCTAGTAAAACTCACAGCTGAGCTCCCCCTGAAGGAAACCAAGCTCCCTTGTACAAAACTCAAGTGAAACTGCATTCAAAGGTCTGCCCAGCTAGCCATGGGCTCCCTGGGTCAAGACAAACCTCAGTCTCTTTAGCACTAAGGGTTCTCCTCGGCTGAGCAGTGTAACAACATGATACAAGACCTCTGTAGAATTGGTAGGAAAAATGTTTTGGCAGTGCCAACCTTCAATTTCATCATCTCTGTAACTGGGAATTAATTGGGCAATAGTCATTTGTGCCCCATAATAGTACTTAGCAGTGACACAGGTTTACATTTTCAAAGCAGAAATGATACCACTGTCCTGCAGGAAATTGTTTGTAAATAATGTCTTTTTCAAGGTCTGTGGTTGTACAAACTTTCTCAGGCAGAAAGATTCATTAGGGGGTATCTACTTTTAAGCTCTTTAAAGTGTCATTAAGCAATGTTGATCAATACCCAGGAGTTGCCTACATTTAACACTGGCATCCAGCAGCAGGAACTGCTGTTGCACAAATCTATGGTTTAGCAACACCCTAGGACTGGGATCACAAAAGCTGAAGCGGTCCCTGGAACCTTATTTCAGGTTAATTGTGCACTCTGAAACATTGTAAAAACGCTCTAACTTGCATACTTCCTTCCTTCTCACAGGGTGCAAAAACGAAACACAAGGGGAAATCTTTAAAGAACTAATGCAGACCCCCAATTTCAGGATTACTGTGGTGCTTGACTCCGACACAGTGGAGCTTTGTGGAGCCTTAAAAGTGAGTGTTTTCAAGCCAATATGTTTTATTAGGGCCAAATTCTAACCTCACCTGAGTCCTCTGTAAGCCACGGGGTCTAATTTGAGTCCTGTCACCATGTGAGTGAATGAGCACAGACAAGATGCATCATTCATGAGCCAGTTTGCCAACCTGTTAAAAAGGGGAAATTTATTTAAAATGTAGCTGCAGGCAAAGCATTTCAAAATAGTTGTATTTTTAGCTTTATTTTACCAGAGGCATATCTGGTTTTGAGAGCATAATTTAGTCCACTATGTTTTCTTGTCTGTGTGTTGTGAGCACACGAAACAAAGACTCTCACTGCATAGAGTAGCAATAATTAATAATTATGTCCATGGTTTAAGTACTAACCTGCTAGAAAATTCACATCAGGAGTGATGATCTGTGTTGGCAGCACACGTGTGTGGCATTCAGCAATGCCCACGTTGAGATCACAGGTGGGATCAAAAATGACACCAGAGTCACCAAATTTACAATGAGGGGACAAGTGAGTGAGATTCAGAGTTTGCTTTTACATGAATTGAAAGTGACTTCAGCCTGTAGTCCTTTCTACTTCTTTACACATTTAGTCATTTATACTTCAATAATTCATCTTTCCATGGAGCAGGTGGGATGAATAAGGGAAGAATTGGTCCTGTTTAACTTCACATACAAAAATAAAATTTCTTGACATACGAAACCAAACACCGCAGATTTTGCTTTTGCTTACAGACTAAAACTGGTAGCAGGAACAGACGGGAGAGAGGTTTTTTCTGCTTTGTGATAAATCATTGCTCTTTTTGAAATCATTGATTTGGTTTTGCCTTTGCCAAAAAACCCTGAAAACATAAACATTTGCACTGGGGTACATACATGTCTGGAGCAAACATGCCAATGGTAGCACTAGGTGGCATATTATTCATATACAGTGAACTACACTTATTTAGGGACTTATTTAGGAGCTTGGAATTGGCAGGTGGGAAGGGAAGCGTGCAGAACAGTGGTGAGGAGTTCTGAAGATGTTTAGGATCCTGAGAGATTTTGTTAGAGCTGTAGACAAGGGCAGTTTTATTGATGTTTATAGGTAAGCCCAAAATTTGATCTACTGCAGCATCTACATAGAATCCATGCCTGCTTAAATCAGAGACCCATAAAGAAAACCTAGAAAGGTGTGACTCTGTGAGGGATATTTAAAATAGTTGAACAGAAAGGTCAGTGAGACCCACTGGAACTAGCAGGAAAACAAAACATTAGTTGCATACACACTACATGATTGCAATATTAGTGTATAAAACAAGCTGCTGCTTTGGTTTTTGCCCATGGGAGTAACAGTAGATACTCTATAAAAATCTTCTGAAAGTCCAGCAACTTTTGTTCGACATTATCTGACCTGTTTCTTCATAAGATGAACTTGACCCTTGTTCTGATGAAGACAGATTTGTGGGGTTTCCCTAGAGCTTGGTGCACGCTGATGAGCTGCACACCTTGGCTGACCGTTTCCTTCCCTCCCCTGTATTTTGCACTGGCCCATTTTTAGAACATCGTGGCGGTGGGCGCGGGGTTCTGCGATGGACTGAGTTTCGGCGACAACACCAAGGCAGCAGTGATACGCCTGGGCCTCATGGAGATGGTGGCCTTTGCCAAGATGTTCTGCAAGGGACCAGTGTCAATAGCCACCTTTTTGGAAAGCTGTGGGGTCGCTGATCTCATCACTACCTGCTATGGGGGACGCAACAGAAAAGTAGCAGAAGCCTTTGCTCGCACAGGAAAGGTGAGGATTTTGAAATATTTTACTCTAATGCATGAAGAGGTCCTTCTGTGTTTTACAAAGGCATCATTAATTGTTTACCTTCTTGATAACTGCTGGTATCACAGCAGTATCCACTCTGATCCAAGTAATTGGTCTTTTCTCTTCTAGTCCATTGAAGAGCTGGAAAATGAGATGCTGAATGGACAAAAGCTGCAAGGTCCTCAGACCTCAGCCGAAGTCTACAAGATTCTGAAACAGAAAAATATGCTCGATAAGTAAGTGCTTTGATTTAAAAAAACAACTAAATCAACAACAAATTATGAGTGATTCATAACCTCCTTAACAGTACTCGTGTTTAATTATCTTGTTCATTTCTGCAACAACTGTTTTCTACATCTTGGGCCACTGCTAGAGCCTGGCCTGACTCCTCATTGCCAGGGTCAGTTGAATGGGATGAAGACTGAGCAGTGTTAGAAGAAACAAGCCACAGACAAAGTGGGTTCAGGGGATACTCTTAGTACCCAATAGAAGACAGAGAAATGTGAGATGACATATTGGAACAGCAGGGAAAACAGTCACAGAATATTCAGAGTTGGAAGGGACTCAAAGAGATCATCACCAGCTCTTAAGTGAATGGCCCATACACAGGAAACAAAAGAAATTATAATGTAAAGAAGCCTCCCAGACATCCCCATCCCCCAAACAACATTGAAGGCCATACACAGAATCATCTTGCAGACATGATTTATGGGCCAAAGGGTTTCTTCTTCTCAGTACACCACCACTGCAACTTGCAGCACTCCTGCTCTCAGTGCAAACCTGAACTTGATTATCTCAGTACAAATTTCGGGATCATATTCTAATCAAAGATTTTTACATGCATTGAACAGGTAATGTGGTGATATCAATGCTGTAGTGCCATAAATACTGCTGAGGTAAAAAGTACTTCTAATTGTTTGGGATGATGTAAGATTATTTATAATTTGAAACCTTTGCCTCAACTTACACAACAGAAAAGCTAAACTTCCCTCCATGCCATTCCCTCTCATACATCAGCAGTACTGAGAAGTCAAACATTGCTAAATGAATACTTAAAAACTTATTAGAACTGGAACAGATACAGAAGATTCAAGTGGTATTATCTTTCAAAAATGAGAGAGAAAAGGAAAGCTCATTTTGACAGCAGCTTTAAATCACAGCTTGATCTAATAATTATCCTATAATTGCATTTGGTTACACACTCAGCTCCAAGTCATTCAGTGGACTCATTTTTTACCACATAATGACTAAGACAGCTTGTAAAAGGAAAAGAATCCTTTAAGCCAAGAAAATCATTAGACATTTTCGTTCTTTTTAGTCCTTTAGATACCAGTAATGACTGCAAATAATGTATCCATTTTGCACACAGCAGGAAAAGGATATGCAATTCAAGATTGTTTTTAAATAAAAAATAATGGATAGGAATTCTGTCTCCAAAACAGCTTTTCTCTGCTGTTGCTCCCATGATTTGCCCCTCTTTAGATGCTCTTCACTGCCCTACATAGTCTTCCAGTAAAGGCACTTCCAAGCTAAAATTATATTGTAAAGAGAGACAAAATTTTTCCACTTTCAACAAAGCAAAAAAAAAATTCTTTCCATTAAAATGGAATAGAAATGTATCTATAAACTTGATAAACTATTTTAATTGCTACATGCTTCTTTCAGGTTTCCATTATTTACAACCATCTACAAGATCTGCTACGAGGGTCGATCAATCCAGGATTTCATCATGTGCCTGCAGAACCACCCAGAGCACATGTAGAGATCCCTTCTCCTCACCTGGCTGAATTCTCACCTTCCTGGGACTTCTGTCCACTCCATGGCAATTGAAGTAGAGAAACAGGTCCTGTGACACTTGCTGTAAAAGCAGCAAAGAATGTATTTCATTCCCCTTGTCCTGGGGGTAAAAAAATCTGCCTTTAATTTCAACATTATACCTAAGGACTAGGAAACAAATGTAAAACTTAACAGTATTTGATTTGAGTTGGTAACATGGGTATTTCCCTATAATTATTTTCTCGTTGACTGAAAAAAGTTCCCCTTCTAATTTCCACAACAGAGCTCAATAGCTCATGTAAACCTCAGCATTTTCCCTACTGTTACTTAAAGAATGGCACAAAAAGCAGAAAAATCAAATGGATAAATTATAGTAAAAAAAAAAAAATCCAAGAGCAGCTACATGCAATCGCATGAGCAAACGTCGGGTTTCTATAATTCCCCTCAAACACAAGTAACATTTTGTATTTTGTGACATTTAGGCCTTCCTTTATTTCATTTCCCAGTATAAGCTTATTTGGAAAAATAGGTACTATTACTGTGCTCAGACACACATGAATGTTCATCAGATGTATAAATAAAACAGTTTAAGGGGTAGGGGAAAGGAGAGGGGGTTTGGAATGGGCATATTGCTTGTTTCAAATCCAGGACACTAGGGATCCTCAGTAGTAATCTGACCTTCCTTTAACTTACTGTATTCCTTTAAAACACAGAAAAAAAATATCCGGAATAACCAAAGAAATTTTGTTAGGATCAGATTTTCTCAGCAAATCCTCATCATTAATTGGTACCAGCTGAGAGGGGAGAAATGGAGGTTGGCAGGGAGATGTACCCAGGGTTCAGCCTGCAGCTTGCGCACTTGCTGATGTTTTGAGGGGGCAACCAGTAACAGTGACAAACCCTCTGTGTTACTTGATTTTTTATACACGTATGGAAACGACCGCTACAGACGCACAGAACTCCTGTACACTGGCATTTCAAACCGGGCTGCATTTTAGCTGCACTGGGAAACTCCACTGGAGTGACACCAGCGCAGCTCCCCACGCCTTTCCAGACTGCAGAGTCGCGTCCTGATCCTGCTCAAGCAGCACATCTTTACACTCCAGGAGAGAGATCTCCATCTACTTCTGAATTTTAAACACAAACTGGGTTCATAGACCAGGGTTTTTTTATTGTGCTACCAGTGGCATAAATTTTAGAAACACTGAAGTTTTTAAACCTTATAGCACTACTTGGGTAACTTTATGTACCTGATGTTTTCAGAGGTAAAACCATCTACATAATAAACAGTGGCACATTTTATAAGCTTTAATACCCTTTTGAAAGACTCTTATTTTGAGAGAAGGCAAACAAAAAGGAAGAGTAACCTACTTTTGCTGTGCTTTATCTGATTTTCTGAAATAGCAGAGAGGAAGGCAAGTTTTTTAAATCTATGTACTCACCGTCATATTGCTTAGAGGAAAAACATGAGCTAATTATAAAATAATTTCAACTCATTTTAGAGGAATGGTAAGTCTTTCACATTTACCAGAGTAATATATATAGTAATGTATTGTAATTACAAATATATTTTCAAATCTCAGTCTCACAGCTAGCAAAGCTAGCTTGAGTACCAAAACCAGTGGCTGCAGCATCCCTGATCCTGCTGAACAGCAGCAAAGGTAGCTCAGCTCCTCCTGCTCAGACTTCAGCCACAGCCAACAGCTCGGGGCTCTGCAGAGCAACACCAACATTCCTTCCACTGAAATGGGAATCGTGTGGCCACATCCTTCCCACAAAGCAGGGAATTTATGATCTTCAATTTCAAGTGGAAAAATACTTACATACTGCACAGTTTTGAAGTATCAAACACATGAGGATGGGATAGAGAATTCAGGAACCTCCTTCCTTCATCATGAGACTGAATTTCTGATAAGTCATGTATGAGCTAATAATAACATAGAATATTTTGCATTCAAAGTGTATCAAATAACAGTTTAATAAAGTGATCAATATGCAGACTTGATGTAATTTCACTTTTCAATGTTCTCACAAAATAAATGACTGTTGTAATAGTGGTCCTTTATTGCACTTACTCTTGCAGTTAATCATCATCAGCTCTCAAAGAAAAGGACAAGAAGAATTAATTTTCTACAGATATTTTATTGAAGAACAGTTTTTTCTTCTGTTGCATGACATACCTTTTTTAAACAGTAAAATAAGGAAGTTTTTGCTCCATAAATAACACAAATTAGCCCTTATATCTCAGTCCAGCCAAAATCTGTGTAAAATAGTTAGTTCTATATTTACATTCTGTACCAAAATAGGAAACACATGTTCAAGGTCAGCCAGTTCTCTCAAAACAGTTGTTTTATCTGTAAGATAAGCTTCACATTAAAAAGGCAACATTTGCACTTTGGAAGTCTGGTAGTGTAAGATCATGTTATTCAGTGCACAAACAACCCCAGATCCTGAAGAGCAGTACATACATGCAAGCAGGCACCCACACATCCAGACAAGCAAAAATCAGGGGTTCAATCTTGCAGGGAAAAGACCTTGAGCTGCTCAGCTGGCTGCAAGTCACTCCTTGGAAATGCAGGGAAGGAAGGACATACACCTCCCTCTCTACTGAATATCATCAAGCAGAAGGATTTGCAGGACAGGAAGATTTAACACCAACTGGCCCTCATAAGGGATCATGGATACGTCTGCTCTCAGACATCAGTCTCCCCAATTTACTAGTGCTCAGCAGAAAGAATGAGCTGTGTTGGACTGAGTCAATTAATGGGGGATATGATTCTCTTTCAGTAATTAACCTACATCAAGGGCTGTGACAGTCTCCCAAGACCTCAACTCATTTCAGGAGGAACAAATTGCTGCTTTTCAATGTGATTTTACTTGCTGCATTCTCCAGCCAAAAGCTATCCGTCCTCCTTATAATTGCAACACTAGAAAAATGTGTTCCTAAAGTATGACTTGCCTCAACTTCTAATTGAAATGATTTGAACTATTGCGATCAAAAAAGACTGCAAGACTAATTTACTTCCCTAAGCAAACATGGAATGTTTTTAAAAAAATTAAATATTAAAACTGGGGACACTATACACTGAAAATATTTCTGTTACAGACAAGCAAACTCATGCATCTCAGCACAGCTTCAGGGCTCCTGCTGCCCAGTTTTCTCTGGTGGAAACACAAAGGCTTATATGGGCTGTATTTCCAAGTTTTCACACTTAAGAGATGCAATAGGAGGGACTGGCCATGTGTGGTCAGGACACCTAACACAGCAAACTTTGTGTTTATTTAAAAGAATTCTGAATTTTACAGCAGAAACTACACTTAAGGCTACATAACTGATCTGTTTAAGCTACAATTTTAGCTGTGTTCTATAATCAAAAATGGCTTATGCTTCCTACTGTAGTAATTTTACTCTTAAAAACCTGAGACATGATTTTACTTAATTCATGTTAAGATCTGGAAGTTCACAGCAGGCTAAAAGCTGAACGCAAAGACAAACAGAACTGAGGTAGTCAGCTTTACTCAAATATTCTGTATGACAGCTACCAATTCATTGCCACTTTAAGCTGACACATTCCTTGGCAGTTCCCACAAGGCTACAGCTGCTAGCAGCTGCTAACCCACTGGTGGGATAGATGATGTTGCATTTTTCTGACTAAAGTACCTTCCACGCCCGACTCCCCGAAGTCACGTCCAGTTCTGCAGTTCACAGGCAGCTGAAGGGCTGCACGACAAAGAAATTACGACTGAAATCTCAGATTATTAAGGCAGTAGCAATTTTACTTCACTGGAATCACTGATGCAGCTACTCAGCAGATACTGGTGAACCTGACCACAAGAGCTCCAACAGGCCAATAGATTTTTCCCTGTCAATACAAAGCACTACGTCCCCTTTCTTTAATTAATGCATACAATTCAGAAGTAGGTAAGCATCAACTTTCTAAGCTGTCTTTCAGTTAATCCTCAGGAATAGAGATTAAAAGAAGAAAAGCCTTCAAGATAAACAACTGTGTAGAAGATAAAAATATTCAATTAAATATGACAAATCTCACATTTAGACAGGAGACCAGCATATCAAATACTGAGCACAATAAATTAACACCAGTTAAAAAGTTTAACAGTTATAAAGTTAACCAGAAAGTTCAAACAGTGCAAACATTTCACAGTAAGAAAAAAATAACCAGTAATGTCTTTTCAAGTATCAAAAGCATTGTTGTTGAGTGATACCATTTCAACTGTATTATTGCACAACAGACGAAAAATACAATACCAACCTCTGGGACCTAAGACGTATTCTCAAACCTTTTTGTTTCCCAGGTATCAGTTTACATTGACTGTTTTGTTGATATATTAAAATAATTAATGTTCACTTATCAATCTGAGTGTTTCATAATTCAATTTGTACAATTTTAAAGCATTTGAGTCCTGACTTGTATTGCTTCTCCGAGACACCGATTTAAGGCTAGCCTAGGCCTTGTGTAATTCACAGCAAACTTAACCTGCAGTTAAGAAGGAGAACTAGCCCAGTGCAAGGTGCTCTCAACTCTGATGTCTTCAGACAGTTTAAGGTTGCACCTTACTTGCCTCAGCAGTGTCATAATACTTTCTTTAAATAAAAAAAAAAAAAACAAAACAACAAAAGTCCAGTAGGCACAAAGAGTTTCTTACAATCATGATGGAAGTCCTATTATTAAAGTATAATTGTAGGTATATAGGTTTTACTCCATCTCCCTACCTTCCATTTAGGAAAGGGATCCAGTCACTGACAATTCTAATATCACTGAACATTTAAGAAGCAGAGTAACATCATCTTTCTTCCTATATCTGCATTTTTTAGTGCACGGGGCATGTCTGCTCCCTTAAATTTAACACTTTTCCAAGAGTGAAAATTGTCCTAAAAGGACAGACAGTGGATTGAACCACAAAGAGTTTCTTTACCTCTGAACAGGATTATTTGTTACACATTAGTCAGAAATAAATAAAAATGTCCTTACAAGGGTCCTACGGAGTAGCTGTCCTTACCTTGACAGATTTTGCTCATTTCCTTCCTCTTATATATTTTGTCATCAAGTGATTAATTTTGTAGCAAGGTGTGCCCTCATGTGGCTCAAACCATCTGATTCTCAACTTATTAAAATACTCAAATAATCCATAGTATTTACATGTCCAAGAAAAAGTAGAGGAGAAAAAAAAAAGGAAAACAGATTAGACTTTCCTTGCACATTCAATATAGTTTTTGGTCTAGAGACATCAGCATGATCCTGTAAGATTATAGCTGCCATTGCTACTGGTTTGCTCTTCAACAACAAGTGAGAACATCTGCAGTAATATTCATAACTAGTTTTGAAACAATAATGCCATTAATTCATTATTTGAGAAACAAACCAACAAAATAAAAAATAATCATAAATCCTATCCCAAATTTACAGTCTGTAAATTTGGGATAGTATCGGTACTGAAATGTATTTAACTAGCAAACTCTTGAGAATATTCAAATGTGATGTATCAAATTTCACAGTAGAACTGGCACATGCTAAATGAAAATGGGATTTCTAGACAGTTGTCCTGGTTACCAGTCTGAAATTCCATTTTGTGCATGTAGGAAGATGTAATGAACCCCAAGAATCAGCTGCTTTACCTAGTATGAATTCTGAGGGGACTCAAAGCTGCAGAATCCAGTTGTGGAGACAACTGCCAACCACTGGTCTATCCCATTACGTTCTTTCCTCCCCCATAAATTGTAAGAATTGACAAAACAAACAAATTACCAGCCTCTTCAGGCCTGGGTTAGCAGCAGCGATGACAAATGACTTTTACATGGCTTTTGACTAAACCACTGAGGTATATTTCCAGTTTGAGGATGCTTTGCTACCAATCACACAACAGACATAACAAAAAAAGCCAGCCCTCAGTTCTATTACAGAAGAGTTCTCGTTTCAAATCTTGACTGAGTCGCCAGGTAGTCTAATACAGTTGGCAAAGTGGATCTTGTTACTGTGTCAAAAAACCCATAGGTTGCAATTCAGGAAAATACTGGCACTTATTGAGATGACAAGGTAAATTTTCCTCCCCTCAAAACTCTGCCTGCTTTTGTCAACACTTCCCTGACTACTGTGTGCAGCGATACTTGCCAGGGAAGATGAGGTTCAACAGGAGAGAGCTGCCTGCAGAGACAAAACCCCCGTGCTCCACAGTAAGGAGTGCAGCATGAGGGGTATCATCTCAGAACTTCTTCTTGCCCCAAGCTTAAGTCTATGCGCAGAGAAACAATCCTGTTAGCAGGGGAACTAAGTTGGCCACCAGCAGCCAAAGGGTTACAACCAGGCTGGACGAGCAGGAGCACAAGTCTAAAAAATAAAATTAAAAAAAAAAATTATAAATTCTACACTTAAAGACAAGATAAAATAACAAAGAGAACACTAAAAACCACCAAAGAGTTAAACTTCTCAATAAAAAATTAACTGGTATTTACTGAATTAAGCTTTTCACCTTCCTCAAAAAGAAAACTGAACCTGATTTTTCTGCCTTACAACATAAACATTATCAATAGGAGGTTATACAAGAGAGAACTCACTTTCCATCAAGGTGACAATTTTTAAGCTCGTAATAATGATATGGCCTTCAAAACACAGGTCAGATTTCCTGCTAAGTCCCCAGGCTAAAGCCAGATTTCTGGGATGATTACCAGAAGGAGACATGAAACAAAGGAGTTATGTTTCAGACACATTTCTCCTGTGTTAGTCACTATTCTGCACAACTGCACAGCAAAAAGAAAGGCACCTTTACTATTTTCCTTCACCTCCTACACCTGGCATCTTAAAATAGCCACGGCCTTCCTTTCCTACTCCTGACAGCCAGAGCTGACACAAATCTTTGACGTTTTCAGATACTTAATACTGAAGTTTCACTTCAGCAAAAAAGGCAACCTACCGATAGGTGCGGCTCTTGTTAAGTTAGAAGCTGGAGGATCCCTCTCTGGGGGACAGGAGTCACAGAAGTCTGAACAGGCTGGGCAAATCAGATTGCCAACGTGTATCCAGCCGTTCATCTGAATGCTCACAGTCAATACCTGGCCTGAGCGGCTGCACAAGTACACAGTGTCCTTGACCCACACATGCAGCCCTTGTGGAGAACATGAAACCTTAAAATAAAAGAGTCAAGTCTGTATTATGATTGATCATAAGCACAGCTTAACTGCAAGTATTTTAATGCAATCTGAGCAACTACTAGATTCAGGAATGCTTTAAAGCACTGACTATACTCTTTTTGTGCAATTATGCAAATCATCATCTGAGTAAAACTTGGTTTCTGCTAATGACTACTTTTGTAGAGCTGTGCAGTTACTGAACATGACACCTTTAGTGAGATAGCCCCAAAGAAAATGAGGATAGTGAGAAATAAGTGACATGTGCACAGTGCTTTCCACCTCTGAAAAATCAGTGACTAATTAACATTAAGCTTCAACAACAGAACATTTCCTGGAAGTATTCCTTCTTAGCTGAGGATGAAATGTCACAGGGGCAAGAAAGAGAATGCCCCTAGTGAGACTGGAAGCCATCCCAGCAGCCACACACTTATCTAAATTACAGGCTTATGGTTGGAAGATAATTGTTTTCAAAGTATGCTATATGATCTACAGATTTAAGGCAGAGAAAATCATATCCAACGTGCAAGTGCAAAGTTCTAACAGTCACACCCTACATTTTAAGCCTGACTTTTTCTTTAGAGTTATTAAAGAAAAACCACCAAAAACCCAACACATACTTACTTGGTAACATCCACTACCCCAGTCAGGGTAACTGAGTTTCCTCCTGCACTGTTCCATAACAAAAGCAGATTTCTGAATAAGACATACAGAGTTTGGTCCATATTTCTCTGCACCATAGTTTTTGGTAGGATCTAAGGTAGAAGGAATATACTGAATTGCAGCTTAACTAGAGGAACAGAAAACCCACATCAAATTAAAAGGCTATGTAATCAGTGTTCCCACATGCAATTCAAGGTTTACTTCTGGAATATTTCAGACCCTTAATTATTATCAATGTGGGAATTAAACTGTCTTGAAAATAACGTGGGAAGAAACACAAGATTTAAAAAACAAACAAAGCAGTCAACTAACCACAAAAAAATCCCCAACAAATAAGCACTTTGCATCAGAATTATGTGGTTATGTTTGCCCCCAGGGAATGCCTGCTGTGATTGTTGGCTTGAGGGCAGTGTGTGTTTATTTGCTGGTTTTGGGACAACTGCACAAAAAGGTAATATCCTACAGCATTCTGGAGCTTTGCAATACTGAACATCCATGCATTACTAAGAGATAAGCCCATGTTGTGATAACTGGCAAAGCTCCTGGCCTTCAACAAAAAACCTACAAAGGTGGAAAGTGGAATTATGTTTCAGAGACTCAATAAACAACCTCCCCATCCTTTGTCTTGTATTTGGACTATTTGGGGTAAGTATGCATTAATTTCTTCTGCAATTCTTGCATTAGATATGTGAGCTTGCCTCAGGTGTGCAGAGCAGTTGTGCTGTGCTTCTCATCACAGCAGTGTTTACACACCAGGTGATGTGAAACTTCACTAGTGAAAAAACGCACATGCCATTAGTTTGAATATGCAGGAAGTCCATTCCAAGTTAACAAATGCAACCTCTGCAATACCACCCTGAAGTCCTGAATACTGACCTGGTTGGTTTTCAGTTATTCTACAGTCTGAACTGCGTTGAAATTCACCACTTAAATGCCAGCTGAATTCCTGACTAAAGGGACAATAGTCAGCAATTTCTACTGAGCCACCATAGTAAGGCAATTCTTCTGCTGGTACTCCATTAAGATTGTCAAAGTACTGCAAAACCAAACATAGTAGTGAAGCAGTGTGTGCAAAAGCAAGTGTACAACTGTTTTTTAAATAGACCAAATCACTACAGCTGCAAGAACATCAGCTGTTACTACTCAGGAATGCTATTAACAGCACCTTACAATACCCACAAACCAGATGAGTCAGGAGTATTTAAGAATACATAAATAATGCAGAGATTCATATCTGCATGTATCACTCCCATCTTCTGCCCCTGATTCCCCTCTTTGTAATAATTTCATTCTTAGGGATGTAAACAGAACAGGTTTCTTAGTGTGCAGTGACAAAGGGCAGCAGACTGGGGGAAGAAATACCTCAAACAAGACATTCTGGGGGATTTCTGTTACACAGTAACATTTCTATCTGGTATTTGACTAGATAGCCAAGCAACATCCTTTTCTTTTATTAAGATCACAAGGGGTTTTTATCAGTCTTCAGACTCCTTGCAATAAACTAGGCAGACTGTCATATGCTAGATCAGAAGAAAAAAAACTGAAGCAAATATAATCATCAGGCTGCAAAGCTCAACAATGAAAACACTTCAGTTACTTGCAAAGTAGGATCCATTATACCTGGTATTCCTGAGGCAACTGCTTTGGAAACTTCTGCAAGTTGCACACTGCTACTGCTCTTTGGTCCTGTCTGCAGGTTAACTGCAAAGGATTACTCCTCAAAGTGTCGCAGTACGGACTTATTAATTGCTTCCTCAAAAACAAAAAACAAACAAACAAAAAAAGAATTAAAATCACATCAGATCAATTAAACTGCTTTACATAAGCAGTCTGTCATGACTTTGTTCCCATTCTTCCCTACAGCCAATCACTCACAAAGTTACAATGCATTCACCTATTTAGTTTTAATAACACTGCTTTGCAAACTTTAAAGAAAAAACCATACAAGCAAAACAGGCCCACTATGCAGCTGTGTCCTGGAAATGTATGAGGATCGTAAAGAACAAACAAGGTTGTAAGGGACAAACAAGGCAGGCTTTGTTTTGAAGATGGCTATCATCTCCTTCAGTTGCTGTAAGTACAGTCCAGTAATGCAAAATGACACAGGCTGCATTTCCAGTTCAAAGGGACAAAATAAGAAGGCAAACACTTTTAGAGTAAGTACCCTACCCATCCTCTCCAAAGCACAGCCTTCTCATAGTGTAAATGCATTCTACACCCTAAGATGTTTGCCTCTGTATTTATTGTATTGGGTGGGATGCCTTGTTCATCTCTATCTACCTCTACTTCTTTTTATTGAGTTACATCTGAAGGATAAATGTAAACAAGCATCAGGGTTTCCTCTTTTTTTAAAAAAGACTGTATTCTTACTTTTGTCTCTTCTGGTCAATCCAGAATTTGCAGCTCTTCATCACAAAGTCACAGCCTTTATTGCGTCCCCAATCCAATTTCTCTGCCATGCTGTAATTAGCTTTATACCATCTGTAAAGGTATGTTGAAATGAGAATATAGTTACTTCAAAAATTACTGATTAATAAAACAGCAGTTCAAAGAATTTAATATTATGCCTTATGGTTTTCAAATTAAAAAAAAGGGAAACTAGATCCCTTTCTGCTTATAAGAAAATATATTATGATTTCCCTATTTTTCAAGTCACAATGAACTAGAAGAAAATTTTGTCATCTGCAAAGGAACAATCCACACAGAAAGATGAAATTTTAGGCAATCTCTGCTTTCTATCTGCAAGAAGAGCTGAAAATAATAATCAATATGTACTGCATGCAACTGAAAGACTTACATTAAGACAAAAAGTAAACATGCTACAAACAGCACTTTGCATTGCAATGCCTGGCTTTTTAAGGCTAGATTAAGAATGGGTTTTGAAACACACAAAGAAAAAATAGCATACGACTCCTTGTCTAATGTAATGCTAATTATGAATACCAACTACTCTGCTGCAGAGGGATAAGTACAAGTGCATCAATTTGAAATAAAATCAAGTACAGTGGAAACCAAGCACAAATAAACCAAAACCCACTCCCCTCATTCTTAATTCTTACCCTGTGTCTTCCATTAATGCTAAGGTGATCCTGGAAAAGACTCGATTCTGAGTGTGGGATCCAGTCATTGCTTCATTCTGAAAGTTATCAGTTATGATCGGTAAGCCGCTCAAAATCATTGTTGTAAGAAAATGCTTCTTATGAAAAAGCATTTTATTTCTTGTCTCTTTTTACTACTGACAATCAAATCCCATACTCCTTCATTAAAGGACTGTCCTGAAGCATTTCCCTTCTTGTTTACCTCACTGCATAAAACAACCACTAGAAAATGTACTTCTGCCAAAAATACGACACAGTGCAAAGTTACAAACAAAAATGAGCTTAAATATCAAGAGGGAAATAAGTGTTTCCTTAATCAGGCATGGTTCTGGAGGAGACATGGCAAAAGTTAAAGCCAGGGCACATGAATAAAGATGAAGTCAAGGTAATGAATAGAATGATCAAGTATTTTAGAAGCAGAGGGCAACAAAACTCAATTGACTCAAAGGAATACCCCCTTTGCCCTAAAAAAGGAGCAAACCTTCTCAATAGGGTAAAAGGCAGACACAAGTAAGAGACCTTTAGCTTTTCAGTAATCACCTGATCTCAAACTCATACTCTGAAACTTAGCAAGAAGGCTAAACGACAGATGTATCTAGAAATTGAACATTTAAGTATTAAGTACTGTTTGTGATGTATCTCAGTGAGGTTTGATACCCCTGTATTTTCAAGGCTCCAGTAGCTACCACAATAAACCTAAAAATCAAGGCACAGGGAGCAGACATTCCCACATCCCCTTCTATTCCTAGTATCAGCACAAACCTCCAGCAACCTCTTCTCCCAGTGATTGAGCTCAGTACCCATGCCACCTTGATTTTCAAGCTCCATTCCCTCTAGAATTGGACAATTAAAATGTTTTCGGGCTTCTTCCTAAGAAGAAAACATTTCAACACAAGTCTCAAAATACTGAGATGGATACCCACATGCAGTCCTAGTCCTCTAGAATTTTTTATTAAAAGTATTTCAGCATTTCTTTCTCTACCATTTTGTTTTCTACTCAGAGGCTGACTAAGCAAGCACCCAAACAGCAAGCCTATCACACTATCTACTCATCTCCTTGAAAGACATGAGCAAAGCCAGGGGTAATTAATCCATGTTTGCTCTATACATTCTGTTAGATTCAAAACAAAAAGATTATTTGTGGCCAAATGTGATTAACACTATGACTTATTTCCAAATCCAATTTGTTACACTTGAACATATGTTCTGTTGGGGGCACAAAGAGAGAGTCTGAGGCGTGGGAAGCAAGAAAGATTTCCAAAAATCCTTGAGGAATTTCTATTTAAACATGACAAAATATTCATATTAAAGGAGCAGGAGGTGCCTTAAGTCTGTAGGAAAACATCTAAAGAGTAGGATTAAGGAATTTCTTCAACATCGGTTTTGTTTAGCCTTTAATAATTTACCTTCCAGTCCCTTCATTGTCTCTTACTATGTCAATTTATTTACTACATATTGTCTGTCCATTTTCCACTTTACTTGGGACCACCCTCTGAATCACATTGTCTTAATGGCATAGGCTTAGGGCCTTCCCTTTCAAGGAAGGATATTCAGTGTTAGGCCATTACTTCTTCAAGGATAAGAAATATTTATGACTCAAGAAGGTCCCGGAAACCTTGGCATACAAAGCTTGAAAGGTAATGCACACTTACGACTACCCGAGGTGTCACCAGAAGATGAACAGCATGGCGCAGCATTTTGCCACCACGTATGTCCCACAACCTCACTGCCTTATGAACGACTTTATTGCTCCACTGATACAAACCTAGGCTGTAAGGAGAAGGTTTGGTTACAAACCCTTCCCACATAGACACGTTACTGTGCAAAGATCTAGCTCCATAAGAAACAGTATCACAGATAATCTTTATACTCCCTCATGCTTTCTAAATTTAAAAATTTTATTATGCAGCATTTCTCCTTTTAAAGATATGTGTTTATTATACACACAACTCTGATTTAACAAGGCAAAGTAAGATTATTAAAAATACAGTCTATAGACTCAAGACATATTTTCTACAGTTACCAAAAATGTAAGAAATTAAATAAAAATCCTCAGTATTGCTATTATTAAAAAAAAGCTCTCTACCCTTCCACCTCCTAAAAGAACATCTACAATACCAACTAAACAAAGAAAAAAGAATGCAAACTGCTCATTCTGTAACAAATCAGAAAATTCACACAGTAGATTACCCACATTGTCAGTTCTGCATAACCATAAACCTTGAATGATACAAGTCTTAAAAATGAACTGCACTGACATTAGGCAGCACAAGTAACTGTAATGCTTAATTTCAAACCTTCTGATAAATGAAATCCTGTCTTAGTTTGTGGATGTGGGGATAATACAAGTGCTCCATGTCAATGTAAAGAAAGACTAGAAAACCACCACACACCACTGTTTGAACATAATAAAGAAAGTAATTCTAATAATGGAATGAAGTTGGATTTTCAACAGGCAAGAATACATCCTAAAAAAGCAACATGAAAACATCCTTCAGTGGGACTACCAAGAGGTCCAAAAAATAATGTAATACCTTTCATTAAAAGGAGGAAGTCCATCTGCATATCTTGGTGTCAAAGGTTTTCCATCATCATCACGATAAAATGCAAACAGTCCAGCAGAGAAACCCTTCAAGATAAAAAACAAGCACATAGAAACCTGTGGTAAGACATTTATATACAAAGTCAAACACCATGAAAGAGCTTCCCCACCCACCACTGACACACTGGAAGTACAACACTCCAAGGCAATTAACACAAATTGAAGGAGGCAAAGCAAGAGCTTTCCTCCACCGAACACCCTCCTTTTGGCAACAATCTGGAGGCATGTGAGGAAGCAGGCACCAATTTCAGGGCAACATTTTATCAACCCTTACCAGTGCATGGATTATCTCGTGTTTCACTGTAGACAACATGCCAACGAATTCCTGAGCTTGTGTTGAAATCATGTTTGGACACAAGTTAGCATATCCTGCTATTGGCCTGGAAGACAGTTTTAAAAATTAAATGGTTTTCAGTAAAATACTACAAAATTCAAATCATTACTCACTTGAAGCAGCAGAAGATTCAAAGAAGATATAGACTAATGCAAAAATATGTCCTTCCTAATAATTTATTAATTAGTCACCTGTTAACAATACAGTGACTAGTTTACTGTTGGGATGGGGAGGGGTGGGATGGGGTCAATCAATCTCTACATTCAGTATTCTACACAGGTGTCAGTGACAACAGCACATGGGACCTGAATTTTAGATAAGATCCTAGCAAGGTACAAAGTCTGTGACAGTGACTGCAACTGAAATGGAAACAGAAGCTACATAAGTAGGAACTTGCATTCTTTAAGCTTGTGAAATCATGACATTCACCTCAACAGAAACAGGATCTTGAGGTAAAGTTTAGGCATTAACAGTGGAGGATCAGCTTGGAGTCACGTGCCTCAACTTAGCGAATTAGGCACTATTTGATGGGTTTGTGTTTTTACGTAAATGCAGTGCTTGTCTAACTCAATAGTGACTCCTCCTTTGTTATACAACAAAGGCAAACAATCAAATTCCACATCTGAACGATTAAAAAACTCTAAAGTTTAATTTAAAAGAGAGCTTGCAACAGAGGGAACACTTGCCTGTCCATTTCAGCTTCCAGTTGGCAGTAGGCTGCATATGCAATGATATTTTCATGGCCACACCTTTCAGTAGTGAGAGCACTAACATAGAGCACAAAGTCAGCATCTCGAACCCCTTCCTGGTCAGGTGAGCCGGTGGGCCTGCGGTGCCAGACACTGTCATTGTACACCCTGCATTGCTTTACAATGTTCAAATGGAACAATTAAAATACTTACAACCAAAATTTTGCATTACACAATTCAATTAGCTTGAAGCCAAGAAGAAATCCTGCTCTAAGACAGTAGAAGATAAGAAAACACCCTGTGAAGAACAGTAAACAAAACCAGAGCCAAGGAGTAACTTTCAAGTGGCTAGCTCTTTTGATTCATTAGACACAACGAAGGCAGCAGCTTAAAAAAAAAAAAAAACAAAAAAAAAAAGCCTGCCAAGCTTCCCAGAATTAGCACCCTGTATTTCCTAAAAATTAAAAAAAATCTTGGCTCACAAAACTAGTATACATAAGTAGCAATAGCATTTCTCTGCTATGTTTCTCTGCATGTAATCTGCTGTTTTTAATGATATAGTTGAAACTTCCAAGTTAAAGAAAGAAAAACAGAAATCTACTGATCATATACTGCAGTTGAATCAAAAATTCATGCAAGAAAACAAGCCTGAAGCATTTCTTGCACCATGCTCCTGAGTCAGTGGATCACCTCTTCAAACAAGGTCTTCAAAATTCAACTATTAACTCTGTGAAAATCCAACTCATTGACCAAGGTGAATAACAAAGTGACTAGTGACAATTTAGCAAGCTCCCAATCCCATCCTCTCTGTACAGGCCATTAGAACACAGGCTCAGAAGACAGTAACCAGTCCACTTTTATTTGACTTTTGATTCAACAACATAAACTACAGAAACTCACACTAATTTAAGTTGGTCTATTCTTTCATTCATACTTAGTGATCTCCAGCAAACAGGTCACTTATGCACAGTTACTAATATTCACTTTTTCATTAATTACCATAAATATAGTAATATTTCAAAGATTAGGAAACACTTGGATAGCTGAGCTTACCTGGAGGTGTTTCTCAGGAACTATAACTGGCCCACACCTTGTATGGTCTGCACAGGCTTTTTGGCAATATCTGTGAGGGTCAGCTTTCCTCCTTAAATATTGGTTTGTCACACATTGCCTTCAATGAAACATGGGACAGTCAACACTTTTATTATTAAAAGAAAACTATAGAATAGTCTTACAGCACTATATTGGTACTTAATATCTTGCACAGTGAAAATTGTTAATTACCTCACCAGGGAAGACATAATGCTTCCAGTTGTTAATGGAGCATCCACAGGTTCAAAGAGAGATTAGGACCAGGTTCATAACCTGGGTTATACATAAAAGAGGTACACATAAAAGAGAATTGGCAGCATGTATAGCTTTGAATATCTCTGCTGCAACAAATGCAGGTGTTGCTCGTGGAAGGTTGGCAGATCTATAAAAGAGCATCTGCCACCCCCACTGGATCAGATGGGTCACTGATCTGATTCAGCAGAGCGTTTCTTACACTCTTACTCTAATCTTCTTTTAAAGGCTATGCAGCACAACATTAGATATCAATTATAGCAAGTGATTTTCAGCAATCACACACCTGCTCAGCAATATAGCACCTGCAGATTTGCGCACTTGAAATGTCTTCTCCAAATATGATATAGCTTGTGGGAAGAGTTTGTTCTGAAAAGAACAAAAATCAGAGTCACCCAGTAGCAGTGCAGACACAACTCATCCCAAAGGCATTAACTACCAACTTACATAAAACTTGCTAGATATTGTGGTATAGCAGAATAGGGGAAAGCCTGACTCTCTAAGTAGTTCAATTATTATCAATATATTTATGAAACACTTTGTTTCAGTGGTCCCATATTTTGTTACTAGAATGACAAAATGGGAAGGAAACCAGTACTAATTAGAATGTACAGCTTCAAAGAGGCTTTTAAAAACTATATACACATTTCTCACTGATACCTTTGCACCTTGGGATATAGCAAACACCTGTCAAACAACATGCAGCAGAACTCTGGAATTATTTGTAATGGAGGTATAATCTATACACAAAGCTTTGGTTTTCTGGACTAGAGGAATGGTAAATTGCTGGCATTCAAGGTTTTAGTTAAACCGGCCTTAAACTTAATTTCATCCATGTAATAAACGATATACAAACAAAAAGAGGAAGGAAACATAACATACCTTTATAAGGTGTCTTTTCTCAGGCAGCAAACTATATTTTAAAAACAAACCAAACGAGCTTTAGTTAATAAGGTTTCCATTCTCAGCCATGGAGGAAAAAAAAATCTGCCACAACATTATACTCACTCCTCAACGCTTCTGTCATATACAATCTTAATTCTTAGCTGCTGATCCACGTTTCTCTTCGAGACGTGATTTTCCTTTAGAGGAACTTGATAGACAACCTGGCAGGGAGAGGCATGAGGCGCTGGATGAAGCAGTTCGCCCGAACAGACACAGCACCCCACGGCTCCGGGCCCTCGGCTCCTTCTCGCCACAGCAGCACCGCTCAGTGCCAGCCTCTTCCAGCCCTTCCCGACCCTTCCCTCACCGGGAATGGGACGCTCGGCGCCCCCTCCGCCGTCATTAGCGCCCACAGCCGGGGCGGCGGCGCCAGACCCGGCACAGCCCGGCCCGGGAAAGCCGAGAAGGGACGGATCCAACAGCGGGAACGGCCAACGGGGGAGCCTCTGCCCCCCAACACCTCTGGCAGCCACCGGAAGACCCGCGGCCGCCTCACCTGGTCGCCCCTGGGTACGCGGNGAGGAGCTGACGAGAAGGTGGCGGGCGGCGTGGGCGGTGCGACCCAGAGCCACAGGATGAGGGAGGGTGGAAAAGGGCTCCCGGATGCCTGAGGCCGAGCGCTGATCCAGCACTGCCAAGGCCACCACTAAACCATCTCCCCAAGCGCCACATCTACACGGATTTTGAACGCTTCCACCGCCTCTCTGGGCAGCCCACTCCAATGCTCGACCACCCTTTTTATGAACGAATTTTTCCTATTTTTCAACTCTGGAGGCCATTTCGCTTACAACGTGGGAGAAGAGTCCGACCCCCAGCTGGCTACAACCTCCTGTCAGTGAGCTGTAGACAGCAATAAGCTCCCCCCTGAACCTCCTCTTCTCCAGGTTGAGCCCCCCCAGCTCCCTCAGCCGCTCCTCATCAGGCTCGTGCTCCAGACCCTTCCTCAGCTCTGTTCCCTTCTTTGGACCTGCTCCAGCATCTCAATGTCTTCGTCATGACGGGCCCAAAAATAAACACAGGGTTTGAGGTGTCGCTGACCGCTTGGCCGCCCGGGGGCCAGGCAGGCGACAAGCTCGGTGCTCCGGTCACCGCACAAACAGGCCGGAGACCAGCCATGAGCGTCCTGCCCTCACTCGAAGGGCAGGTCCGCACCCCCCGCCAGGGGCTGGCTGCAGTCGAATAACAAAGGAGCGACGGCGGAGGCAAAGGAGGAGAGAGGGACTCCTTGCTGCAGCAATCCAAGTCTTTATTCCCCAGCCCGGGGNCACAGCAGCACCGCTCAGTGCCAGCCTCTTCCAGCCCTTCCCGACCCTTCCCTCACCGGGAATGGGACGCTCGGCGCCCCCTCCGCCGTCATTAGCGCCCACAGCCGGGGCGGCGGGGCCAGACCCGGCACAGCCCGGCCCGGGAAAGCCGAGAAGGGACGGATCCAACAGCGGGAACGGCCAACGGGGGAGCCTCTGCCCCCCAACACCTCTGGCAGCCACCGGAAGACCCGCGGCCGCCTCACCTGGTCGCCCCTGGGTACGCGGTGGTCACAGGAGGAGGAGGCAGAGGCTGAGGGAGGCAGCGGCAGGAGCAGCAGAAGCCCGGCGGTGAAGGCGGCGAGCGGCGGGCGCCAGCAGCGGGTGGGCCGGGCGCGCCCGCCGCCCGGCTCGGCGGCCATCTTGGAGTGCCCGTCCGCCGCGTCGCCATGGAGGCAGCGCCGGGGGAGCGGCCTCCGCCAATGGGCGGGCCGAGAAGGCGGGGCGGGAGCGGAGGGCGATTCTGATTGGACGCGGCGCCCCGAGGGGCGGGGCCAGGAGCTGACGAGAAGGGGGCGGGCGGCGGGGGGGGGG
>VZTH01014102.1:351807-367043 GCA_013397815.1 Aleadryas rufinucha
GGGTGGAGAATGGGAGGAACAAAGGTACAACCAATAAGGAAATGATAAGGGGTGACATGTAACCAGTAACATAATATAAGGGGAGGAACTTATTTGAACTAACCAGTCACAGGGGTAACAGAACTGAACTTTCCAGAACTCAATTACATAAGCAATAAAGGCAATACATAAACATAAGGGAAAGAACCAATCCATAACCGAATAACTCAGAACATACTAGACTGGGGGAGAGGTCCTTCAACCAGGGAGACACCCAGGGGGATGTGGCATAAACCTAGGTGCCACCCATGGCACTGTCCTCCAACCCACCTTCGTGGGCAGGGAAATCCATCCCCTGGATGTCCTCATTAATATGCACCACTACACTGAGGTGCTTCACAGTGCCCAACACAGGGAACGGTCACTGCTCTGGTCCTGTGGCCACACTATTGCTGATACAAGCCAGGATGGCACTGGCCTTCTTGGCCACCTGGGCACACACTGGCTCATATCCAGCCATCTGTCAACCAGCACCCCCAGCTCCTTTTGAGCCAGGGATTTAATTTTTCGTACACAACACGGCCTTCTTCCAGCTTCTCAGTCCACAAACACCATAGAGCAGAGTATCCTCAAGTTTCCAGTATGGAAACGACTAAAGAAACTTTTACCATCACCACCACTGATAACAGGTTTCTGGGTTTTTGTAGTGCCTCATCTTGCAGTTCCTCTTGCTTTCCAAGGTGTTCAGGTATAAAGAGGGCTACACAAATAGAAAGCAGTGTGTCCTGGCTCCCCCAGCTGCTTCGTGACAGTAATGGGAGAAGCTGGTGGATGCCTGGTGCTTTCAGCTAAACCGAGTTACTCTGGCTGCTGAAGTGTTTCCGTGACACAGAAAAGCACCCAAAAAAGCAGAGAAAGGAGAAAAGCATCCTCACCTTTACACATGGAGCAAAATCTATTAAAGCAGGAGTGGGTAAAACTCTGCTTTGCTTTAAATGGGAATTTATGCAGGACATTCATCTGAAGTGCTGCATGCTATGAAAAGCAGAAATTTTTTATATTGCAATCTACAGACACTGTAAATCCTTTTCCCTCTTTGCAAGCAATGAAAACATCATGGTGAAGTTTCAAGACACCATGGCAGCTATTTGCAGCACAGGTCTTTTTTTGACCAAGGCAGAATAATTTCACCTGGAATTTGTATGCACAAATCATGTCACTCAGACAGTACAAGAAAACCATTTCGTTTTCGAAGTCTTTATTGCATCACTGTAACATATTCAAATGTAAAGCAACACCTCTAAGTGAAGTGTGTTCCTGTTGTAAAAAACTCAGCAATACAATGTAGCTGTTTGAAACTTTATTGTTAAACAGTGTATATGGCTTTTGATTGGCAGTTTTAATATTAAAACGTGATTGAAAGTACAGCTTGCAAAGATGTAAAAATGCCATTATGTACTTTTTTTAGAGAACTTTGAAAATTTTCAAATTGTTTAAGCATGTGAACTGAGTTATGCCTCTGTAATTGACTCTGCAAATTGCTGATTCTACAGAAGGGTTAATGCTTCAGTAATAAAAAGAAAAAACTGGAAGTCCCTCTTTAAAGTCTTGAAAGTTACAAAAGCAATGACTTTGTGGAAGTAATAGGGGGGCACTATAGACTTCCCCTAAGAAATGGGTATGAATACAGTAATTTATACCTAGAGAATAACCAAAGTATGCCAGGGTAACAAGCATATAGGTAAGGGGGCTGAAACAATACAAAGTGCATGTTCATATGGGAATTCTTTTTCTTCCAGACTTTTAGCACCAACAAGGCTGAGTGGATACCTAAGGATGACTGAAAACTCTGCTGGTGGGTGAGGTTATTAGAATCATAGCACTGCTTGATTGAAAAAAGAAAGATTGAAAAAAGAAAGATTGAAAAAATTTTTCAGATTCCCCCAGCACGGAACATTTTAAATAAATCCTCATAAGAAGGTGCTTTATGGTGAATAGTGGAAATAGGAACATGCACAGGTGCTCTGACCTACCCCACACTTCTTACTGCTGGCCACAGGTAAGGCAGAACAGCTCCCTCTCCCACCACTCCCCTCTGCCCTGTGTAGGAAGAAGTCAGAGCTGTTCTCACAGCTCTTGCCTACATCTCTGCATAACTGAACTTGAAATGTGAGTACTGAAATAACATGTTCTAAAACACTTCCTTGTGTTAGTCCTTGTGTTGATAATTTGAAGACATATTTAAACACATGGACAGATCAATAAAGAAGAAACTTAGATGTAAAAAGAATTTTAAAATTGCCCTGTAAATTTTTACATGTAAAAGGCACTAAAATTTTCTAGGCTATTAAGATCATTCTATTATTTGAAAGTAATAAGGTATTGTGGATATGCCTGAATGTCACTAAATATGACAAACACTGCTGGATTAAACTCATCATCAACCACGCTGTCGTACAGGTCAGTAGGATCCCATGGACTCTTTGGTGGTGGAGCCTTTAGTCCTTCTCTCCCAGCACAGTACTGCCCAGTTAGGACCCGAGCCAAGTACATGTGTTTTTTGCCTTTCACACCTGGAATGGAGTAAGTATCCTGAGCAGAGTACCATGCATGAACAGCAAAGTAGGTTCCATTTCCAATGACTGCAGCTGTTAGGAAAGACAACATTTTCAAATGCAGTTAGTGTTCTTATTCTCCTAAAAATTTCTAAAACTCCTTTTTTTTTTTAACTCTGCAGAAGCTATAAATGTGGTTAGAGATCAAACACAAAGTTCTAGTAATAATCCTTTGTATCGGAATCAAATATGAACCCACATAGATACCAGGTAAGTATCAACACCCGGGTTTTGACTTCCCTTTCCTACGGAGAAAAGGGCTCCTCTGTTCAGTGTGGTTTAGCCTGCAATCCATCAAATTGCAATTCTTCAAAGACTTTTGGACTCAAAATGACTATATAATTGTAATTATAGTTTTCTAGTCACACTTTCCAGCAAGTTAGAGGAACCACATGTCTTTGTTAAAGAGAGATTTCTTTTTTCTGACATTGGTAAAAAGCCGTTCAAGCCAGACAGGTCCTTCCTATCTGGCTGCCCTGATCTTTGGATACTTTTCCTTGGCTACCCAGCCTGACAGAAGGGAAGTGTGCCTTCCCAGTCGTTAATCACAGCTAGATGAAAAGGTGGATGTCAATATCCACAAGCAGAGAGAGGACATGGGGATCTAGGGCTCTTGCTTCCTGAGTAAAGCCAACCTCCTGACACTACCGAAGAGCAGGAAAGTGAAACTACATCTCCTCTGCTCAGGTTTTTAAAAGAAGTTGTGGCTGCGATTCCTACCTGTGCACAGCCTGATATATTTTGTGTATGCTGGGCTTCATTTATTCAATAAAATCTCAATGTAAGTACCCTCCAGAGGATCCAGACAGAGAAAGGCCTACTTTTGGATTCAGACCACGCTGAAGTGTCAACTAGATCTGAGTTAAGCTGCCCAGCTCTCTCAAGATCAAACCAGCCCTAGGCATGTACAATTCTGTCTTAAGGAAGAAAACATTAAGAGCAAAAATTAAGGACTTTTGAAGTGAGGTTACATGGCCACTAAAATCAACTAGCTCTTTAATTCAGTCCACGTTCCACTTCGTTGGATCCTGTCTTTCATCTTTGAACGCTGCCAAATAGTACACATAACATGACTGTACTAGAGGAAGCGGACGAAATGAGCTTCGAACTAATGCAGAATATCTTTATGCTAAGTATTTAAATTGTCTCTAACAACTAGTAAAGGCTAGGGATTAACTAATGAATCTTACAGATTTTGTGAGCATAAAATTGGTAAGGATGTGGGATCTTATGCTGTCCTAATCTTTGGAGGCAACAGGAGAAGAATCTACTTCTACTTTGCTACCTGTCTTTGTCTAAGAGGAGAGGAGATACCATCAGCCTGTAGCTGTTACCTCAGCTGAGGATGTTGAACATCCTTGTTCCTTGTTCCTTTCTCTAGGTAAATGATACAAAACAATTCCCAAAAGCTGCCCAGGCTTCATTTCAGAGTAGGTGAACTCTTTTTGATATCCTTTACACGGTGGCATCCAGAAACAAGGGATTAACTGAAGAAGATAATTCCTCTGTCCATATAGATTAATCTCAGGAGTTGTTAATTATAAGTTGTTAATATTGTTGATTATTGTGTGTAATTTATTCAGCTTTCATGTTGTGCTGACAGCACTATAATGCTGACATCCTGTAGCACTCATACATGTCTAGGAAATTAACTGATTTGGATAATGACTCACCATTCTTTCCAGCATACCCACGATTAAATCCATAGTAGTTAATCGAGCTCAATGAGGATGCAGCTGTTCCATGAAATAGCAACTTCTCATTATTTTCATTTTTGTTCTTTTTACAGAGAAATTTTTTTTTTAATTGGTATGTCTGCCACAGGATGCGATTTTGTATTCTTTCAATCTGCAAAATTACAAAATTAACTATATTTATACTACAGATACATAGGATAGGGATGAATATTTATCATGGTAGGAAAGCATTAAAATGAAATCAAACTGAAAGAATTACAGCATCTTTCACTATGTTCTGTTAGCATGAGGTTTAGGTAGAGGAACTGAATATGTAAACCTCCTCAAAAATCAGAAACCAAAGCAGCTTAGAAGAGAGTTTCAAGCTTAGTAATTTTGCGTAAACACTTGTCTTGCCCAGTATACCAGGTGCCCCAGCAGTGGTGGTAGCTGTGCACTGTCATTTCTAGAAACAGGCTGCTGTACCACTGCTAGAGGCAATGATGTAAGATGCCTTCTATACATCCTGATCATCTTTACTGATGATTTTCTCACTAAAGGATAGACCGTAGCAATAGCATTATGTTGAGTTTAAGTTTCTCTTCTAGATCTAAGCTTGCAAGTCAAAATTGCTTCCTCTCATGTGTAGCTTAGCAACCCATAAGAAACTACTATATAAAAATCACTTGGTGGGAGGATGGATGTTGCTGGCTCCCTATGCCAACAATGTGAATATAGCTTAAGGGGAAGCAGTGTCTCTGCATTACAGTGTATTCTTAAAGGCATTGCTGTAACAGCTTTCCATTTTTAACAAAAAAGGACATAATGTCATTACTTGACTTTTTCTATAGTACACTAATATTTTGTTCTTTGTGTGTTTTTGTGACCATGCTCACCAAAGCTCATGATGGAAGAAAATTTTTAAACACATTATTCTAACTCCTAATTTGATTGCGTTTTCTACTGTTTCTCTCTTCTCTTGATCCAGAACAATTAAATCTCTGTGCATTGTGTTGCAGACTTCTAAATAAGCAGGATCAAATATTGACACTGGTTAAAACTGATAGCCAAGCCTGAAAGGCTCTGGGATGATAGGAGAGAAGGTGTAAATTAGTCCAAAGCTTTACATCAATCTGCAAGGATTTTGTTGGTGTTTTGGGGTTTTTTTTGTATTCTGAATGCATTTGCTCATGTCTCCATTTCAATATAGAATTTCCTGATTGGATATACCACATTAACTAGTGAGTACCACATTAGTTAAACAAAGAGTCAGCCTGAAGACTGACAGTCACTGGTTTTGAACCATTAGATGGCAGAAATGGTAGAACAGCTCTGAGGAGACTTGCTTTGATTTATATCCACCCTGTACACTGCTGGGGAGACTGACATACAAAAGATGTATTGGGTTGCAGACACCTTAAAAGCAAATATTTAGAAAGTATATTAATGTTTCCTGCCCAAGCATTGACATTTCCCCACCTTCCCCAGCCCATATGATATCACCTTCTCTATGGTAAAGTTCAGACATGTTCTCCTAAACATCTTCTCAACTGTTGCATATTCAGGATGTGATGGCTTGAGATTCACCACTTTGACATGTTCATTTTGCATGTCTGTCCACTCCTTAGGGAGCTCTATTGACTTCATATCTGCAAAACAGAGGTTGCATTATTATGACAACCAGCTCAGCTTCACAGGCACATCTTACAAACCACCTGCATAGAGAGGGCTAAGAGCACAGCACCTTCTGCAATACTTCATTCAACAAGTACTCTTGCTCTTCCAAACATCGCTGGCTCTGTAATGCACTGTTAAGGCTTTACATTTTGTCTAATTATCCCCATAACAATATCTAACTCAAACAAGCTTTAAAACCCCAGAAGAATTTTATGTATTCTTCATACACCACTTCCTTTGTCAGATTTAAGCATAAAATCTATGCTCACCAGTCACATATGTGCAGATAATATTTGCACTTAAAACTGATGTTCTGATTTCACTCATACTTGCCACTGATTATGGAACTTAAAACTGCTGGTGAAGGAAAAAAAAAAAGAAAAAGGGAAAAAAACTATGGAATACCTTACTTCTTTGGGATACCTGAGTTTGCATTTATCTGAATCATCAATAATCACTATTCAAGTTTTTTTGTTTAACAGAAGTGTCATTTACCTTGATCCTTTGCCACACGTTGAAGGTTTATCGTTTTTCCATGGTCATCAGTAGCCTTTAGAGTATTCAGATCCACCTTGTAGTTCTTTTTGTTAATTTTGATATTCAGATATGGTTTTTTAAATACTTTGGCATGCTCCAGCTGTGTATTTGTCAGTTTATCAAAAGCAACAAAGCTATTGTTGCTTCCTGGATACCTCCATTCTACCAGGTTATAAAGAAGTTCTGCCTTGGATTGCTCTTCTTCAGTAGACTTAATTTGTTGGATCATTCTTTGAACTTCTAGAGAAACGGAATAGACATCCCTGCTAATACCAGAAATTTTAATTTGAGGGGGAGAAAGCTTATTTTCAAGGTGAATAATGACTTGCTTTCTTCTCTGGAGATGTTCCAAAATGGCCATTTTTGCCTCATCAAAACTTTCAATTGCCTCATCTGCAATAGTATTTTCAATATGTTCCTTTAAAATTAAATCCTTTATCCAGGACTCAGTTGCGTCCACCTTTTCTTGGCTTTCTCCACAAATTTGAAATGTGACTAAATAAGCTTTCCTCTCCAAAATCATGAACTTTGTCTTCTCAGAAGATTGGTTTTTGCCCCAAAAAAAGGCTGTGGATAAATATGTCAATTATTAGTTGCAAATAAAAGAAGTTCAGTTTCATTTGCCCACACGCATAGAAAACACACCAACTTACATTTAAATGTAGATAACAATGATTCTGTTGTGCATGAATCTGAATCTTCTCTTTTCTTCATGCTTTCATAAAAGTCTGTGAGCATATTTGTCTGGAAGATGACAATTTTAATTGTCTGTAAATGCTGTACTGATTTTTCTCTTGCAAATTCCACTATAGCGTCCAACATTTCATCAGCTACCTTGGCTGGACTCTGTCCTGCTTGACCTAAACAAAAATAAAATGCACATACCAGTTTTTGTGCAAGTCTACTGTTACCCATATTAAGTTTGTTTGTTTCTGAACTACCCCCATCACAGCCCTCACTGCTTTCCCAAGAAAACACAAACCTGTTCCAATAGCTGGTAAGGCAACAGATTTGTACATCCTGTGTTCACACTCATGAAGCACTTTGGAGACCTGACTCTTCACCTGGTTATCGGTAATCAGATGGATGATTTTACTGCATAACAGATTGCCACCCTGTGTAATAATAAAGCCACTTTGATACTGCCCAGCTGCAAGAGAGAAGATAAAGAAGGAGACATAACATTTACAAAGTGGCAATCTCTTCTAATAATATTGATTGTTATATTGGTGATACAAGAGAAGTGGAAAAAGTGGAAAAAAATCCACTGTGAGTTACTTTATTGTAGGTTTACTTGTTCTGTTTTTCTCTGTAAATACTCTGCGGGGTTTCTTTGAGAATTTAATTAATTCAATTAAATGTGTGTTTTCTAGTTTCCTAAGACCTCTGCTACAAAATATTTTCCTATTACGTACAATTTAAGAATTTATGATGACTTTGAATACATCTCACTTTTATTTAAAAGCATGCCAAATTAATTTTTATGTGGAAACCTTTCTTATGCCACTTATTCCTTGAAAGCCCAAATTCTTATTCTGTAGAAGAGCTGAGTGGTTAAAATAATAGCATTATGTCCAACTGATCTAAGAATGGTATGGAATTTTTAAAAAGATGTTTGTGATTTCTCCGAGCACACGTTTGCTTACAAAATGGAGTCATATTGCAAGGATGAATGGACTGATGAGCACAGAGTTCCAGACCACCTCACAGATCACAAAGGTAATGACTGTAAGATGCTCTGCAAGCACTGAGATCAGGCTGATAAATTTACTTTGAGATAAAAGTTTATATGCCAGGTGATTTTCTTACAACTCTCGGGATTTTCTGAAGAATATTTTGTACATTAAGTTAAAATGTAATTTGGATCACTGTAATGGGGTTTTAAGTTCCTGCAAACATTATAATTTCTTTGCTTAGTCCATTCCAACAAAAATAGAAAAAAAAAAATGCACTGGCACAAAGAGTTTTATTTTAAGTTGAGGCTAAGGAGTATTTCATAGTAGTGTGTTGATACGGCCTTGCTCTGTGGTGGAGTTTCCTTGGGAAACAGGCAGGGTGTAGCTCTGCATGGGAATGCAGACATGAGCATATTTACCAAACAAGTTGGAGCCAGGCCTTTTATCTTGTCCCCTATAGAGTAGTTTGGAAATCAGAAAGACATAAAAATAGCACTTTGAAATGAAAGAAAAAGAAAAGGAAAATCAACGTAATAGTTTTGAGAGCAGAGACATTTGCTTGATTTGAAGTTAATAATATATGTGTGTTTGTAGAAAAGTTCCTACAGAGTGAAATGCTGGGTAAAAAATCCAGGAAACTCCATCTTGAAAGTCAATTTCCAGACTCAGAGCAGGCACATTTTGTTTATGCATCTAAAATGTCCCTTTCTATGCTTGTAGTTGCCAACCACAGTTAGATGGAATTTTACTGCTCTACTGGTCTGGCAGAATGAAGACTACAGAGGAACTCAGGATCAGGGTTGTCCTGATTTCAGCTGGGATAGAGTTAATTTTCTTCTTAGTAGCCAGTACAGGCCTATACTTTGGATCCAGTATGAGAATAAAGTGCCTAACACACTGATGTTTTAGTTGTTGTTAAACAACCATGAATAGAAAAATTCTCAAGATATGTGTCAAAAGAAGAACAGGACTTTTCAAAGTTCCTAAAAGTGAAAGCTGTGTTTTTCAGATAAAATAATTATGTCATCAGAGTAGAAAATTATAAAGTAACTTTAAGTTTTCAGAGAGAATGACAACAACAAAAAAGATTAATCAAACAAAATAGTATGCTTTAACATACCATATCGAGCACATTCGTCTGCTACCTGGGAACCAGCAGCATTCATAATTGCTTTGAAGACCCCTTAAATCACACAAGAAAAGCACACACGTTCATTAGGTCACCTTAACTATCTCTACTCAAAACTCTACCCAACTTCTTTACTCTACACATACCCTAAATTCTTGTATGGCAAGATACCACAAAGTTCAAAACCTTGACAGTTTCCCTAAGTACTGTCTATGACACAGTGCACTGGCTGCAGAGAGAACATTTCCTTCACTGCTGATTAGAAGTCATTAAGAACAACTCCTATTTCATAGTTTCACTAGCCAAACCTGTATGCCCTTCACCACACTCTCCAAAGGCTTTGAACGATATAATTTGGTATCTTTCATGCTTATAATTCACCATGTCAAAACCCTCTGCTTCTTACAGAGCAATTTACTTAACCAGGGCTTTGTCTTACAGTAAAACATTTTAGGATAAGAGCATTTTTTCAGAATTATACTTAATCTAAAAATCCCCTTTTATTTAAACATTTTTTGGTCTTAAGCAAGAAAAATCGGGTCAGATGCCTTCTGTTTGGAAACTAAATCAAATATTCAGGACGTGTAAAAAAACTGTTTAAGATCTATTTCCTGACTAATCACAACTCTTTATCTGTCATCTGAAAAACACTTCATAAAAGTTTCTCTTGTGGACAATTCTTTCCTATACCCCCTTCTAAAAACTAGCTCAGATTTATAGCTAAGGAACTACGTACTCAATATAATACCTGTTTGGGCATCAAATGATGGATTTGATAAGTTTACAATAACCTCTGTATCTTCCTTGGTAATATCTCCCCTAATTAATTGGAGTGTGATGGAACCAATCTTCATTTCATGAACTCCCAATACTTCAGTAGAAACAGGCCTAATGAAATCTGCAAGGGGAAGAAAAATATATTAAATCACTTCTCCTTCATTTTGGAGTATTATTCTCTTCCACTGATCAAAACTTCTGCTCATCCCTTTAAGGAACATGCTCTAGATAATTTTGATGGATGTAGAGTGTCTCTACTTTTCTCTTTACTCCATTTCTGAAAGCTGGGAGGCACCGTATTCTTCCTGTTTAAATGCTGTGAAAGTGAAACCATTTCTATTCCTGTAAATTTATGCCATATGAATTCAGAAAACGGCTTCAGGGTTTATCTGATCTAACCAGCTCTGTAACAGAGTATCCTGAACTAATTCTTACAAGAAATGGAGCATCCAGCTTAAGTGTTGCCAGTGATGGAGATCAGATCACATCCCTTTTGTAAGTTATTTCATATTTGCCTTCATGGATACCAAACTGTTCATTTCTTCTAGTCTAAACTTATCTAACTCATATTTTATCTGCCCACTCTTAACTTCATCTCTCTGATACTCAGCAACTGAGGAGGAAGAGCTCTGTATCCTTATGAATAAGCCTCTGCCATTGATGCAGTACACTCACGTTTTGGCTATTGTGTCCCACTATTGTCAATTAATAAATGGAAAGGAAATGATCCACTATATAAATATGTAGGAGATTAAAGGTACAGGAATACATGTTATTTATGGCTCATTTGGCCAAGTGAGAGCAAGTTCTTATATCCTTTGAGCAGGACAAACTACTGTGTCTCTTATCAGAACACCGTCTTAGTTATGATAAGACTGGCCTCACTGAGAGTTGAGCATGCCTTCAACAAAATGACATTTAAGAATGCAAGTACATTAGGAGGAAAAAAATGCCCTCTGCCCTGATGGTATTTCTTCTGTTTCCTGATGCATATAAAACCACTTAACAGTATTTACATTCTCCCCCGTGTCCCACCTCCTATCCCTACACAACTTACTTGGCTGTGCTGCCGTGGCATTGCAACTTTCATCTGCCCTACGTTCTAGTTCAGTGGTAAAAGCCTAAGAAGAGAAAAAAAGTACCCAAGATCGTATTTCACAGTATATACACTGAATGTTTCTATAATTAACGTTGTCATGTAGCTCTTGCTGAGGCACCTGATACACTTTAAAGTCATATTTAAGTGTCATTAATAGCAGTGAAAGATCCAGTGTGGACAGTGTGATAAGAGATATCTCTGCATTGCTAGAACTCCTCTATCAAAAGATAAGGGAGCATCTACAGGCATTTACAGTGCCAACAGCAAGGCCAATTTTGTCTGCAGCTTCTGCTTGCTGAGAGTTTGTATTTCAGAGACACTGGAAAGACATCCCATTGTCACTGGCCCACAGCAGTAAGAAAATGCCAAATTATTCCCTTAGAAAGCAGTATAAGTAAAATAGATTATTAAAGTGCAACTAGAGCAGTATGTTACAAAGACAGCTTTGTCCTGAGAAGAACTACCTGAATTCCATCAAGATCTTTTGGATTCAAAAGAAAATGAACTTCCTGGAGATTCTTCCAAGTGTGACTACTACTGAACCTGAATACCACATCAAACATTAACTTAGAAACAATGATTTTAGGAAATCCAAATCCTCCAGCCCCAATAGCTGGGAAAGTGATCGATTTCAGTCCAAGTTCTTCAGTTTTCTTCAAGCACAAATTGATTACATCTTCTAGGACCTGCAAAACACAGCAAAGATACTTTTCTTTTCTAAAGGCATCATTTATTGCTAGTTCCAAAGAAACTGGTATGACAAGCAGCTCTGAGTTCATCAAGGCATCTTTAAGGCCCCTCCAACAGAAGAATATGGAGTCAAGTCATCTAAATTTAACTATGTTAAAACCTGAAATTTCAGGACAGGTCCCAAATAAATATGTAGCTGGGGGTGTGTTAATAATTAGAATATACCTTCTCTGTCTGTCCTCCATCCCACTTGGGTAGTATGGCATGAAACACAGACTTGCAGGCCATAGCACATCCGCTGGTGCAGAGTACACTCCCAAGACCAGCAACCTGAGCTTGTTTTTCGATGTCAAACTCATCTTGGAGAGCTGGTCCAGCTCTTTCCAGCACGGCTTTGCAAAGAGGCCCAACGCCAAACTGCAGATCTGTGCCAACGCTGTTGACAACAACATCCGTCTGCAACAAGATTACAATGAAAATAGCTATGGCCAGAATTCAAGCAAAAATATGCACTAAGATTAAAAGCCCTACCAAAGGAACACACAGCAAAGGGAAGAAGATGCCAGTGGATACCCAAAACAGCAGCCCAGACAGGTACCCATTTCCCCTAATATCCAACCAAGATAGCTACAGATGATACAAATACTGTTAGAAAGTACCTTAGTATTTCCCTTTCAGGAAAAAAAAAAGCAAACTTTACATGTTGGCCTTAGATCTGGAAAACAAACAAGACCTAGCTGGGAATGAAACATCCTGAAATTCACAGCTGCCCTCTAGAAATGGCTGCAGTGACAGTTCTCACTCTACACTCAAGTTTTGCAAGCTTGTGTCCTTGTTTAGCGAGTACACAGCTGTTCTTGCCTTACCTAGCAAGTGCTTGTAAAACCTACTGTCCTTCCTTTTTCATTTAAATTGAAAGAACTGAAAGATCTTACCATCAAGTTAGAAAGGAGTCAGAAAAGTAAAGACCTACCATAGCCTCCTGAATATTTTTCTTCTCCACTCGGATGCAAAGTCCTTCATTTGTTATAACCATCTTCAGATCCCCTTTGCTCTTTTCCTTCTGTTTTCTTTTCAGCATCAGCCATTGTGGGGAGAATGAGTTAGCCGAAAATACTTTTTTTATTGTCTCACTCAGAACCTGAACGATTTTTTCTGCATTACTCACAAGATGAACCTCCTTCAAGCTGCTGTACCCCTTGGATTCTTCCAAGGTCTCCTTGATGGAGGACACAATTGAATCTGCATACGTCTGAAGTGGAAAGCCATAAATCCCTCCGCTTATAGCAGGCAGAGCTATGGAACGATGATTGTATATTTCAGCTAGTTGTAGACACTTTTTCACTGTCTTTTTTAACAACCACGTGCACCTTTGCAGTTCCTTCTCGTTCCACCTGGGCCCAACAGCGTGAATGACGTTCTTGCAGGGCAGTTTGCCGGCGCCCGTGATCACCGCGCAGCCGGGCTGCAAATTCCCCTGCTTCCTCACCAGCTCATCGCACTCCTCTTGCAGCGCTGCGCCAGCTGCTCTCGACAGCGCGTCAGCAAGGCCGCCAATGTGTTTTAGGTTTTCATTAGATGCATTCACCACAACATCAACAGGGTAATTATACAAGTTACCTTTATACACTCCTACCACAATTCCACCTGGCAGGTTTTTTTTATAGTAGACATTTCTTTCCACTATATCACCAACTTTTCCACCCTTCNCTAATGATATATGTATGTTTGCACTAACTTCTAGATCTAACCACGGTCTTGGAAAAGCAACATTTTCTGGAACAGACGCTGATTTCTGTGCATCCATATTATCACTCTCTGGGAACAGCTCTCTATGGAGAAGAAAGACCAGCTGCCAAGATGCCAGACCCCATTGGGGTGCCACTAGACCCGTATGTATGGCAGTTTTTACAAGGGCGTGCCAATCTGACCCAAGAGATAAACCAGGAAATGGCAGTTTGCCATTGTGAGCTCAAATGGCCCGAGGCAGACTGTGCAAACGCAGAAGTTATGTTGTGCCCATCGCCATCTCTCTGCAAGCAGAAAAAGCCAATGATTAAGTTGCTCAAGACATGGCAGCAAGATACTTCCACTGAGTTCTCACGTATCATGGCACGTTACATAGCTATAAAATGTAAAGTCAATTCATCGGGTTGGGAAGATGTGAAAAACAGGTTGTCAAAAGACCATACTCTGATCATAACTGGTATTTCTGAGGAGATGGTGGTGATTGCAGGCAACAGAGCAGCAGTGGACAATGCAGAGAAAGAAGTGCGAGAATGCATGAAGCAAAGTGAAAGGGAAAAACAGAGCATAGAAATTTCTGTGTCAGTGATCCCAGGGAAGTATGCTGTGCTACACAATGCTGGGTTGGAAGACAATATTCAGAAGGAATATCCATGCCTAAAGATCTTTTATGATGACAAAAAAAAGACTGTTCAGCTGTGTGGATTACCTACAGAAGTATATAAAATCAAAGCTGACTTACTGGAAAAGGTATTGAGTATGCCATGTGCATCAGTTACCATTGATCCCCATGTTTTCCACTACCTACAGAGCGTAGATAGTAAAAAAATGTCAGATATGTTATTCATTAGGGAAAAAATTAATACTTTTTATGAACTTCAGGATGATACTGTGTTGCTATATGGAGATGCTCCCAAAGATCTTCTAGAAGCAGAAAAGCAAATTAAGACAGGTTTAAAATACAAGTGCATCAGTTTTGAGGATGGTGAAGTCATTAAAAAGGATCAGTGGAAGAGTCTTCTTCTCTCCTTGCTCAACACATATAATTCTTCCCAGGAAATTGTCATCACTTGGCAATCTGTTGGAAAAGAAAAGGAAATTATTATTGCTGGCTTTTCTAAGGCTGTAACAGAGGTTTATCAGAGACTTAATGATTTTGTAGATAGAAACACCATCATGGAAAAAGTGATCCTAGCTAATTCAGTGGTGATAGTGCAGTTTGTAGAGAGGGAGAAATCTGGTGTTTGCGAAGAATTGAAGAAGAAAGGCGTGATAGTATGCTTTGACACCAAGACACCATGTATTTCCCTGAGGGGACCAAGAGCAGAAGTGCCAGAAGCATTCACCATGTTTGAAAAAATTGTCTCATCCCTTTACACAAAAGATGTGCCAATTGATAAACCAGGTGCAAAAGAGTTCTTCACTGAGAGGAAAGATTTATGTATTTTAGAGGCAAAGCAGAAGTTTAGCTGTTTCGTTAGGATTAAGGAAGAAGAAGAAGAACAGAAGGGTGGAAAAGTTGGTGATATAGTGGAAAGAAATGTCTACTATAAAAAAAACCTGCCAGGTGGAATTGTGGTAGGAGTGTATAAAGGTAACTTGTATAATTACCCTGTTGATGTTGTGGTGAATGCA